>JADGMU010001407.1:0-316456 GCA_016920895.1 Vaccinium myrtillus | reverse complement strand
AATTGAAATAATTTATGTTACGAGACAGTTTAGTGCGCACAATTTTTGAAGTCATGATACAAAATCAATAGAGGTGAAAAACGATAGAATTGGAAGTAATTTGAGAGAAAAAGTACGAATTGCCAAATTCAACCCCCTCTATTACATCTTCAATCACGATAACAAATGTGCGTCCTGTGATAATATATAACAAATGTTCTCCTTTGTGACTGTGTTCTTCGACCTTTTGAAGATGATGTTCTTGTTAGGCCCAGCCTGTGGCCTGGTGCTTCTTGGTCATTGTTTCTGCTTTCTGGTCGTTGGTCTTTTGACCTTAGCTTTGTTGTTTTGGTTGCTTCTTTTCTGGGCAATGCCCCTTTGAGCCTGTGATTGGGTTTTCATTCCTAATGAATTAATTTACTGAAGATGAAATATTTGACATGGGTATGAATTAAACACAGTAGTTTGTACAGTACTGCAGTTAGTCCATTCTTGTTAATGTTTTCTCTAAATTTGTTTCTTCCAGGTCTTCCGCTACGGGTTCTGAGTTTCTTGATGGATTCTTCTCCAACAGAAAACATTACGAATGTAATAGCGACAGCAACAGGTGTAGTCACAACAGGAATACAAGTAGCGACTTATTTCCAAGGTCACAAAAATTTAGAGGAGATTTGCAATGATTTAGATAAAGCTCTACAGAAATTAGTTTCTGTAAGGACGGTCTTGGAGGTTGAAGTCAGCGGAAACAAGCAAAGGGTGCCATCTAGAACATATGTGGAATGGCGGCAAAGGGTGAATGAGATTGAAGTTGAAGTGAGAAGTACAATAGCCCAATATAACGATCAAAGAAACCAATGGAAATTTCCTTGGTCAAATTTTGAACGTCGGGATTTCAGAAAAGACATGAAAAGGATGCATGAGAGAGTAGAAAATCTTGAACAAGAGAGCAAAGAAATGAGAGATAAAATGTTGGTCGATCGCCCACCAAAAACTATCGTCAAGGAGAAGGCACCAGATATCCGGAAATATGAAACGCTTCAAAAGCCACTAGAGAAGATACTGAAATGGCTTAAAGAAAAGGAGGTTAAGAGGATTGGTATCTATGGGATTGTTGGGATTGGGAAAAGTACCATAATGAAGAACTTGAATAACCACGATGAAGTTGCCGTAATTTTTGACATAGTCATCTGGCTCAAAGTATCAAAAGAGGAGGGCAAAGAACGCAGCCAAGAAGATCTACAAGGCGACATTAAGAACAGACTGAAACTAACAATGGTAGGAACTAGCAATGCAAAGGAAGTTGCCCAACGAATATCTACGGAGTTAGAGGGAAAGAAATACTTGCTCCTTTTGGATGACGTTGAAGAATGTCTCAATTTATCTAAAATTGGAATTCCTGATAGCAACAACGGCAGCAAGATAGTATTAACAACTAGGCGGCATCTGGTTTCTCATTCAATGCATGTGGACAAGGAAATTAAGGCGGCATGTTTGTCTCCTCATGAGGCAAGGATGATGTTTCAAGATGTTTTAGGAAACGAAGATCTCATTGAAAATTCACAAATCGCCCGACTTGCGGATAAAGTGTGCAGAGAGTGTGGTGGTCTTCCGCTCTTGATTGAAAAAGTAGCATCTACTTTCAAATTTAAAAAAGATAAAACCCTTTGGATAGATGGATGGAATTGTTGGATGATGTGGCCTCTTCAAGAATGCGAAGGCATTAGGGAAGTATATGAATTGTTGAGATTCTGTTATAATGACTTGAAGGATAAACGGTATCAGAAATGTTTTCTTTATGGTGCATTATATCCCGAAGACAGCGACATCAACACAGATTCTTTGTTGGAGTGTTGGGAAGCGGAAGATCTTCTCGTACATGAAAATGACGCGAGAAAGAAGCGAATCATGGCTGGGCTTTCAATATTGCATCGCCTAAAGAATGTGTCATTGATTGAGGAAGGCAAGAATCGGGATCACGTTACCATGAACCAGTTCATCCGACAAGCGGCATTATACATATCAGGAAAAGATCATCCTGAATGTAAACTTATGGTGACTAGCACGAAATTTCAAGAGCCTGCAGATGAGATATCTTGGATTGATAAGAATAGGATCTCCTTGGGTGCCAGTGAGTTGGATAAATTACCGGATTCCCCATATTGTAGCATGCTTTCCACGCTATTCCTGCGGGCGAATAAAGGTCTGGAAATAATCCCTCCAGCATTCTTTAAGCATATGAAAAATCTTCGAGTTTTGGACTTATCTGATACTAGCATCAAGTCATTGCCATCTCTTCAATTCTTGAGCAAGCTAAAAGTCCTACAGCTCAATAACTGCAAACAGTTATTGAAGCTCCCTTCTCGCATCAACAACGGATTAACAATCTTGAATTTCTTGATATTCACGGGAGTGGAATCATTGGTATACCATCAGGCTTTGGGAAGTTGAAGCTCTTAAGGCACTTGTGGATATCCTTTGGAAATGGAACTGATGCTCAAGGTGTGAGTTTCAACTACAACATGATTTCAAAACTTTCGGAATTGGAACAATTGGTTATTGATTTTGAACAACGGGAGCAGTGGACTGATGAGGTTGCTAAGAATATAGTGAAAGAAGTGGACAAGTTGAAAGACTTCAAGAAACTGAGGGTTAGCTTTCCTGAAATGATTGCAGATGTTTTAGAGGTCGATGCATCTAAGACTGTCGATTTCGATTCAAGTTATATCAAGGAAGAGGTTAGAAATATTACTTTGTATTTGATTTTCCAGTTAAAAAATACAAATATCAACTCCAAGTTATACACTATTACAAATGATTTAATTCTTTTATCATGAAGGTTAGGAATGAAAAATTTAAAATTTAAGTATCTTATTTTTGTTTAAAATTTTTCAAATCTTCTTTTTTTTTCTGTCTGTCTAGGTGAATACAAGTCTTACAATCATACTACGGTGGTTAGAATTTTTGTGTTCTTTTTAAATTTCTGGTAGAAAACATATGAATGGCCCCACATTAGAGGTTGACTTTGAGCACCCAAAATTATAGAGCCGGCACTGCCCGTGTCCAACACGGGTACCTTAATACAATAAGAAGAGTCCATTTAACATAGCCCAGCGCCCCTAACCACCACATCTGGCCACCGCATCTGTCCAATATAGCACCTCTACAACGAACCTCTGACGAGTACTCTTCCACATCCTGCCACTTTCTTCGGTGACTCTTCCCTTCGGCAACCCCCTCTCTTGATTTCAGCCACTACCTCCAATGACCCTTTGGACAACTTCCCACCTGGGCCGCTGGCATTGATGACCTCTGGGCTCTGATGACTCCCCCCACCTCCTCCAACCTCCTCCAGTCATGACTTTCCTTTCCTCCGGCAACCCCCTCTCTTGATTTCAAAACAAGTTTTTAAACACATGCCTGCACCAAATATGTGTGTGTGTGTCTATGTCTATATATATATATATATATATATGGGTAAGCTTCTAATCCGGACCTCCCGTTCCCGTTTCCGGACCTCCATGATCCAAACATTTTTTTGACGATCTGATCCGTCCAATGTGTTCAGAAGGTGTTTTCAAGGGTCCAAACGGAAAATCTTCAAAAAAAAATACCGGGAAAGGGTTGATCCAAGCAGTTTTCGCAAAAAATATATATTTACCGTTTTTGCGAAAACTGTTTGGATCAAGCCCTTCCCGGTATTTTGTTTTGAAGATTTTCCGCGTGGACCCTTTAAAACACCTTCTGAACACATTGGACGGCTCGGATTTTCCAAAAATAATTTGCAACACAAAAAAAAAAAATTTTCTTATTTTTGGGAGGTGTGGACTAGAAGTTTTACCTATATATATATATTGTTTTTCAACAACAATAAATGAAAGTTTTTTTTTATTGCAAATTGAAAAATAAAAAGCTGGAAGGTTTACCAAAACAGTACTTTCTAAAGAAAAATCTAGTCAAGTCTGAGATAACCGACAGTGGAGATGTCTTCATATTTTGTGTCATTCTAACCATGCTTATTTCGTAGATCATGGAACAATCCAGCTATAGGAAGAGAAAACGGTCCTAACGAGCTTTTGAGAATCAGCAAGCGTGGAGTTTCCTACTTGTTTGGTCGTGGTCGTGGACGGTGTTGAGCCTCCTGGTGGCGGGTTATTCCATTCTTCTTGTCTGTGTTCTTGTGTATCCTTGTATGCTGGAGAAATTTCGTGTATTTGCTACTAATAAACAAAAACTCTAAAACAACCTACTGTGTGGGGCTCAGCCACAATGTGAGTGTGCGTAGCTGTGTGTATGTTTTTATGGTGCCAGCATAGTTGTTTGATGAAAGCACTATCTGGAGATGGACTATTTGCTTATGTTTGTGTGTTGTACTGTTGGCTACTATGTAATGTACTGTGTGGAGTCCATCCACAATGTAATGTGTGTGGTGCTAGCAAAGTTGTTTAATAAAGACGGTGGTTGATCCACTCTCTTCCGTACTATTGATAAGCCATGTACATGTGTGTGCCTATTGCTCTTTGCTACACGAGAAAATTGTTACATAAATTTTTATAATCGCTCAAATTATATGAATTATTTTATGTTAAATTGAACCTCAAATGTTATATTTGTGGCAATAATAGATAAGAAAAAATAATATTGTTGTATAGATTATAAAATTTTGGCGTTGCCTATATTTATGTAGATTACTTTTCTAAATTACCGTGATTTGCAAATAAATTGAAACTTTTCTTTTGTTTATGTATGACTTATTCTTCTTTTTTTTTTTTTTTTTTTTTGATATGTGAAATTTTCCGAATTTTACATGAAAAATATTTTAAAAAATACATTGCTATACTAAAAGAGATGACACTTTCCAAGTTCTCCGGTCTTATTTCTTGCAGCAGCCTGAGATTCTCAATGAACTTTTCATTATCCACAAGCCCTCTAGCATGAATACCGTCTAAGTTCCCAACAATCCCCTAACATGAATAACAATCCAAGTGTTTCTCATCAATACATATTTGTGTAGACCCCAATGAATAATGTGCATCGCCCATACAAATCTAGTGAAAAGAACTGTTCGGGCACCACATGTCCCGACCCACATCTCAAGACTGCTCCAACCTCTATTTTCTGGGTATCAACCTAATGATCTGAATCGATCCTCAACATAATGCCATAGAACCCTTTTCAGAAAAGAAAGAAAGCCATTTTGGGTATCTAATTTGACTTGAGCAATTCACAACATAATACGTTCTTTCGAACTGGAGTAGGCTGTTTTTTTAATTTTCTTCCGTTTGCATGAAATACAGTAGGTGGTTGTACTCGCAGTTTAATACTCTTTTAAATGCGTGGAAGGGGTAAATTGAGTGTTGGTTTTGTTGTGCTTGGGAGCACACAGAGCACACGCACAGATATCGAGGCAAAAAACTCCGTTCATATTTACACACATACAAACATTAAAACTCCAGGGAGCCACAATCGGCTCACTGTCACTCAGCCTCACCCTCTCACATTACATTTGCTGCCCACACACTCTCCCTCTCTCAGCCCTTAAATATATACACAAGAAAGAAGGAAGGAAAGCAAAACGCGTGAAACGAGTAGGGTACACCAAAACCGTGTCTACCGACACTCCGGGGAATTATCTCTTGCTTTGCGCACATCACCCATATGGGTGAATACCAACAAGCTGTCTTTGGCATCGCATGATAAGCAAAAAGTGATTGTCCTCGTGCTCAAACGTCCCTCTGAACCAGTGCCCCCGTTAGGTATTTTACATTTTTTTGGATAACGCTGGTGTCCACCCTCTTCGGTAGCATCAACTCAACTAGACTATATAAGCATTTCACAACTAAACTACACCATTTTCAACAAGGGAAAACCCCTACGCTTCGCACCTGATTCAGGAAATGAAGAAAGTTCGATCAAGAAACATCACTCATAAAGAATGTTCGATCAAGAAACATATCGCCAGGTCAGGATTTAGCCACCAATATGTACACAAGAAGCATACGCTAATCTGAGTTCTCGATTGTAATGGATATTTGGTGGGTAAATTACCTACTCCAGCCTGTGGCCATGCTGAAGAAAATATAGCATTGAAAAATTAGACCGTTGGCCACGATGGGCCATTGACTTCCACTGGAGGATACTGGAATATCATCTAGACTTGGAAATCTCCATTTCCATCCTCCCATTTCGGAAAGAGCACGATTCACTTCTGATTCAAGCAAACAGTCTGCTTACAAAAATAGTTCATGTCAGAGTCCAATCAACAAATTAAATCTTCCAGCCTACTTCGCATGTTTCATCCATAATAGGCAGTAATTTGCGCAAACAAAAGCTGATCGGGAAAAAAATAATAATAATTTGCGCAAACCAATATTATCTTCCTCTTAACCTTTCCCTCTGATAAGCCAAAATACATTTCCCCTCCTTTTAGTGCTCAATGGAGTCTGGAGCAACCTACTCAAATAGTACACACCACTATGCATAAGAACAAATCTATGAGAGCCCTCCCGTTAAGCTTATGAATAGATACGTATGAAGTGAACTCACTAGTAAACATGTTTCAAAGACATTAAATGGACAAATGGTGATATGGAGGTTCTTTACTTGTTTCGGTTTTGTTTTCCAGTTTTTCCCCGATGTGGGATCTGTTTTGGTTATGGAGTCTCCGGTTTGTGGAGTTTTCCATTTCCCTGTGTGGAACTTTTTCTACCATTTGCATGAATATTGCTCTAGAATTACAAAATTATCCTTCTGATAAAAAAATCAATTCGTCATTCTCGTCTATTCTCTCTAACTTCTTCCCCTGTTAATGTTATTCTCTACACATGGGAACTCAAGCTCCGACTCATCAGGCTACAAGAATGTAAACCCTCCCTCTCGTACTTATATATACATACCTACACTTTTAAATTGAAATATTCTTTCGTATGTAATCTCACATTTTTTTGGTTGATTAGCATTCTTGTGTCAGAGCCAACCTACCAATATAAACATACTCTGTTCATAAATAGCATTGGGGCCAACACATGAAAACATTACAGGGTTCCGATTGTAATAAAACGGAAACTAGAAATCCTGATGAATTTGCCCAAAGAATATCTAGGAGTGAGGGAAAGAAATACCTGTCTCCTTTCGGATGATGTCAAGGAACCTCTCAAATGGCGTGAAATTGGGATTCCTGATAGCAACAAAGGTAACTAGGCTGCGTCTGGTTTGTAAGTTCATAGGATAGGTGGCAAACTTTAATAGGATAGGTATAATATTTTTTAGAAATTTGTATGTTTGCCCCTTGTATATGGTATTTTTTTCCCCCAACCACTTACCCTCCATACCAAAACAAATCAATTTTCTTCTAAACACTCTGACTCTCTTCACCACTACTTGCCCTCCTTACCACACCATATCCTTTTTCCTCTGACTCTCCAATCTACACCACGAAAAATAGAACCAGAGCTCGAAGGCAGTATATCGCTCACCTCTATCACGCCGAGTGGTTGTATACTATCATAGATATGCAAATGCAAGAGTTAAATAATCACTTTAATTATGTAAACACCGAGTTGCTTCTTTGTGTTGCATGTCTAAGTCCATTCGACTCATTTGCAAGTTTTTCCAACCAAGAGTTGAACTGCTGGGCCAAATTTTATCCTAAAGACTTTTCAGGTATTGAGCTTTGGCACTTTCGGATCAACTTGAGAATTTCATTATTGATGTGCGTTCTAGTGTCGAGTCTTCAAACTTAAAAGGAACAGCCCAAATATCAAGGACTTAGGAACACTTTGGAATCCACTAATGAAGATATTAAATTGGCAGAGGAATGGATACGAGGTTAAGCGGATTGGTATCCATGTGATACCTGGGATTGGGAAAACTACAATAATGAGCAACTTGAATAGCCATGATCAAGTTGCCAAAATGTTTGACATTGTCTTCTGGCTCAAAGTATTAGAAGGGAAAGGAAACAGCAGCATAAAAAAATTACGAGCAGCTATTGCGCGAAGACCGGATCTTACAAAGAAAACTAGAAACCCCGATGAAGTCGCCCAAAGTATATCTGCGGTGTTGGAGAGAATGAGGTACTTGCTCCTTCTGGATGACGTCAAGGAAACTCTCGAATTACGTGAAATTGGGATTTCTGGTAGCAACAACGACAACAAGATAGTATTAGCAACTAGGAACCGTCTGATTTGTTCGGGGATGAAATTGGACAAGGAAATTAAACTGGAACATTTGACAACAGATGAGGCATGAGAGATATTCCAAGATGTTGAAAACAAAGATCTCATTCAAGATCCAAAAATCTCGCCAACTGCACGTAAGAAGAATGTTATGGACTGCCACTCTTGATTGCAAAAGTAGCACCTACTTTCAAATTGAAAAGCGATCCAATCGTTTGGGAGGGTGTATTGGATAATTGAAGGAGGTGGCCTGTTAAAGATTTTGGAGGCATTCGGGAATTGTATGATGTGATGAAATTGTGTTATGAAGACTTGAAGAATAAACGGTATCAAAAATGTTTTCTTTATGGGAATATTCCTCGTTTTCAGTTTGAAAGTAGGTGCTACTTTTGCAATCAAGAGTGGAAGTCCACAACACTCTTCGCACACTTTACGTGCAGTTGGCGAGATTTTTGGATCTTGAATGAGATCTTTGTTTCCTACAACATCTTGTAACATCTCCCATGCCTCTATCTGTTGTCAAATGTTCCACTTTAATTTCCTTGTCCAATTTCATCCTTGGACAAACCAGACAGTTCCTAGTTGTCAATACTATCTTGTTGCTGTTGTTGCTATCAAGAATCCCAATTTCACGAACTTCGAGAGTTTCCTTGACATCATCCAAAAGGAGCAAGTACCTCATTCTCTCCAACACCGCAGATATACTTTGGGCGACTTCATCGGGGTCTCTAGTTTTCTTTGTAAGATCCAGTCTTCACGCAATAGCTTCTTGTATTTTTTTTTGCTACTGTTTCCTTTCCCTTCTGATACTTTGAGCCAGATGATAATGTCAAACATTTTGGCAACTTGATTGTGGTCATTCAAGTTGCTCATTATTGTAGTTTTCCCAACCCCAGGTATCCCATGGATACCAATCCCCTTAACCTCGTATCCATTCCTCAGCCAATTCAATATCTTCATTAGTGGATTCCAAAGTGTTCCAAAGTCCTTGATTTCTGGGTCATTTATCTTTATAACACGTTCTAGTGTCCTATCAGGAATCACCTTCGCATTGGCCGACCATATATCCTTAATTTGGAAACTAGCTTGCACAGCCCGCACTGTTTCTGCTACTGCCTGCACTGTTCCTGTTGCTGCATGTACTGTTGTAGCCATCAAGAAACTCAGCAACTATAGCGGAAGACCTGGAAGAAGTATATTTAGATAAATAGCAAGAATGGACTAATAACTGCAGTACTGTACAAGCTACTGTCTTTTACTCATGCTCACGTCAATTATTCATTTTTTGCTATATTAATTCATGGAAACCCAACAGCCAATTACTGGACGCTCCACTTATGGAAGCCTAATTCCCGGGAACTCTAACTCAATTCAAAAAATAAAAGAAACAACCAAAACCATAAACCCAAGGTCAAAAGACCAACAACCAGAATACAGAAAAAAAGACTAAGAAGCACCAAAGTACAAGTTGGGCCTAAAAAGAACATCATCTTCAAAAGGGCACAAAAAACAGTCACAAAAGAGCCAACACAATGGGGAGACAAAATTGGAGGTGTCATTCTGGAAACAACAACGTACTGTTTGTTGTTATGTGTAATCTTGATTATTGTGTGGCATGTGTGTTGTTTGTTGAGGAGACAAAATTGGAGATGAGAGTTAAATGAAGGTCCAGCCAGAGAGAAGATAAGAGCAAAGTATTCGGTGCATTGATTAGGGTTGGAGAATTCGGTGTGCTTGTATGGCTAGGATTTGTTTTGTGTTGTGTATAAATATATGTGCATGAGTTATATTGTATAACTAGTGCATGCCCGTGCCCGTGCCCGAAGGAACTCAAAAATTGACAAACGCAAATCAATTGCGCAAGCAATAGCAACAACAAATGCCAATAGAGAACAAAAGACAGCAACAAAGATTTTTTTAAACTTAGTAATTCACAAAGTTTGTAAAGTAGCTAAGAAATACCTCACGAATACAGGGGCCATTGATGTTCCGCCTCATCATGAATCATTACACCAACATTTCTTTCTCGAAGAGGTTGTACCTATTTAGGGAGAGAGGTTCAAAATATTCAGTAAGTGGAGAGTTCATTGCAAGATATCTTTGTTTGGTTGGGCTAATGAAGATGGAATGAAGGCGGGGCCGCATAATAGATTTACCTCACGAATACAAATCGCATTGAGTTCTCACTCGTCACGGATAACAACTCCAACATTTATTTGTTGAAGAAGTTGAACCTGTGCTTATGAAGTTAATGGAGGTCAATATAAACAAATTGTAGAATGTAGACTAAATAATATAGTAAATGAGAGGAAGAACACTCGGTACCGTTTTCCTCAAATCATTGTCCACCTGTTGAATAAGTATTGAACAAATTGTGTTATAGCATAATGGAATGAAAGGAATATGCATCTTTTGAAAACTAATAGAGCATCTTACCTGGCCAAAATAGTAATGTTATCCATTCCTTTAAAAAATGTTATATTAGCTATTAATTGAATTAGTCATTAGCTCCTACGTACAGTAAACTAAGTACAAACTGTAGTCTTTTTTCTTTTTTTCTTTTTTGAACCGCCAAAGAAATTTTGCAATAGAGCTCACTTCTTCTTTATCTCCAGAAGCATGATTTACAAATTTTGCCACGTACTATTTATTGAAGAGGTACTTGGTGGTGTTTAAATAAAATATTTGGGATCTACAATATGCGAACTCCATTTCAGGACATCCGAAAACTGTAATGATACTGTTCTTCAAGACTCACTGAAAAGTATTGTAATTTTGATTGTTCTGCCTAGTTCTGCCCAGCATAGACAAAGTATGTACCAATCAAGTATTTATAATGGTGTGTGAAGTGATTCGTGTAACGACTGTGGTGTGAATTATTACCGGTTGTGGTTGATAAATTTAATCGAACACTTAAGGTGCATGGAGTAATTGGTGCTTCTGAATCAACTTTTCTTACACGCAACTGTGGTGTTAAGGTGCATTATACTAAGACCGAAGTGAAAAAAACAGCGAGGAATTGCTATTGAAAAGTAAACTTGATTTTTAGGAAATTGTGAATTCTAGAGAGTTGTGTAGACACATGATACATGAATGGAATGGTTCATGTATGTAGTTGAATAGTCTCTTGAAGTGTTCATGTATGTAGATGAAAGGTCATTCATGTACTTGGCTAGGTTCATGTAACTAGGAGCATATAAATACCAATGTAATCCAGTGATAATTGTGTGATTGAAAGTGGAGAGAAAAAGAGTGAGAGTGGGTTTGAGTAGAGTGGATAAACTACAAGGGAGTAGTCAGGTGTGATAAAGATTATTGAAGCATTTTATCACAAATTTGTGTGTTGTCTCCTCCCCTACATTTCTCCTATTTGTTTAAGTGTATTTGGCCCATCACAAATTGCTTCTTCTAAGGATTTGAAGCTCGTGGGATATTGTGACAGTGACTGGGCTGGAAATTTAGATGACAGAAAGAGCACTACAGGTTTCGTATTTTTCTTGGGAAATGATGCTTTCACATGGAGTTCAAAGAAACAGCCAGTTGTAGCACTCTCTACTTGTGAAGCAGAGTACATTGCTGCAACATCATGCACGTGTCATGCAATCTGGCTCTGAAACTTATTAAAAGATTTGCATTTTGTGCAAGAGGAAGCAACAGAGATTTTTGTTGACAACAAGTCTGCAATTGCTTTGGCAAGGAATCTCGTTTTCCATGATCGGAGTAAACACATTGATACTAGGTATCGTTACCTCAGAGAGTGCATCACAAATAAGGAGGTGGAGCTCAAGTTTGTAAGTCTCATGATCAGATTGCAAATATTTTTACAAAGCCGCTCAAGTTCGAGGACTTCGGGAGGCTTCGGGTACTACTTGGAGTTACGAAGAAAGTCAAGTTTAAAGGGGGGTGTTGAAAACATAAACTTGTCTTTGTGTCTTTTTGAATTCTCTACACAGTTCTAGAATGTCTTTTAGAGTTCTATGTCTTTTCGTTAGTTACTCACATTATGTTGGTTCACGTATTCTTAGGTGAATATATCTAGGAAGGTTCATGTATGATGCTTTGGATTTAGGAGTTCATTTATTCTTAGCTTATCTATTAGGGCCCATAAATACTTGATGTATTTCAAGATTTGAAGTAAGTGGAATTGAGTTGAGTTCAAAGTATTCCTCTTCCCTTCTCTTCAATATCTTGCGGTAATCTTGGATAGTTTTCCAACAATTGCACCGAGGTTTGAGAGACAGAGAGAGAAATGGGGAGGAGGGAGAGATCAAGAGAGAGGGAGAGGGAGGAGTTGTACGATTACCAGGTATACACAGAGAAACCTTTCCTTTGATCACCTTCAATTGCTTCTTGAAGATGCCAAATATGGAGAGAGAGAGAGAGAGAGAGAGAGACGGTCGTGTATCAACTAGAGCAGTTGGAGCAATCGTGGGCAGTTCTAGCGATTGGCACTCTGAATGGGTGGTAAAATGGGAGGAATGAAAGAACATATTGATCGCTGGTGTGATTAGGTTTCAATCTCAGCCCTCAATCTTTGAATTAAAATCAATCCCAACCATTCTTTTGGGGCAAAATGGTTTTGGACCCTTCAATTTATGTTTGGGATTCAAATAATGAGCTCCCTTATTATATAGACTAGCGAATGCCCGTGCCTGAAGGCACAAAGCAAACCTACGTGAAAGGCCACATTGATCCAACCCCAAGACCTCACAAACTTGCATTCAAGTGAAACAAATTACCTCCAAACACAGTAATAACCAAAAAGTGTATTGTTCAGGTGTGTGGCAAGTACAACAAACAATCCATGTTACTCGGCCTAAATGTCTACAACATATATTTAGCTAGGTTTTCTTTCTCAAATATAGATTGGCCACCGATATGTCGCCACTAAGTGGAAAAGGGTATTGGGTATTTGGATATTACTTTTGTGGTCTCTAATTTCATGTAGGCAAAAGAGTACAAAAACTATTTTTTTTCCACCGTGGTTTGGTTGTCAACAGTATTAATTTTCTGCCAGATAGTTGGATTATGTCGTAACAAACCATGGGACTGAGTGCAACCCGGCAGCATACATTTAGACATTTATTTTTACCAAATGTCTTTTAGTTGGAGATTTAAAAAGTATCTTAATTTGTATGATTACTATGCCATGTTTCATGCCAATTAAAATAACAAACAAACATGCCTTAAGCTAATTTTTCTAAAGGCACATGGTCAAGGAAAAAGAATAAGGAAATTCATTTTCCTTTCCTTTCCTTTTTTTCCCTTTGGCTATAGAGCTAGCTCCCTGATTTTCTCAAGCCAATGTTTCCGATTTTGTTTTCCTTGTAAGGAAAAATGCATGTATTTTAGGGAGAATTTACAATGTTGATAAGGAAACATGTATTTAACATACTTAAAAGTGTAGGCAAGAAGTACCCAAGAAGTACCTCACGAATACGAATGAGTAATGACGTTCGTGTCCCGCTCTTCACATATTACAACTCCAACATTTCTTTCTCGAAGTTGTTGTACCTATAAATAGAGAGGCAAGGAGAGGTTCTAAAATATTATTCTAAGAAGATTTATACTTAAAAAAGAAGAAGAAGAAGAAAGCAAGACAATAAAAGTAGGTGGGGATATGAATAATTTAACATACACCGTCAATTCTAACCCATTAGTGATTAACTGAAATGGTCTACACCCTCAATGAATCGGCGGAGCTTCGGCTACATAAGTTAGATCTCAACTCTGAAATCAAATGGAAGGAAAGAGCAAGATGAGAGGCGTGTGACAAAAATTAGGATTCAGGGAAAATAAAGTGGGAGAGATAATCATTGTGAAATAAAACTAAAAGAAAGCATGCCTGACCTAACCTAACATTCCCATCCAAGCTCAGGAGTGATGCATGTCTTACAAAGACACTGAAATGTCAACTGAACCACGAAACAACCAAGCTCAAATTAAATTTGAAAATTTGTAGGCCAATGAGTCATATTTGACAGCAGCATCTTATCGAATGTGTGGGATGCAATGAAGCTTTAATTTTCTTTCACAGTTAGACTTAAAAAAGAGAACCAACAGAAAGTAACACAAAGTTTAAACCAAGCAAGCGTGCGCGCACACAGAGACTTACAAATTTCTTGACCAAAGAATCTGAATTCAGGGTAGCATCAAAATACATGATCCCTTTCTCTACCTTCAAATGATTAACAAATCCCCCATATCAGGTAACTGTTTTTGGTTTTGTGCTTCAGAAACCAATTTTTGGGGCCAAAGTTTCAAAAACCCTGTGCCAAAGTTATCAAAAAACCCCGCACGCCCCAAACCCATGTCTGTCTTGCAAACGAAAAATAAATAATAAAAAGACTCACTAAAATTGCAGCATACCCATATTTCTCCCCTCATTGAATTCAGCTCCATCATCGAAAACTTGAAAGACTCGCTTAATTTACAGTTCCATTATCAAAAATGAATTATTAGTTGCTCCGAGATCTCCACTTTTCCTTCAAATCATAACAGGCGAGAAAAGGAGTATGGGAGTGGGGTTTGAGGGAATAAAGCTAGATAAAATGGACTGCAAATGTTTCATTCCCAGCAGTGACAGATGGAGGGCTGACTGAATAACTTCATATGAATTCTTCATATCGACAATTTATCAAACACGTGGTGGGTAATACGAAATGCACAAACATTAAAAATCAAGGTAAAAAAAAAACAGATCAATATAGAAGAAAGCAACAGCCATGAAGGATTTTAGAGAAAACTCTCTCCAATTTCACGTAAAACATGGAAAGACGAAAACAAATTAGGATAGTTTTCACCAATAGATAGCAGAATAGGTACAACCATAGTAAAGCAAATCGTTCCCACAAAATCAAATACAAACCTTGGGTGTAAGAAGTGCGTTTCTGTAATAGTTCGGTGGTGACAGTTCCAGCATAGCAGAGCCTGAATTGGTCACCGGCACTGGTTGCTGTGGGTTTTTTGTACCCGTCCTGCGGCTAGCAATGATAGGGGGAGCAAGGAGGGGCGAATGAACATCTGATATGAAGCAGTTGTCTTGTATAGGGGTGGTTTCCATGTGTGAAGGCAATAGCAAGACAGACGTGGGTTTGGGAGATAGAGAGAGCAGAAGGTGCAAAGCAGTTATTGACCACCTTGATCATCTTGAGCGGCAAAAGTTGAGGAGAAATGGTAGGGCACAGGAAAAGACTTTCCCATAAATCTTCCAGGAACGTCCAATTCATTTTGTATGGGTCCCACTTAAAAAAAAAACCCTCACCTATCTCTTTAGGCTAAAGTTTTTATCAAAATTTGATAAAATCAAGTCCTTAATTTTATTCATTGGTGAGGATTGGTGAGGAGGGTTCATAAAAAAATCTCAAAATCAACTCTCCTCATCAATGAATAAAATCAACTTGGGGTGAGTTTCCGAATAGATAAAATCAAAGGCTTAATTTTATCAAATTTTGATAAAATTCATTCAAAAACTCACCCTTGATTTTATCAAATTTTTGATAAAATTCATCGGAGAACCCAACCTTAATCTCTTTCTCTGCTCTCAAACTACGGCGACTGGGTTAAAAAAAGCCCCAACATCGATCCCGCTCCTTCACTCTCTAGCTACGCCGTAACCTCCAACTCCAGCAACTCCATTGCCTCCATCGCCGACAGCGGACTATGTAATTCAACTATGGCCAAAGGGCTGGAGCGCTTCGTCCTCGACCTCGAGTCACTCCCCACGTTCTTCTACGACGTCGTATCGCACGACCTACCACGGGAATATACCCTATGTAAATCAGAATTTGGACAGCAAAACGATTTGATTCGTCTTTTGCCCAAACGTAATCATTGTTTCTATGTCCTCTGTATCAGATATGGTTTTATTCTCCTCTTTCTCTCACTGGTTTCAACATGTATGGATTTCTCTCTGTGTGTCATACCCGAACCCGTAAATTCTTGCAAGAGTTATCTTTGATGGCCATTTTGTGATAAATACTTGTAAGAGTTAGATGGCCATTTTGTGATAAATACAGATTGTTTAGAAATTTAATAGATATTAGATTTAGGGTTTTTCCAGTTTCGAAATTCTGGGATTTTTCTTTTTTTGGTTGGGTGTTATGCGAAATTGTATTTGTTTCATCATTGAAAGAAACTATTTTGTGCTATTTTTTGAAGTTAATTGTGCCACTTACATTATTAATTTATGTGCTGTTGTTGCAACGTTAAGCATTTTCTTCAAGGAGAAAACAAATGGTTTAGCGCAAAATGAATTAATCAAGCTCCTTCTTCTTCTAATTTTTTTTTTTTAAAAAAAACTTTCATTCATACCGTATTTGTAGATGTGTCGAAGGAGTACAACTTCACCCATACCGTATTTGCACCCAATTTTCTCGTTTCCTCGATAAGAGGAGAAAAATGGTGGAGAGTGCGGCAAATCGTTTTGATGTTTCCTCCAAAAAATAGGAAACAGAAAAGCCGGGTTTTTCAATTCAGAAAAAGAAACAAAGAAAGAAAGAAAAGTAAGGGATTTAAAATGAAAAAAAATTTGACTTTTACGAAGGATTTTGAAAACTAAAATCAATCTAGAGCGATCCATGGAGAGGAAAGTTCTAGATGAATAAAGATGAAAGGAGCAAGCTCAAATCACCAAGAACATCAAGTTCATGAAAGAGAGAAGGGACTCTCTCTCTAAAAAGGGGGCTAATTTTTTATGAAGTGTGTATCCTAAAACAAGTGAAAAACATGCACGAAAACGTAGTGTAGACCAATAGGATAGTGACACGTAGGCTACGAAAACCTAGTGTAGACCACTAGGGGGCAAGTACGAAAACCTAGTGTAGACCAATAGGATAGTGACACATAGGCTAAATAAGCGAAGCGCCACGGAGGTGCACCAAAATTCTGGTGCAAAAAGGCCAAGAGGCGCCTTGCTGGCGCTCTAAAACTCTCAGGGAGCGCTGACTAAACAAGGGCAAGACTAATAAACACTTACAAACCCTCGTAAGCGCTAAGGAGGTGCAAGGCAAACTGGGCCGACAACAAACGCTTACAAATGCCTTGGGGGCGCAAGGAGGCGCCTCTCCTTTTTTGAGAGACACGGCTGACTAAAAAATGAGAAGCGCATGTGCGCCGGTTAAGCCCACAACAAACGCTACCTACTGTTCAAAAATGGTTTTCATGCCTTACAAAAAATTTAGAGTTCAAAATGCCAAGTCAGAGCGCTCATGCTCCCAATAGGCTCTAACAAATCCAATCTACTGGAAAAACTAACTTCTTAATGCCTTGGGAAATACACTCTTAATGCATTTAAATTAATGAGATGCAAGATGTAAATGCCAATGAATATTTTATACCTTTTCGGATAGGAGCAGTGATTGGCAAGGCATTAGGCATAGACACTTCAATTCTTCGTGATCATTCGAGTGGAGTATCTAGACTAAAACCTTAAAACTCTACATCCCAAAACCCAATTGCAAAATAAGCAGATTACAAACTCCGAAAGGCTTAACATAATCCGAAAAATGTCAACAAAACTAACACTTTTAAATGCATGGAAGGGGTAAATTGAGTGTTGACTTCACCCATTGGCATAGCATGATAAGCAAAAAGTGATTGTCCTCATGCTCGAACCCCTCTAAACCAGTGCTCCTATTATGTATTTTATATTTTTTTGATAACTCTCGTGTCTGCCCCCCTATCGGTGGCATCAACTCAACTGGACTAAATAAGCATTTCACAACTAAACTACGCCATTTTCAACAGGGAAAAAAAAACACCCCTACGCTTCGCACCTGATTCAGGAAATAATCTGGGTCCCCAAAAATTGATAATGAATGTTCGATCCAGAAAAATCGCCCAGTCAGGATTTAGCCACCAATATGTACACAACAAGCATACGCTAATGGGTCTGAGTTCTCGATTGGAATGGATATTTAGGGGGCTTAGCCGAAAAAAATATAGCACTGAAAACTGAAAAGTTAGATCGCTGGCCACGACGGGCCATTGACTTCCATAGAAGGATGCTTGAATATCATCTGGACCTGGGAACCTCCATTTCCATCCTCCCATTTGGGTAAGAGCACGGTTCACTTCTGATTCAAGCAAACAGTATGCTTACAAAAATAGTTCATGTTAGAGTCCAATCAATACCTTAAATCTTCCGGCCCACTTCGCATGTTTCCTCCATAATATGCAGTAATTTGCGCAAACCAAAGCCGATCGGGAGAAAAGATTGCGCAAACCAATGTTTTTTTTTTTTTGCACGGCTAAAAAAGAATTCATTAAAGATGGAACAGATACAACAAGGGACCGACTAGGATGGCACCAAACCCTCTCGACAAACAAAAGCCACAAAGCCCCCAAAAGAGAAAAGGTTGCGCAAACCAATGTTATCTTTCTCCTCTTTCCCTCTGATAAGCCAAAATACATTTTCCTCCTTTTGGTGCCCAATGGAGTCTTGAGCAACCTCCTCAAATAGTATACGCCATTATGAATAAGAGCAAATCTATGAGAGCCCTCCCGTTAAGCTTATGAATAGATACATATGAACTCACCAGTAAACATGTTTTTCAAAGACATAAAATGAACAAATGGTAATATGAAGATTCTTTACTTGTTTCGGTTTTGTTTTCCTGTTTTTCCCCGTTTTGGGATCTGTTTCGGTTTGGGATCTGTTTCGGTTTGTGGAGTCTCCGGTTTTGTTTTCCTGTTTTTCCCCGTTTTGGGATCTGTTTCGGTTTTGTTTTCCTGTTTTTCCCGTTTTGGGATCTGTTTCGCTAATGGGTCTGAGTTCTCGATTGGAATGGATATTCGGGGGCTAAGCCGAAGAAAATATAGCATTGAAAAGTTAGATCGCTGGCCACGACGGGCCATTGACTTCCATAGAAGGATGCTTGAATATCATCGGGACCTGGGAACCTCCATTTCCATCCTCTCATTTGGGAAAGAGCACGGTTCACTTCTGATTCAAGCAAACAGTACGCTTACAAAAATAGTTCATGTTAGAGTCCAATCAACACCTTAAATCGTCCGGAATACTTCGCATGTTTCATCCATAATAGGCAGTAATTTGCACAAACCAAAGCCGATCGGGAGAAAAAAATTGCGCAAACCAATGTTATTTTTCTCTTCTTTCCCTCTGATAATCCAAAATACATTTCTCCTCCTTTTGGTGCCCAATGGAGTCTGGAGCAACCTCCTCAAATAGTATACGCCATTATGAATAAGAGCAAATCTATGAGAGCCCTCCCGTTAAGCTTATGAATAGGTACATATGAACTCACCAGTAAACATGTTTTTCAAAGACATAAAATGAACAGATGGTAATATGAAGATTCTTTAATTGTTTCGGTTTTGTTTTCCAGTTTTTTCCCGTTGTGGGATATGTTTCAGTTGTGGAGTTCTCCATTCCCTGCGTGGAACTTTTCCTGCCCTTCACATGGGTATTGCTCTTCTATACTCAATGTATTCTTTTCCAATCTGTAAGGACATGCTGAAAGTTGAGATCTATCTTACCCAACCAAAGACTCCGGATTGTGGTTTGTAGCACTTGGACTATTTCTAGGTTATAAAATTATCCGTTTTGATGAGAAAAAAAAAATCAAAATTCGTCATTCTTTTTTCTATTCTCTCTGACTTCTTCCCCTTTTAATGTTATTCTCTACACGTGGGAACTCAAGCTCCTAACTGATCCGAATCGTTGGAACTATGGAAATAGGAATTTGGATTATGGGAATGAGATTATGGGAATGTTGTTATCGAATTCGGATTGGATTTTTGCGGATTGACTCCGGTCCATTGACAGGCCTGTCATACACTATCCCACAATAACCCTCCATATTTCCTTTTAGAGACCCATACGGTGACTACAAAAATGATCCGAATCATTTAATCTTGCAGAAAATTCGCAAAAAGAACCGGTCTGAAAAAACTTAATTTGATCTGATAGCAAGAGATACGTGGACGAGTTGCATGTTGCTCTTTAAATTGTAAGGATTAAGTTTGCATCCTATTCGCCATTTATGTCTATCGATGTTCAAACTGATTTTTAGAGACATGTTCTTGACGTGCTCTATATAGGGATGGCAATATCGACCGAACCGACGGGTAACCGAACCGAAACAGGTTTTTTTTCCCGAACCGTAACTGATTTTTTCCCAGCGGCTGCGGGTGTTGTTTTGGTGGATGGGAAACCGAACGGGTTCGGTTCGGTTTTGGGTTTACCCGTAACCCGAACCGAACCGAACTTTTATTAATTACATAGGACCCCCTTATATTATACAGTATATATTTATTACATAAACCCCCTTTATATATATTTGAAAATTACACTTTACCCCTTTGTATATATACATAAGGTTTTGCAGCTAGGGTTATTCCATCCCATTTTCTTCTCTGAGTCACCGTAAGAGGTCGAGAGGCGACTGAACCACGTCGATTTCTTCTTCTCTCAGTCATCGTAACTCACTCTCTCTCTCTCTCTCTCTCTCTCTCTCTCTCTCTCTCTCTCTCTCGAGTTCTGGTTCACATTTTCAAGAACAATGAGATGAAACTAGACTCTCTGAAACCATATTGATCCCCCTCCGATCTGCTCTCTTTCAGTTAAAGAAGATTCGTAACAGAGACTAGGTTGACGGCTTGGTGTTTCTGAAAAACCCCACCCCCACCAGTCATTGAAGTAGCAGAACTTCGAAAAGATACTGAGGTCTGTAGATCTAGTCGGTCAATGAACTCTTATTACTTGTGTAATGATTTCTTTGTGTTATTCATCCCTTTTTCTTAAATGAAGTGTGGGACTGAACACGACTTGTGTATACTGTTTGCTTGCATGGACCTTGAGCACAAATGTGTGTGACCACAAATTCTTCCTGCATTGATAGCGAAAAAAGTAGTACTCATTTACCCTTTTTCTGTATGAAGATGCAGAGTAGAAATTTTGAATCTGGAAATTTTCCAATCTGGGAATCTGGGTACCCATTCGGTTCGGGAAATACCCGAACCCCATTCGGTTCAGTTATGGAACAGATTTCCATAACCCGTTCGATTATCGGTTCGGTTCGGGGCAGTGTTCTGGTGATTCGGTTCGGTTCATACCCCAATCTGCCCCGTTGCCATCCCTAGCTCTATAACATGAGCAATTCAGATCATAAATTTTGGTCCACGATGAACCTAAAAAATAGAAGCATGGAGGGGTATGGAGAGATCAGGTATAGAGAAGTGCTCATCCCTTTTGCATGCCAGGTAACGACTCTCCCTTAGTTTGTTTGTACGAAGTTGAACCCCCAATAGTCATCTAGTGTGATATGTATATTCTGATATATAAAGGGAGAGCACAAGTTTGGTGTCTCCCATTTTTTAAGCCCTGTCACGTACTTTCATAAGTATCATGTGACACAAGACTTTTATTGCCATCGAAATTCTAAAAAGATGGAGAACTTCGGTATTGATCTTTTGCCCTTTCTTTTCTTCTCAAAATTTTGGGGCTTTTTCTTCCTTCCTAATTTCAAAATTGCCTGTTACGAGTACGATAAATGTTTGGTACACAGGTTAAGGTTTTGATACCCATTTGTGGACTCATGGATAAGCAATATTATGAGTTTAAAAAAAGTTTTGGGTCTTCAGCGCAAGTAAATCTCATACAACATAACAAATCTTAATTAAAGAACATAACAAATCCCAACCGTGAAGAAAAAAATCAGGCACAAACAACAATCCAGAATACTCAAACATGTGAAGACACACATGTTGTGTAGAAAAAAATCCATGATCAATAGTAAATGAAAATTACCATGTCTGTAGCTTCCAACTTGCCCTGACCATGTGCGACAATCTAGTCTTTTGTTAACTGAGCCATCAGATCCCCATCCCTTCTCAATGGGATAAAAAGACGAGCCAAATAATCTTCATGTTTTGTGCTCAGATCCGATTCATACCACTTTAGTGCATCCCACCATTCCTTCTCCCCTTTGATTACCTTCAAATTTGTACTGGAGACATCCATGGCAGAAAGCTTTTCGAGCTTTGGGCAGTAAAAGATGACCATCTTTTCTAATTTCGGAGCAATCCATAGGCCACTGGAGATGCTCACCAGTTCTGGTAGCTCAAGAAGTGAAATCTTCTTCAAGTTAGGGAGAAAAAGGCCTGACTTTGAGTTGGAACTTTTGAGACTCACGAGGCTGTCGATTTTTGGACAGTCTTCAACTATAAGCTCTTCCAAGTTTATGAGATTACTAAGCATGTCGATTGTGAAAGGGGTAGCCAAATTGGGGCATGTATGCAAAGCCAAGGACTTCACATTGGAAAGAGACCCTTTCCCAACTGGCCCATTCCAAATGCTCACCATATTCTTCATGTAGCGAATAATCATTTTCTGTAGTGACTCAAGTACAATATTTTCATCAATATCCATGAAATCTTCTGATTCACTCCTGCGATCTTTTCCTTGATAATACTGCTCAGAATCAATGATGGTCCGAAGCTCATTACATTCCATCACCAAGCAAAACTTGACTTCATTCATATTTTCATGCCCAAACTCAGATAGGCTCTTAGCGGTCCAATGGCACTGTAGAAAAAAAGCATTGGCATGTTTGAATACCTTGGTAATTTCATTTGGTATGCGACTTCCATTTATATACTTCAAGCCTTTCTCCAGTTTCTCCAGATTATTGAATTCCTCTTCAACATCGTGGGGTAAACGAGAAATGAAGTGCTCTTCGTGACGGCCAACTATAAATTTGAAGTTTGCTAAACCTGGAAATATCAATGCCAGGTCTTCCAATAATTCAGCAGTGGGTAAAGACAATTTTAGGGTACTCAACTCTTTCAAGCTACACAGATCGTCTATAATAGCTTCCACTTCAACATCCCACCACTCTCCATATGGCGTCACATCAATGATTAACTCGTTTAAGTGTGAGAGGTTCTGCAAGACCTTCCTTGGAATTACTTTCTGATTTGCATATCCATAGAATGACACTTTCAAGCATGTCAAATTAACGAGTTTTGCAATCTCCTTTGGTAAATAGAGAATTTCAGTCCCTTCAAGATCAAGAACCTCTAGATTGCTCAGTTCTCCAATTTCAGGTGGTAGTTCCATTAGAAGCTCACAGTTTCTCAAAAATAATTTTTGGAGTGCTACTAATATGGAAATAGATTGCGGCAAAGACTTTATCTCAGTATATGATAAATCTAGCACGAGGAGGATAGAAAAGTGGTGAGAGATTGTTGGAGGAACTTCCATCAGATCACAGTTCAATTCTTCTATTTCTCCTGGGTCTGAAGGAGTATCCTCCAATTCTTCCAACATGATCTTCTCCAAGTGTTCTTCCGATATACCTATTGTGGCATCCGAATATTGGTGCACTTGCAATTGCAAATGTTCCGAATCTTCCTCTCCCCTTGACTTCGGATCTGGCGCGGATAAACTCTGTTCATCATGTGTTGGGAAGCCTGAAAACACACAGCATTATCATTGTTTGACAGGCTATTTCAATATGACCATGATTTCCAGTCTATGCGTAGTTGCATACGGTGGGCGTTCAAAGAAGAGATGTTTCACTTACGGAGTCGGACAATATCATAGGGCCCAGATTTTATGTTTCATCAATTCTCTTTCTAAAAAAAGTTAGCAACGTTTTCGAAAGTTGCAGACCAAGGAAAAGAGCCCTTGTGTTTCGAAAAGCACGGAACTGATCAACTAAGAAGCCCACTAATTAGGATAATAATTCAATCCGTCCTGCTCCAACCGGAGCAGGTATTTGTTAAATCTTTGTGTATAGGGGAGGGGTAGGGGGAGAATGGTAAAAAGGGCAACGTTGTCAAAAATTCAAAACGTTTGACATTTTTTAAATTGAGGATACAGAACTTTTGACATTAAATATAAAATCAAAAAAACATTTGATATTTTTAAAGGGAAAGACAAAGAACTTTTGCAATCGAACGTAAAGACAAAAAAAAATAGGGAAATGTCACTAATTTTTAAAAGTTTTAAATTTTGTACATAAAATTTAAAAAAAATGCCACCCCACCTCTGGCCAACCACCACCCCACCTCCAACCGACCACTTCCGGCGAAAAAAAAAATAGTGAAATGTCACTAATTTTTAAAAATTCTAATTTCGAACATAAAATTCAAAAAAATCACTACCCCACCTCCGGCCAACCACCACCCAACCTCTGGCCGACCACTTCCGGAGACCAAAAAAATTAGTGAAATGTCACTGATTTTAAAAATTCGAATTTCAAACATAACATTCAAAAAAATCACCACCCCGCCTCCGGCCGATCGCCACCCCACCTCTAGCCGACCAATTCCGGAACCAAAAAAATTAGTGAAATTTTACTAATTTTAAGAATATGAATTTCGAACATAAAATTCAAAAAAATCGGCCACCCCACCTCCGGCCAACCACCACCCCACCTCTGGCCGACTAGTTTCGGTGACAAAAAATTTGTGAAATATCACTAATTCTTAAAAATTCTAATTTCAAACATAAAATTAAAAAAAATTGTCAGCCCACCTGCGGCCGACCACCACCCCACGCCTAGCCAACTACTTTTGGTGGCCAATTTTTTTTCTTAAATGTCACTAATTTTTTAAAATTCGAATTTCGAACATAAAATTTAAAAAAATCACCACTCTACCTCCGGCCAACCACCACCCCACCTCTAGTCGACCACTTCCGGCAACAAAAAAAAATAGTGAAATGTCACTAATTTTTAAAAATTCTAATTTCAAACATAAAATTCAAAAAAATCGCTATCCCACCTCCGGCCGACCACCACTCCACCTCTGGCCGACCACTTCTGGTGACCAAAAACGTTAGTGAAATGTCACTGATTTTTAAAAATTTGAATTTCAAATATAAAATTAAAAAAAAAACCACCCCACCTCGAGCCAACCACCACCCCACCTCTGGCCGACCACTTCCGGTGACCAAAAAAATTAGTGAAAATGTCACTATTTAAAAAAAAATCTAATTTCGAACATAAAATCCAAAAAATACCACCCCACATCTAGCCAACCACTTCCGGTGACCAAAAAAGTTAGAGAAATTTCAATGATTTTTAAAAATTCGAATTTCGAACATAAAATTTAAAAAATCACCACTCCACCTTCGACCGACCACCACCCCATCTTTGGCCGATCACTTCCGGTGCAAAAATTGAAGATGCTACCTTCATATCTAAACAAATATGTAGAAAGGAGAAGATGTTTGTGGTATTATTTTATTTTTTTTAACTAATCGATGTTCGTAATTGTTGAGCCTGTCATCTATATATGTGCATTAATAGATTGTCAGTTCAAAGAGGGATTTTGTGATGAGGGAGCCAGTGAATGGAAGAAGATTGTGGGTGCTAGACTATATTCGTGTTGCCACCGGGCGACCATTATGTTGACGGTGAGATTGTTTCAAGCAAAAAATAGGAAATAGAAGGAGAAAATTGGGTCTTGCTGTTGCGGAGAAGAAGAAAAGAGAAATGGTTAAAATGCAGGGAGAACAAAAGAAAAAGAAGAGTGCAAATTGGAGAGAGAGAGGGTCTGCTTTGCTTTGATTAGAGAGGGCATAATAGTCACCCCACAAGAAGTGTCGTGGCCCAAAAACAAAGCATTGTGGCATTATCAGTGCTCTTTATCATTTTATTAAATCATAATTACAAACAATGTCTTTATGTTTGATTGCAAAAGTTCATTGTCCTTCTCTTCAGATATGCAAAATATTGTGTATTTATGACTAATTATTTCTTGTAAAAATCCGACTTGGTTAGGGTAGGCATCACCCCTACCCAATACCCGTCTCGAACTTTTTTTGCATGTATTTTTTTATTCTTATATTTTTACTCTTACAACTAAAATAACACTTCATATATCAATTATTTTCCAATTTCCTTTTAGACATTAGATGTTGGTTAAGTTGTAATAGTTATTTTGTGAATTTTTATTATTTGTGCTCACTAATTTAAGAATCTAAAACATATTTTCTTAATATGCAAAAAAAAAAAAAAAAAGAGCGGGGTGGGTGGGGCGGGGGTGGGTAATTTCATTACCAGATGAAGAAACACCAAATCCCACAAACATAAAGTAAGGCATGTCGCGCCTGCTAATTGGTGAGGGAATTTTGTTGTACTTTCCGGTACAGGGATTGCAAACATAAATCTCATACCTCTTGTCAGGATGCACCAAACAGAGTAGACCATTACAAGAACCCCTTACGCGAAAGTCTTGGAAGCCTGGTATTTCTAAGCTAACTCTGGTGCAAGAGTAATGATTCGGCGTTTCTTCATTTTGTACAAAGTACAATGTGTTGAGATTGTTACCTGTAAGTAATATGAAATGGAGAGAAGTTGGACAACATTTCTTGGTTGATCTAGTTACATAGAGAAGTCTATTTATGAACTTTTTTGTATAAATAAAAAGCATCATTAACAGGAGAATTTATTGTCCGTGTTGAAAGCCATGTGGATAGTTATGAATACCAGGAATATTGAATATGAATTTTTTTGCCAAGGATTACCTCCTTTGAATCTATTATCAGTGAGGATGAGACTGGGATTCCTTTGAGATGAAAACTTCAGGTGTTTGTAAACAAAGATTGGGTCTTCTGTGATATACCGCATGCCCCTGCACACACTCCGGGCTCTGAGAACAGATTTGATGGGTAATCTTGAAACGATAGATCCAGTTATGTCGTCTGGTAACCGGTCCGTCGTACGATGGTCTGGAAACCGGTCCATAGTACGATCGGATTACTACTATTTTGGGATGTAGAAGAATACCAGATGCGGAGTGGGATTTTTATATATGCAGGTGAATTTAGGAGACTGAAAGCGCCAATCGGTCCAATCTGATGCATTCTATTAGTCTATATATGTTCATTTATCCTACACGGAAAACAGAAAGTGATGGGAAATTGCCTCTGTTCGTTTTCCAGTTTTAGTTTAGTTTTAGATTTGATGACATCATCATTACCCTCATTTTTTTTGAACGGATTTTACCCTCATTTCTCTCTCTATCTATCTCCACTCATTACACATTTTTACATCATCAAAACTAAACTATCAAACGAACACAGCCTAAGTAATTAATTCAGTAATGTAATCATGGGTTGATGGTAATTGCCGAGCAAAACAAAAACAAAAATGTAAACATGTCGTAATTGACAATTGGGTAGGAAGCAACAAATGAGGTCATAAAGCTGTAGTTATTGACTCGATTTATTAGTTCATTTTAGGAGTTCGTGTCCTTTTTCAATTGATAATATATCGTAATTTACATTGTTAATTTACGTGATTTTGAAAAATTTGTCATATAGAAGTAATTAAGATCTATCAAATAAGATCCTTATTGAATATAAAATTCATTACCAATTTAAAGTTATATTAACTAATTTTTTATCTGGTTAGAATAGAACGAGAGACTAATAAATTGGGACGGAGGGAGTATAGTGTATAGATCGAATGTGGGGCATATTCCAAGAATCTACAGAAATAATAAAAAAAAAATCGTTAATTCTGAAAGAAATTTTCAATTGGACCTCTAAAAAATCAGCTCAATCAAATAAAGGTAAGCGTTTGATCCAATTTTTTCAAATTTTTGTTCAGAATTCTGGATAAAAAATTTTGACTGAAAAGTTAAAATAATTGAATCAAGTATTTACAATAATCCAATTTAGCTGTTTTTTTAAGCAGAGCACTTGAAAAAATTAATGAACGACTTGTATCATTTGAGTGGACTCCACACACCTATTTGTGCACCATTGTTACTCCTGTCATCCGTATTTATAGTATTTGACTTGAGCCTGAAAATTTTTGGGTGCAAATAGGGTATTACTGCACACACATGGAGTCCGAGTGTTCTCTTGAAAAACTATCGGGTGGTAGTCTTCGGGAATGTCAAGTGGCGTTGTTTGGTAAAGGTTTGTTGTACATACTAGGAGATACTCCTAGATGGGTAGGCAAACCGTTTTGACGTTGACTGTGCCTTTTTTGAGAGTCTGTTCCACTGATTTTGGATCGAGCTCATACAGCCGTCCGATTGCCTTGATTTCCGTTAAGGGCCCACTCGGAATTCGATTATGAGAACGATGAACGGCTCGGATCGATCGGATGGGACAAACATGGTCAGTGCATGTTGATCAGTGCAGCTAGAAAGGTTCTCTATAATTTGATCTTTGAAGTTGCTATTTTAATGACAATTGCTATGACTTTGAATTTCAGAAAATTAAAATAGAGAGAGAGTTATGGGTTGTGAGTGAGGAGAAAACGTACTGAAACCGTGCTAACATAGAGATGGGTAATTCTAGGAACCTAAACGCACTGGACCGACAAAAATGTGGTGGGAAAATCCTAAGGGGTTGACAAAAGTGATATTGACTTGGGATTTAAGGATTTGCTCTCATCTAAGATTTCAGGTTCGATTATCTTTGTCAGCAAAACTCTAAAGTTGTGTTTGGTTTGGTTTTGAGTTTTGGTTTTTGTAATGATTAGAGGGAGAAATATGTATAATAATTAAAAAATAGGTATTAATGATTGGAGAGAGATAGAGAGAAAAATAAAAATAATATTTAAGAATAGGGGTAATAATTGAATAATAATTGAGAAAACCGGTTTTTGGAAATTATGCTCGGGGCCAGGTAATGTGTTTTCAATTTAGTTTTCTACAAGGTCTCAACTCTCAAGTAGTAATAATTTCGTGATCCGGAAAGTACGCGTCCTTGTTTCAAAGTCTAAACACAAGTTAAGTGGGTCCAGTTATCGTATTATATTAAGACCTTGTTCTCCAATAGATTTTTGAGAGATAAAATCTAGTTTTATTTGGAGGTTGATAAAATCAAATCATTTTCCTAATGGATAAAATCTAGCTTTGATAGAGGTATTTTTCAAATGATTTTGTGAGATAAAATTTAGTTTTGAAAAAATCCGTTGAGGATCATAGATTTTATCAAAACCGATTTTATGAGAAAGTCATTGGAGAACAATGCCTAAAACAAAGCAAAATAAATACCAAAACTTGTCAAGAATTCTGCGTTGTGCCGCGTTGTTCGCTGCATTTAAAATTTAAATGCTTCACATATTTCGATGCAATTTCATTTGTTTTTCGCTTTTTCACATTTTTTAAAACTCGCACTATCATTTAAATGGGTCATGGTTTTTATTTCTAAGAAAACTTTCTCATTTAAAATTTTTTATTAGTGTTTCTACAAGAGAAAATTATGTTTTCAGACATATTTATAGTGAAAATTTCAATTAGAACACTCATTTTATTGTATACAACATCTTTCACTTCAGATTTTTTATCCATAAATATATATATATCACAAAATGATATGCTAATATTAGATAGAATGGTTAGTTGATTTAATCGGACTTTCAATTAGATTGACAAAATTAATAAGATTGTTCAATTCGATTAAGATACCTAAATGATTAATAAATAGTTTAATTTGATTGACATCATGTAGTGACGGTAGTAGATGGAACTGGTTAACAAAGATTGGTTGATCGGTCCATATCCAAAGAGACGACTAAATTATTGATTGAGACAATCAACGAAAGGTAACAAAGTATGACAGCATTTAGAAATCAATAAGTATGACATAAGCAAATCCGATTATTTGTAGTGATGGTGGTTGTCAGTGATAAATTTTCTTCTTTTATAGGACTATCTGCTTTTATTCAAAAAGTATAAAAATTTCATATGTTATACAATTTGAACTACACATCATCGGAGGTAAGACGGACCACAATGATATAATTTGAATCGCTAATATTGCTGTTGTCGTTAAGAATATCATTTTAAAAAAAATCCATATTGATTGGATATCAATGGGAATCAAAAAAAAAAAATTATAAAATATTTTTTTTAGATAATTCCATGAAAGATAATTTTTTTAATGACTTGACTTCTTAACAAAAGCAAAATGACTGGACGGTTGGGGTTTGGGTCCTTGAATTAAGTGATTGTGCGGTGTGCACTTGTAAACAGTGGCTCGCCTGATAAACCGAGCCACTATAGCAGTGTTAGGGTATCTCTAGTGCACTATCTAAAATCACTACCTAAAGTGCCCTAACTAGTTACCTAAGAAAAAACCTCAAAAAATGGTCTCTAGTGCACAAAAATTGGCTCCCTAAAATCCTAGGTGGCACCCCTTACTACCTAAAGTGCCCTAAGTGACTACCTAAATTTGAGGAGTGACTTAAGGAGAGAGAAAAAGGAGAGAGATAGAGAGAAGGGAAGGAAAGAAGAATTTTGTGGGACCACTTGGCACCCCTCACCACTTAAATGGGTCTCACTCTAAAAGATAATGAACATTTTTAGGGAGCCCCATTAAAATGCATTTCTCCTTAGCTAGTTAACTAAGTTCTTAACACACAAAATAGAGTCCCACATGTGCTTAGGTGTACACTTTAGCAAACATTTTTTAGGTAGTGCACTAGAGATGACCTTAGCACTAATGCAAAATACCGATAGGTTTTGGAGAGGCTCGTGCAACATCCTTTTTGGATTTTGCCTTGGTTAAATATCTAAGTGGAACTTGTTGGGATCTACCCTGTGTAGGCCGGATGGGCTTAGGCCCAATGTTGTCTAGGGTTTCTTTATAATAACCCTAGGGTTATAAATACTCTTGTTGTCTCTCTTGTCGAGTGTGTGGTAACATAATGTGAGTAAGACAGGTTGAGAATGTGGGAGGGGTAGCTGTTTGTGGTTTTCCCCGACCGGATTGAGAGCCGATTATTGCTTTCCGGAGAGATTTTTCAACTTGTATATTGTGTGAATATATTCAAGGAAGTTTTTCTTAGATTTCTTGTGTGTGTTTGAGTGCGTGTGTGACCCGGAAAGCACAATAGAATTCACATCTACCATGTGAAATACAAGAGCATCAGACGGTCTAAAAACCAGCTGTATTTAACTGGATGTGTCATGTGTGCATGTTTGTCTATGTAGTACTCAACTTGTACTATCTAGAAATTATCTTTCTTTAATTTTATAGCCGTAAACAACTTGTTTGTGTTTTGCGGTTCACGTTATCTATCTCGATGGAACAAATTAAAAGTAAAAAAAACAAAAGTTAAAATTCACTAAAGATAAAATAGTCAAAGATTGTACCTTAATTTTTGTTCCACGTGGGCTTTTGTTTTTAATGCGGTTGATTTTATATAATCTTTTTATCGGAACTTAAATAATGGTCTTTGGAAGCACAGAAACTTATATGTTTTCATCACAGTCATTAATTTTTTCTGGTTATGTTTTCATCCTCAAATTCAAATAAAATTATATTCTTTAGTTTTTTTATTTGAACTGGTTATTTTTTCGTTGATAAGCTTAAAATTGGGGAAAAAACATTTTTTTATATCAAGTGGTAGGAAAATTACCTTTAAAAAAAAAAAAATAGAAACGCGGTAGAAAAATTACTTTGAAAGAGTGTACTCCTAGTTTGTTTTGCTTTTGCTATAAACTAGCATGTGACTCTCTCAAAGGGTATTAACGGTGGTTCCAAACAACAATAGTTTAAACGCAAAAGCAAAGGATAGGGTAAAAGTGAAATTTCATTAGCTAATGCCCCATAATTTTGAATTGGGACAAAAAAATTAGGACAAGAAAAAGTATTGTTTGGGACTAAAGATTGGGGACAGAGGGAGTATTAATTTTCCCACTTGATTGGTAGGAGTATTTTGTTACAAATAGTACGTTTGGCCTTTCAAAAATATTTGAGGATGATTTTAAAGGTACAAACGAGCCAAGATGAGTCGAGTTTTAGAATTTTTGAGCTCAATCATTAAAAGAATTCCATAAGTTTGAGCTCAAATCAAGCCAAAATATTTCAGCTCGAGTTTTAAACGAACTTCTATAAATGAGCTGAATCCATAGTACAAGTTGAGGTTATTTACTCGAATCGAGCTATGTTTAACTCAAGCTCGTATCATTTATTAAATGAGCAAAAAGTTTTGTTTGAGCTCAACTTATTTAGTTAACAAACAGAATTGAGACAAACCCTCGGGCCTGAAGGCATCGAACTGCTCGCGAATGTTTGTGGGATAACTGTATTTCTGTTTACATATAAAATTAACAAATCCAATAGTCGATTGACACGTAACTAAGTATGCCAAACATTGGCAAATATCTGTTAATGTAGATACATTGGATTAATGGAATAGAGTTGAGTAAATACGATGTCGTATTGTTTCTCAATTCAAAAGGCAGTTATTGGCAGTTACGAGTTATTGCTAATATAAAAGATCGACTTCGAAGCCATGATTTTAACTGCTGAATGCATGAAATCCACGTGTAAACTTGTGAAACAAGGCAATTGGCAGTTAAGACATGAGGAACATATCTTGAAAGGCAGATATCTTCTTAAAATGTAATCATTTGGGTTAGTTTGAGCAACTGTGTAGATTCAAATGAAAGCTTTTGGAAGAAGATTAAAAGAATTCAAATTCAGACGTGGAGGAAGGAAGAAAGTGCCAATTCAAAGTGTAAAAGATGGAGTTCGAAGCAAGCCAAGTTCAAATTCATTGAGCGTGAAGTTCAACTAACAAGCAGCGTCTATAAATAGAAGAAATTGAGGAGTGGAAAAGGCCCCAGACAAATCTTCAACAAACAGCTATCAAAAAAATGATGATTGGTTTGTTCATTGGCAAGTAGTTTAGGATTTCGAACTTAGTTCAAAGTAGATTAGGAAGTAGTTAGGTTTAATCTTGGTTGTTTTATAACAATCATCTGTTCGAAGTTCTCGTTGTCTTGTATTTGAAGTTGAATGCAATTTCGAAGTAAGGCCTCCTTTGGGTAAAAAAACCATTGTGGTTTATTTTTCGTCTTTATTCACAAAACTTTAAGTTTGACTAATAATTTTATACTTTTTAGATTTCTCTCGTAGAGAGGAGCCAAGAAACCACAACAAATCGACCGAAAACTAACAAATCCAAAAAAAAATTGAATAAGGACAAAACCAAAAAACCACCAAAAAACCAGTTTTTTCAATTCACCCAAAGGAGGCCTAAGTTTATCTTTGATTTAGGCAATTTCGAAGTAAGTTTATCTTTGATTTATCAATCGAAGTATCTTGTTTCTTTTTTGTTCTTGAATTTCCTAAGCATATTGGTTTGCATTTCTTCACTTTGAAAGAAAAATCCTCTTAAATGAGGTAATTGAACCATTAAAAATACAATCGCCTGATTAGATTTGGTTTTTTCAAAGTTAATCTGAGGGAGGAGATTGAAACTCTCTTTGGCACGCTCGCACACAATTATTTTCCATTGCAAAGAAGTAAAGGAACCAAACAATTTCTTACCGTGCTTTGGGATTCCATAACAAGGACCATATTTTTCGGGATTGTTTTGAGTCGAGCACCACCAAGGCTAAGTTTCTACTAAACGTAGCACCACCAGGGCTAATTAGTTTCTACTAAAAGTATTTTCGGTATTTTGGTATTCTCAGACTCACATTAAAACTAGCGAAAAATTCATAATAAAAACTCACCCTAAATAGTAATTTCCCCATTTTGATCGGTATTTTGTTACACAAAGTATACTTGGCCTTTCAAAACAGTAGAGTAAGATTAAAGGTGCCAACGAACCCAGTCGAGTCGAGCTTTAGAATTTGTATTAAAATCCAATAAGTTTGAGCTTAAATCAAGCCAAAATATTTGAGCTCGAGTTTTAAACATGCCTCTATAGGTGAGTTGAATTCATAGATATGGAGATTTTTAATATAATAAATGATTTTTGATTTGGGGTTTTGTGAAAGATGTTGAAAGAGTTTTATGTGAAAAGTTGCAACACCTTTTCACATAATTAGTTGTGACTTTATTAAAAAGGTTAAACACCCATTAGATTGGAATGTGATTATTTGGAAGAGATGCAATTGTTGGAAGGGGTGTGTAACATGGGGTGCCTCCAAGATGCATGAACCTTCCTAATCAAATTAATGTCTACTAGAGACATGACTTTTCACGAACTGGTGCCTAATAAGAGGCATAACTTTTCCTAATTAATTATCTTTAAAAGACATGATTGTTCCTCATTAGTGTCTTCAAAAGACATGACTATTCATAATGTGTATTTACAAGAGACACAACCTATCATAAAAAGGGTGCCTATAAGTCTATAAGTAGGCCCGTTGTAAAGTTATTTTGTACACTGAAAATTTCATAGCGAATTGCTCTCTCTACATACTCTATTCCTAGAATTTTAGGCATATTGATATTCTGTTATTCTGCATAAATAGAATACCAGTTTTTGATTCTCTTTTTCTCGTTTAGAGGATATTCTGTCTGTTTTTTTTTTAATGCAAACACAGTCAGAAAGAACCTTGAGTTCGGTTTCGTTGTATCTTGAAGGCATATTTGCTGTTAAGCCGGTGCACACCAATTGGTGGGGGCAAATATTGCCATTAGGAAAACGTTGTTACAACATGTCTCGAATGTGATTTATTGTTCCAGATTTTTTTGTAAAGACGATGCCATTAACACATTTTGAAGACTGGATTTCTAACAATAAATACCAGTTGAGCTTATCTACACGAGTCGAGCTACGTTTAATTGAAGACGGATTATTTATTAAATGAGCCAAAAGTTTTATTTGAGCTCAGCTGAATTAATTAATGTACGGAATTGAGACAAACCACGAGCTGCTCGTGAACAGTTACTCCTTTGGCCAAAAAGAAGATTATGGTTTTTTCGTTTGTTCGTTTCGTCTTTATTCAAATTATTTTTTTTTTGCATTTGTTAGTTTCGCGTCAAAATTTTGTGGTTTCTGGATTCCTCTAGGCGAGACGAATCTAACAAGTATAAAATTATGGTCAAAACTCAATTTTTTTTTAATAAAGCCGAAATACTTGGCTTATTGACGCGAAACTAATAAATGCAAAAAAAAAATTAAATAAAGACGAAATGAAAAAACGAAAAAACGAAAAAACCATAATCTTCTTTTTGGCCAAAGGATTAGATTTAAAGTATGACGGGAGATGCTACGAATTGGGGAAGGTACATGCAGACTTTTCCACGCTGATTAGATTCCATTTCGAACAGCTGCTTAAGGGCTCTTTTGGCAAAAAAAGTGAAGAAGTAGTTTTTTGGTTTTGTCTTTATTCAAAATTAAAATTTGCATTTGTTAGTTTCGCGTCAAGTTTTCGTGATTTATGGATTCATCTAGACGAGACGAATCCAAAGTGTATAAAATTATGGTCAAAACTAATATTTTTTTGAATAAAGCCAAAAATAAACCAGTTTATTGGTTTAATTTTGGCTTTATTAAATAAAAAAAAAGTTTCGGCCATAATTTTATACTCTTTGGATTCGTCTCGTCTAGATGAATCCATAAACCATGAAAACTTGACACGAAACTAACAAATGAAAAAAAAAATGAATAAAGATGAAACGAAAAAACCAAAAAACTTTTTTTTCTTTTTTGCCGAAGGAGCCTAATCATTTCGAACCGCTCCCTCTAGAAACGGTCTTCGGCTAAAAAAGTCGTCTTTCTTGAAGCTGAAGACACTTCGAGCAAAGGCTTGACCAGCACCGGTGGATTTGTGGATTTCTCCCCTTCAATAATTGACTCTCAACGATTTCAATAGATCTGCGCCTGTAATCTCCGTCTATGATTCCCCTGGTAAAATTCCTCTCTCTAGGCATGCGTGTGTGTGTCTATATAGAGGCATGCTACAATGTGCACCCCTCTTTTGGGTGACCTGATGAGATTTTGTGACGATAAATATGAGTTTTTGTGGGTCAAATATGAGTTTTTGTGGCTGAAAATATGAAAGGGCATACCATATGCAACTTTGACCAGATCGACGGCCGAGATTGCGCCACATATGCAAAAAGTGACCCCCTATACCGGTCATCTTTATCTCATATGAAGAGTCAAAAAAATTCATAAAACCTTGGGTGACTTCTCATATAACATTTGGGTTTCAAAAATCTCATATTTGAAGCCACAAATGCTCATAAAAAGTACAACAAAAATTTGAAAGAGCCACAAAATGTCATATTGGCAAAAGTCAACCTCATAAAACATGCCACAAAATCTCATATGATAGTTTTGGATCAGTAGTGAAAATGTGATACATATTGTGTATATATATTGATGTGACATGCCTCATATAAGGTCTTGTGAAATACATATAAGGTGTCACATTGAGTCATTACGAAATGTTACCACAAAATCTCATATATGCTTCAAAGAACCACTCATATCAAAGTCATTTGATATGAGACTTTTTGTTTTAAAAATGAGTATTTGTTGAGGAATATATGAGTTTTTGTGGACACTACTGATCCAAAAATATTTATATGTATTGATAGTGGCGTATACCCTCATATACCCACCCACATAAATAAATATAAGAACGCATATTTAGTCATATTCCCACAATTTCGTATATTGGTCCACAAAATCTCATATACTCTAAATACACACATTCTCATATCGAAATCCATAAAATTTATTAACAATTTTTGGACTGTAGTGGACCACAAAAGTCTCATATTTTCTTTCACAAACACTCATTTTTAAAGTCACAATAGTTGTCACAAATTTTGGACCGTAGTGGACCACAAAAAACTCATGTATTCTTCCAAAAAGATTCATTTCTCAAACCACAAAATCTCATATCGATTATTGAGAACAATAATTCATAGTTTGAGCCAGAAAATCTCATAACCAAAGCTACACAATGTAATATAAAACTAAAGCAATAAAAATCCTTGTTAAATACAAAAAAATTATACTCTAAAATATCGAAAAAATATTGTTCGATGCAACTAGGTACGGGATGTAAGTAAGTACGAATTTTTTTTCAACAATCGAGGCCGTTGATTTTGTTCTTGTTATTAATTAAATCATACTCGTACAAAATAGGGCCAGTATGAGGGCCGAAACTGTTAGAAAGAACCTCGATAGAGAAAAACTCCCTTATTTGGATGATATTTTTTGTTCGGTTAAATGCCTGTCTATACGCGATGGACTTTATTTTAGGTACGAATGATATTCCCCACAATATGTAAAGCATAGACGCACTACAACAAAAAACACCATTGGTGACACAATTTTGGTGACAAGGCACCATTTTGTCACCGAATGTACATCTAAGGTGACACAACAAGCCAAAATGTCGCTGAAGGTTAATTAGCAATGGTGACACGTAACTGTGTCACTGAAACTTACTTTTCGGCGACAAGCTGTTATTGCTGTCACCGAAAGTATACCTTCGGTGACACAACAAGCCAAGATGTCGCTGAAAGGTCAATTAGTAATGGTGACATGAACCTGTGTCACCGAAACGTACTCTTCGGCGACAAGCGTTTGTCGCTGTCACTGAAAGTATACAAATGGTGACATGACAAACTAGAATTTTTGCTGAAGGATTAATTAGCAATGGCGAGACATTTTTTTGTTACCTCCAAAAGTTAGGAAGTTAGGCGCCAAAACAACAATTTCTTGGCACACTAATAAAATGAGTGATCTGCTCCAAGAGAATGCGAATATAATATAGTAGTTTCATGTAAAAAATTTCTAAGGGCATTATTGCATGACGGAAATAATTATTCAAAATAATTTTTTTTCTTAAAGTGCCCGCAAATTATGTTTCAGTAAATTAATCATTAAAGATTATTGTAAAAAAAATTAGATTATATTTTTAGAAATTAGATTTTGAGGTGAAGAAATTACATTATCCCTAACAAAAATGATACGTTTACAACAATGGGTTCCAAACCGGCTCCAACAGCTGACGTGGCAGTGGGACCCACCCTGGGTCCCACCCACTTGACCCAGGAAAAAAAAAAAAAAAACTCAATTTTTTTTGAAAACCCAGATCGGCTACCCACCCGCCCCCATTTCGTTCAACCAAAGAGAGACAGAGAGAGAGAGAAAGGGCGAGCACCCTTCACCGTCGAGCACCTCCTCCGGCGTTGCTCTCCACTTCCGGCGACCGCCGCCGCTGCCAACAACGCTCGGAAACAGACGACGGTACCGGCTTCAAACGCTCAAAAAAACTCCACCACGCAGGTCGATCTCTCTCTCCCTCCCTCCCTCCCTCCCTCTCTCTCTCTCTCTCTCACACACACACACGCGCGCACACAGATTGTTTCATTAATCTACATATCCCCCAATTGAAAACCCTAATTCTTGAATTTTGCAGGGTTCATGGTTCGGAACTGAAACCCTAATGCGAATTAACCCCCTCAGCTAGATGGCTAACAGATTAACCCCCCTAATCCAAATTATTTCCCTAATTCTGATGTGTAACGGATCCAGGTGGAAAATCAATTCACAATTGTTTCTTTTACTTTGAATCTTTGATCTTCGAAGTGTTTATTTTTGGTAATTCTTTCCAGTTGTAGATGTGCTTATGGAAGAACTTGATTGTAATACCTACACTTTGTGTGGCTTTGGACTTTAGATATTAGGCCATCTTTGGTCCATGGAATGTTCATTTTCTAGGAACAGTTGATCATTCTGATGCTGAATAGTTGATCATTCCGATGTTCGGTTTGTATAAGCACGATGAAAGCTTACAGTCCTAATGGAAATAGCACTGAGGAATTAAGGTTAATGGCCATATTGTAGAGAGGCCAAAAATTGACCATTGCATTCCTCTTGTGGGAAATGTTTCCCCCTAAGATTATCAATCATTTTGTACGTCGTCTAACTGACGGTCCTCCTCTATGTGCCATTTTTAAGTTGGATTTTTTGTGTGGATCCCATAATATCACCCTTATCACAGCCTTTTGTGGCCCAAAAAATGGTTCACGTAATGCGAATTTCATTTTCATTCAATAGGTAAAAACTTTGTGCATTTGTGCCGTGCTACGGTGTATTTGTGTAGTGTTTTTTTTTTACCGTGAACGTTTGTCAGGTTTTCTGATTATATATGAACTTAACTCTGTGAGTCTCCCTCTTCTTCCTTTATTATTGATGCAAGGACAGAATTGTAGTTTTAGTGTTGAAACTTAACTCCACGAAACTGGTGTTACATGCTGAAATTTGACCTTTTTTTTTGCTGAAAATGTGAATCTAGTTGCTGAAATTTAACCTCTTCTTCCTTTAAGTATCTATAGTTCCATGTTATTTTGTTCTTTTCTCTCTAGTAATTCTCAACAAGCAAGGTTCAGTGCTCTATGTTCAACACAGGTTTGGCTTTGTAACTAGATCATTGACTACACCAGGTTCCCCAAATTTTGAGGTTTATGTGAAATGTAACCTAAATGACAATGTTAAGTTAACGTCTACTATATTCATCTTCTTTTTTGTAGGTTTTTGCTGTGTTATTAGGAGGAATGTCTATATTGACTGGTCATGTAACTACTGAGCAACTTATTAAGTATGTATTATACTGCAAGTGGTTGATTTATGCAGCCTGGAGGGTGGAAGACAACTTATCAAGCCAGCACCTGTCATCGAAATGGACTAGTGGAGTTGGACCACCTATCGGTTGTGCAAGGGAATACCCTCCAAAGCTGCAATATCATGCAATGGAACAAGTAAATTTATCCCCTCGGCTCAAGATGGGACTCCCAAGCCCAAGGGTAATGCATAGTTCTGCAGCAAGGGGTTGAAGAGGACTGACTCAAAGTTTATTGGTTTTTTCCATGGCCTTGACCAAATGCTAGAGATGTGGGAAACTGCTGAGGCCAAAACAGTGAAAGTCACACAGAAACAAGATGATGCGCCAGAGGAGACCAACCGATTCTTCTACGATGTTGCTTCTTGTAGAAACTTAGGATTCTTCTCTTTCTTTTTGTTTGTACATGGAGGATTCTTCTAAAATTTGTTCTTGCTTGTAAGAATTTATTTTTTAAATGAAGTTTCGACTTTGAACATCTACAAAACTTTTGTTCCGATTGTAATGGATAATTGAGATGACCATGGTTTGGATATATATTGTGAGTATGATGAATTGTGTTTGTTGGTTTAAGTCCATTGATATGTATGCATATTTAAAAAGTAGGTTGTTTTGGGAAAAAATTTGACAGCATCTCCCCTATTTTTTGGCATTGCCTGAAGTCTCATCAACCAGTCAACAATAGCAGCAAAAACATTTCATATATTACATTCACGCCAACCTATGCTCAATCGACAACAGGAATCATGTTTAAAGTCCACACTTCATTTAAAAGAGAACTCTTACAAGCAAGAACAAATTATGGCATTCATTACTAGAACAATAAAAAGAATACATGAATCCAGGTTTTACATATGTCCAATAACCTAGCTCTATGTACAAACAAAAAGAAATAGAAGAAGCCTAAATGTCTAGCATCAGACGTTTATTTTAATGGCTGGAGGCTGCATAATTTCATCCTCTTTCTCGTCGTCAGGCTTTGATGGGTACTCAAGTTCGTCCCGGTCCTTGGTGCTCAATTCTCTTTGCAAGGAAACTACTACTTCTTCCAATTTCAGCAGCATTCATCGGATCTTTGTAATCTGCATTACTCCTGCAAAAAGTCGAAGGTGAAAAAGGCATTTTGAATTTGCTAGGTAAATACTATTAAACCAGATATGAGTTATGACGGTAATAGCAAAAAAACAAGAACCATTAGACTACTGTTAACTGCTTACAAAGCTGGGGTAATAGACCTACCAATATGTAATACCCGTTCCGGGTGTTTAGATTTTAATTCGCATTTTAGAGTGATTATGTGATTTTGGCCTAAAGTTAATGGAAATAATAGTTGGAGGGGTGAAGTGTAATTTTGCCAAGATATTTTATTTCTTTTACTAGTTGTGTCTGATGATTGAGGGAGAGCAATCAGATTTAAGAGAGAGAGAGAGAGAGAGAGAGAGAGAGAGAGAGAGAGAGAGAGAGAGAGAGAAGAAGAAGAAGAAGAAGAAGAAGAGGAAGAAGAAGAAGAAGGAGAAAATTGGGGGAAAAACCAAATTCAAGGTAAGGGTTTTGATTCTTGATCTTAATTTGATAATCTTTGTAGCTTTTGGGTAGTAGAATCTGGTATTTTACAATTGAGAGGGATGATTTAGGGTTTTGGTTTTACAAATTCGTGATCAAGATAGCTTAGAGTGTTTGGTTGTGGATGAACTCGAATCTGCCACGATTTTGAGCGAATTTATAGACTTGGTTCCTATGTTCGTAATTTTCTGGAATTTTTACTGTAGCTACCCATGCATGTCGTGAATGCTGTGTTAAATTTTCAGAATTTTATGAGAAACACAGAAAATTTGAAAAATGTTCTACCGAGCTGCTGTCGGGTTCGCGTCTGTGCAGGCAGCACTGACACTCTTTGGAAAAATGGGCATAACTTATAGCTCGGGTATCCGTTTTGCGAACCGCTTTTTGATTTGGAAACTAGACTCGTATACCTTCGATACTATGTAGGGTTTGTGCCTTTATTTCTTATAGACAATAGCAGGTTTTGATTTGAAGTTGATGGTTGAGGGATTCTGGAAATCTGGGCAGCCTTTTGAGCTGAGTTTTTCATGAAATTTGCTATAGCTAAGCATGATTAATTGATAGGGGTTCTCATGGGTTTTATTTATTGATAAGTTGGTGATGTTTTAGAGTGGGAATAATTGAAAAATGTTGAGTAGATGATTTTTAATGAATTGTTGAGCGCAGACGGTTCTGCAGAATTTGTAATCTCGTGTTTTTGTTGTGTAACTTTGACTGAGCGTATCTTAGTCTTTCGGGCTCCAATTAGGGTGAATTTTATATCGAAATCTATGTATTGGAAGTCTAATTTCTAATGGTGGTGGTCTCATAGCCTAATTTTGAACCTATAGAAAGTTGTAGCCAAAGTACGACAGACTATCTAGCTGGATTTTACATTTGCTGTGCTGAATTTCTGAGTTTGTGCATGAATTCGACTTGGTTCTATTGCTTATAAAAATTCATGAAAAATCACAGATTAACTTTGTCATGTGGTAGTGTTGTCTACCAAGTCTTAGCCCATTTTGATGCATATTCTAATTATGACGGATTTTACAAGTGTGTGTGTCCCTGTTAAGTTTTGTGTGTTTTGTGTGTTATAGCAAACGGTTTAATTTACGGAGTTGTTGGTTGTTGATTAAAGTCCATAGTGACCTTATATTTCCATATTTAAGCATTTGTGTTAATATTTAAAGATGATCATATGCTGATTTGGTTTAGCTTGTGGCTAGGTGACAAGTCGGGTCATCGGGAGGTGCCGAAAACGTAAGTTTGGCATACTCCAGTCGAATTGAAGGTGAGTGTGTTTGACATGTTTATGTTCAATAACATATAATTGTGTTGATGATGTATTGTTGTGAAGACGGATGTATATCATGTGATGATGACGTGTTGTTGTAAAGATGAATGTATATCATGCTAATAGATGTTTTAGCTGTGGTTATGCATGTATGTTGTGTGTGAAAGTTGGTATCTGCGAAGGGGCTGTGGATTGGGTTACACCGCGAGTACGTTGTGTCGGCTAGCTACCGGTGACACGAGCGGGGTGTGCTCCCACAATGACCTAGGATACATAGGATGTGGCAGACGTGCCACTTGCATGTGATTGGTTATATACACGTTGATAGTTGTTGTATAATACTGCTGTGTTTTAGATGTTGATTTGGTTGTATCTTATTGAGCATTTCTATGTCTCACACACTCCTGGTTTTCCTTTATGGTTTTCCAGATAGCAGGGGCTGTAGATGGGGTCCACTACCAGTCAACGTTTGGGGTGTTCAATTGGTGTCGTGTGAATTTTGGACATGTTGTCATCGAAGTACTTTTAATGATTTGTAAACAGAGAGTATTTTGAGCACATGTATTGTTTAAGCTACTTTTGAGTAGACGGTTGTTGGTGTTTGAAACTGAGTTTAACGTTGATACTTTATTTATATGATGAAGTCTTCCGCTGTGTTATTATTCTGAGTTTTTGTAAGGTGGTGTTGGGTCTTGTGTTGGAATGCCACGTGGCCGCACCGACTCGGGCCCACCACGGGTGCCGTTTGCGGGGCGGGGCGTGACACAATAGGTTAATGGTTTTGGATTATTCAAATTCAGAAAACTGATTCCAACAAAACTAGACTTGCAAGTTTTCCCCTATCCATATCCAGCATTAGGTTTTCCTCTCCAAATGACCTTAATTCTCAGATTAACTTGATATGACACAACACATATACTCTCTGTATTAAGTAATAACTTTAGATTTTGTGTAGTTCAAATAATGAAAAACCAGGGTTCCCTTAAAATCTGTTAAAACCCTAACAGTATGAATGCGAATCACTAATTAAATCAACCAGCAGAAAATTACGCAAGCAGTCAAAACCCACAACACAGAGATATACGTGGAAAACCCTAAATGGGTAAAAAAACCACGGGAAGGAATCAAAATCACTATACTCATTGTGCAGTTACAGATATACCTATCCAAACGATGTAAATCCTCACAACGTTCTAAGTATCACCTGCCGAGTCACACGTACACCGCACCCAATGATCTTGATCGCCGACGCCTTGAATCGCACAAGCCTTCCTTAGATACTTTTGGAATCCCACCAAAGAACTCTAACTGAAAGTTGATTGTTGAAGCATTAAAACCCTTGAAGATGAATTCTAAGCATCCGGCCTTCAAAGATCTTCAAGGTCCATAAACCCTAGCCGCCACAAGTGTTTTAAGGATGAGTAGGAGTGTAGAGAATAAAGTGTGGCTGCTCAAATTCGTTTAACCTAGTTGATGCGAATATATAGGCGCATAGCGGTTGCTCAAGCAAGAACCAAGTTGCTCGAGCAACTAACGAACAACAGATTTGCTTGACAGGTTGCTTGAGCAAGTCGTTGAGCAACTTCTGAACAGCAGATTTGCTTGACAGGTTGCTTGAGCAAGTCGTTGAGCAACTTCTGAACAAGTAAACTAACCTACTCAACTCACCACTAAAATAAATACTACCGCACTCTCAACTATTACATAAAGAGATGATTCCTTTCCACACCTAAACAATTACACTCTAAAAATAAAATTACAACTCGATGTAAATGTGTGTTTTGTCTAACGGAATTGCCAAAACAAAGAACTCCGGAACTTGGTCCTTACAATCTCCCCCTTTGGCACTTCCATGACAAAACACACTACAAAGGCAATCTATCCTATATGAACGAGTTATAGAGAGCCTGCAAACAAAACTCAACATCCAAATATATTAGAACATTAGGCAACCTACTCCCCCTTTCATCATTCTCCCCCTTTTTGACATGGAATGACAAAGGGCGAATAGGATAAACAATTAAGCAATAAATGTGAACAAAGGAGTGCATTGAACAATAAAAGCCCAAGAGAAGCAGCCAAGTGAGATATTTAAGAGAGAAGCGAACACTAGCACAAATAGCATGATGCCTAAACTCAATAGCAGACAAAGTACTAAAAACACGCAAAGCTCAATAAAACATAATTAAACTCAATGCTAAAAGATTATAATTTTTTGAAGATATGAGCATGAGAATGTTTTAGCGCAAGTATTATATCATGAGATGCAATGAACAAGACATCCAAACTTTAAGACACAACTTGATGATAGAACACCATGCAAGGCAGAAGAAAAACAACACACCATGATCAACGACATGTGAGGAAAGTGTGTGTGTGCATCCATGGCCTAGATATCAGGTTAGCTCAATTTAGGACCTATATTCTCATGAACAATAGGAGTATCAAGATGACTCCCCCTCAAGAAGTCAAACCAAGCTAGGTCCTTAATGATTTTTTGTTGATAAGTACTTGCGGAGCTCCCCCTCAACTTCTAATTTTTATTCTTTTTACAATGTATTCTCTAAATTCTTGACCTTATCAAAAAGCTTATCATTCACCTTCATCAATTTTTTACTAAAAACATGAAGTTTGTTGTACTCCTCTTTGATCTCATCCATGTCATCACAACTTTCCGCCTCACTATTATCCGTCTCAGAACCACTCGATTCGGAAAGACCCTTAGGATTTAAGGAAACTCCGAAAGCCAAAAAGTTTCTATCATTATTTTCGTTACCGTCCTGTTCTTCATTCGATTCATCAGAATCGCTATGATCCCACGTTTGAGCAACAAAAACCTTCTTTTTCTTTTTGTTAGCACAATCTAGGGCATAATGACCAAACCCGTGACACTCAAAACACTGTGGTCCCTCAGGTGATCCTTTTCCTTCATTTTTAATTTTTTTAGAAAATTCTCCTTTTCCTTTATCATTGTTCTTTTTCATACTATTTTTAAATTGTTTGAAAAAAGCTTTTATCTCCTCAAAATCGACATCACTATCACTATCTGAACCTTTCTTATATTTTTTTTTGAGTACTTTTAAAAGCAATTGAAGACTCCGAATGTTTTACTTTAGGTCGAATGTTCAGATTGCAATAGGTCGACCTCATAAGTTTGGAGAATCCCAACTATTTCTTGAATGATTTTTCTTTTAATTTTCTCTTACCCTCCAACATAGTTACTTGAGTTTTAAATCTAGGAGGTAAGGAGCGTAATATTTTTTTAATAATACGAAATGAAGGAATTGGCTCACCCAAGTTCTCACAGCTATTGACGATGGCGATGAGCTTGGAATAAAATTGATTGAAGGTCTCCTCCTCCCGCATTCGATGGTCTCAAACTCCGTAGTAAGCCTTTGCAAATAGACCGCTTAACCACGTCTGTCCCTCGTGACAAATAACCGAAATGTCCCATGCCTCTTTCGCTATTTCACGCTTAGCTATTTTCCGTGCTCATTAATATCAACAAAGCAAAAATAAAATATCAAGTGCACGGTTGTTAGCCTGAAGTAATGCTTTTTCAGCGACTGATAACTCAGATTGGGGTTTTTTAACCTGTTTGTCCTCTACAGTTTTCATGGGCCGAGTGTACCCCACAATACATGAGTCCCAAATTTCTTCACCTGCAGATCTCATTATAGCCTTTATTCTAGATTTCCAAGAATCAAAATTATCAAAGATCAAGTATAGGCAAATTTCTAGACACGTGATTCATATTCATACTCATGATGGATCTGCTCTAGGAAAATAAATCCTAACGGAAGGAGCAAATAGCTCGATACCAATTGAAAAACCAGGTTCCTTTAAAATCTCATAAAACCCTAACAAAGATGAATGCGAATCACTAATTAAATCAACCAAATGAAAATTACGCAAGGTCAAAAAAACCCACAACACGAGATATACGTGGAAAACCCTAAATGGGTAAAAACCACGGGAAGGAATCAAAATCACTATACTCATTGTGCGATTCTGATATACCTATCCAAACGATGTAAATCCTCACAACGTTCTAAGTATCACTGAGTCGCACGTACACCGCACCCAATGATCTTGATCGCCAACGCCTTGAATCGCACAAGCCTTCCTTAGATACTTTTGGAATCCCACCAAAGAACTCTAACTGAAAGTTGATTGTTGAAGCATTAAAACCCTTGAAGATGAATTCTAAGCATCCGGCCTTCAAAGATCTTCAAGGTCCATAAACCCTAGCCGCCACAAGTGTTTTAAGGATGAGTAGGAGTGTAGAGAATAAAGTGTGGCTGCTCAAATTCGTTTAACCTAGTTGATGCGAATATATAGGCGCATAGCGGTTGCTCAAGCAAGAACCAAGTTGCTCGAGCAACTAACGAACAACAGATTTGCTTGACAGGTTGCTTGAGCAAGTCGTTGAGCAACTTCTGAACATCAGATTTGCTTGACAGGTTGCTTGAGCAAGTCGTTGAGCAACTTCTGAACAAGTAAACTAACCTACTCAACTCACCACTAAAATAAATACTACCGCACTCTCAACTATTACATAAAGAGATGATTCCTTTCCACACCTAAACAGACACTCTAAAAAAATAAAATTACAACTCGATGTAAATGTGTGTTTTGTCTAACGGAATTGCCAAAACAAAGAACTCCGGAACTTGGTCCTTACAAATAATAATGAAAGATTTATCAAATTGGTCTTGACTTCACCTTTCCAAAACACCTATTATGTTTTAGTTCCCATTAATTGGTCCAACGTCTTATTCAAGTAAACATATTGAAAAATTCAAATTGCTTACCGCTGGTAAAAGCACACGTCAATCCCACCGCAAAAGCCAAGGCAACAGTGAAAATAGCAAGGAGAAAATAGTTCACGGGGTGCCGTTTGTAATGGTAGGCCACAACACTGCAACAACACAACCAAACAGTGAAGTGCTCCAAAACACAGCCAGTAAAAAAATATAAATATGAAATGGGAACCACGTTCACATTTGGTTGATTTTAATGCGTCACTGGTCCCAATAGACTCCCATTTTGCTTACCACGAAACTGTGGGTGAAACTTTCATTCCACCTCTCTTTACTGGCTAACCAATGAAGGGGGGTGAATTTACCCTCAACAGTATTGTTTCTACAATTCTACTTAAATGTCATAGGTGGAGCCTATCTAATGAACATCTCCAATGGTTCGAGTAATCTTTTTCAAACCACAGCTATGTTTTGGCTTGCTATGGTAGTATTTCACTCAGTTCAAATAAAGAAACAGCAGTAGTTAACTAAATTTTACCATTACAACTAGAACCCACATTATATATCAATTAATTTTCATGTTCCTTGTAGCTAGTAGATGTTGGTTAAGCTATACTCGCAAGTGTTATTTTGTGAACTTTTATTATTTGTGATCACTAATTTTGGAATGTCTGGGGTATGGCAAAACCCGCCCCTTTGTCCCTCCTCCATACCAGGAGGCCTTATGGGTTATCATTGAAGACGCTAAGTTAGTAATATCATGTAAACGTAAAACAGCCATTCTCAAAGTCGATGACACTCAAATACAGTACCAAAATATGGACGCACCAAAATTGGAAGCAATTCGACATAATTGCCAAAGCTTAAGTTGTGGTGATGGAAAATAGAGGGAGATACCAATGAAGGGCGTGATGATGAGCACGATATAGAGGGCCAAGCCGGTATAAGTGGTGGTGAAGAAGATGGAAATCGGTTCAACGGCGACGACGACGGCGGCAACCGCGATAGTGAGGAGCAATTGGACGGTGACGATTGAGTAAATCTTTCGAATGAAGGCCCACCGGAGCTCCGGACTGTCCAACATCATCGGGTACAACAACGTACAAGCCGATCCCGACTCAACATCAATTTTCTGATACTTCTTGGAAAGAATCGACACCAGAACTCAAAGAGAAAATCAAATCCTTCGCGCAAATTACTTGGTTCTGTTAGGTGCCGTAGGGTTTTTGGTTAGTGAATTGGGGAGAGGGAGGAAGGGAATGAACAATGAATTGTGATTTTCTTGATCGATGATGGCAAAAAAAACAAACAACAATGGATTAGCAATTACTGGAACATTGAAGGAACAACTAGATTCAATTACCCCTTTGTTGAATCTGCCATATCCATGTTGTCAATTTTTGGCATCTGCTTCATCTTTGCCGAATCTGCCATATCTTCTAGGTTCAGTCATTTGCATCCTAAAATGTGATGAATTAAATTCAGTGATTTGAAAGTGTGTCAAAATGACACCAATTGAAGCAATTGAGGAAAGAAGAGAGGTAAAGCAATTCCAATCTGCAATGTGAGGCACAATGAAGGGTTAATTCGAATTAGGGTTCTCAAATTGGAACCCTAGTTTTTTCAAAGCATTAGGGTTTTCAATTGGGCTTATCTCTATGAGAGAGAGACAGAGAGAGAGAGAGAGAAACCTTCTGGGTCAGTGGCGTTCGAAGGGAGATCGGTCGAAGGTGGTGCCGGTCGTCTGTTTCGAACGGTCTCCGGTCATCTGTTTCGAAGGGTCTCCGGTCGTCTATTTCAGAGCATTGGCGGCACCGGAGGTCGCTGGAGGTGGAGAGGGATGCCGGAGGAGGTGGGTGGCCGGAGGAGTTGGTTCGCCCTCCCTCTCTTTGGTAGAACGAAATGGGGGCGGGGGAGAGTGAGATCTGGGTTTCAAAAAATTTCAGAGTTTTTTTTTTTTTTTTTGCTGGGTTAAATCAGTGGGACCCAGGGTGGGTCCCACTGCCACGTCACTGTTGGAGCCGGTTTGGAACCCATTGTTGTAAACGTATCATTTTTGTATCCCTAAACATAGCTCTTAGGTGAGGCTCTCGATACCAAGCCATTTGCTCAATTGTGGTCTTCAATAGTTCCCCATACAAACTCCCATGGGTGGCTCCTAATATCATGGCTTCTACTACATTAGTTAAATTTAGGTCGCATTGTAGCTAGCTCCAAGTGGAACCCAAAGTCTTTTTGACTGTCAATTTTATGGGTTCCACAGTTTCTATTTTTTTTTTTTCAAAAAATAGAAAATATTTTTTCTAGTCCATTGAGTGCCCATATCCTTCTAAAATTAGCATGCTCTAGGAGTGAAAAATGGCCTCGACTTTCGCTTATGTGTATACCTTAGGATTCAATTTAGGAGTTATTTAATTTTTAGGAAAATTGTAAAGGAAAAAAAAAAAAAAAGCAAAACACAAATTGAAAAAATTGTAAGAAAAAAATCATGGAAAGAAATTATAAATTGCGAAGTAGTCGAAGGACATCAAATATTTTTTATTATAGACAACGTCTAAACATTGTTATTTGGTTAAAAAAAGGACCAACAAATTTTCCGGATTAAAAAATGTAAGCAGTCATAACTTAAATATTTTTATTGGTCAATAGTAGCAAATGTGAAGTTGTAGCCTGGTGGTTAAGGGTGTGTGTATCCAAGCAAATGGTCGAAGGTTCAACTCTCGGCGGAAGCGAAATCATGAAGTATCCGAGGACTTTGATAGTGACCCCTCCGAGAGGGTTACTTTTTCCGCCAGGTGAGCATTCCCTTTTTGGCGACACACTAGTGTGGCTAATAGGTCCTCTTTTGGCGACAAGCCTGTCGCCGAAAGTGTGTTTTCCGTGACAAGTGTTCTTGTCACTGTAAGCGTCTTTCCGCGACAAACTCATTAATTTGTGGCCGTTGACTTTTAGTGACACGGATTTGGCGACCACAGTAGATCATGTAGCCAAAGAGTATAGGCGACAAAATCCCATCCTTTGGTGACTTTTTTGGGTGTGGCCAAATGTGTTTTTTCTTGTAGTGACGGTTCCGATCAACTCAGGTGGTGCTTGGGTTGTTCAATATAAGTCTTTAATGATTTGGGATCCATCCGATGACTCGATCGCCGATATCCGATGATCTCCAATTTTGGTGTCGATGACGTAGTCAACGAGATGTTTCATCGTAACGGTTCTGATCGATCATTCTGAAAATTGACTCGGTAATGACCTTTAGAATCTATACGTTCAATGTAATTGTTAGCCAACTAAGTCTTGCGCTGTTGTTGAATGTTAAGTAGCTACGAAACTACGACACAATCACGTCGATCGAGACCGTTTATTATGTTTTGCATATTAATTGAACCATTGTCCTAAAATTTTGGCATGTTCGGGTTTAGAAAGGCCGTTGATCGGGACGCGATTTGATTGAGAAAATGAGTTTTTACGTCCGATTACGTGTGTTGCGATACTCTATTTACTTCATTCTTTTTACGAATAATGTAATACAGCTAATATAAATATTACTGATTCCCGATTGCAGAAAATATCTCGGGTGGGGCCCAATCGGCACATCATAAGAATTAAATGCATCAGGACGCCTTAAACAGATGCTTTAAATGTCATGTGATCACATAATTCTCAATATCTGATGATCTCTGATTTTTGTGCCGCAAATGAAATTTTGAGTATGTAAAATCCTAACTGTTCAGATCGATCATTCTGAAAATAGTTTTGGCGATTAAATTTACAGTTTGTACATAATAATTATGCGATACGGAAATAGTTAATTTTTCCCCAAATTTCTAATTATGCGATACGTAATGTTTCCCGCCTAAGTGTGTGGGTTTCCCCCCAATCCAAAATATGTGGGCCCCGCGCCCACTGGAAAAAAAAAAAAAAACACAAAAGTGAACCAAGCTTCTGGTGTACGCCGGAGAAACGTGAGAGAGAGAAGAGAGCATCAGATGAAGACTTAGGGAGAGAAGAGAGGAACAGACGAAGAAGGAGGAGAAGACTCTCCGTTCCCTCTCCGCTCTCACACTCTCTCAAAAATTGAACTCTTCCTTTGTCGCTCATCTCTGTTCCCAATCGACATCCTCTGGCGAGCGCTCCGAATAGCCCAGGTATCTCTCTCGATCTGTCTCTGTTTCTCTCTTGCTCACTGTTCGTCTCTAAATTAGTGTTCCAATTTCGAAAACCCTACATTTAGTTTCTTTAAATCGATTGATTGATGGATAAATCGAAATCGATATACACGCACAAGCAACATGGCCATAAATCCAGCCCTGAAACAACTTCATTTGTTAAAGGGGCAAAACCCTCATTTTGTATATGAGTAGATCGACCATTGGGCTAGGTTTTGCATGTCTTTTTGGGTTTTTTTTTAGGGGAATCAGTAACATATTTTTATTGGAAGATGAAGTTGAAGTTATTTGTTATTTGTTACCCTTTTGCTTCTAGTTTCTATGAATCCCTTTGCAAATCCAAGTTGAAGTTGAAGTTGTTTCTAGTTTGTAGTCGTTGGCATTTTCAATTCGAATTTGACTTGTATCTGAATTGTTTTTGTGCTTCTACCATAAGTTGTTTGGGATGCCTTCCAAGTGTTTGATAAATTGTGCGAAAACAAAAATTATGTTTCTGGTTGTGTTTTGTTATGGGTGAACTTCATCAAACTAGCTAATTGCAATGGAGAAGCCATCTATTCTTGGAAGGAAATGGGTGTCAACTGTCTAAGGCTCAGTACTGTCTAGTTTGGAACTGGTTCGGAATAGAATCAAGTCATTTGAATGTTCAATATTGGCATCTCGAATCACTAAAAAGGCGTGGTCTTATCTCCATCAAAGTTATGGCTGTTTTCATGTTTTCTTGTTTTGCATCCTATAGTTCTTGTAGACATTGGTTCTGAAATCTAACTTATATCATGGCCTGTAATCGGCATTTTAACTAAAACTATGCACCTTGATATGAGTTTCTTTGGCATCCTCATTGTAGCTTTATTTGGGTAACAACAAGAATCTTAATGATTAATTTGGTAGTCTTTTTCCACCCGGCTACGCCCAATTAATGCAACTGTTTATCCTTTGGTCAGAGTATGTGGGTGCGCATGGTGGGTATGCAATGGGAAATACTGAAAGAGAAGTGATCTGGGTAATCCCACACTCAGAAAAGGGGGATGGATCGGGTAGAAGTTTTTACCTTCCAAAATTTAGAAGCCAGCAAGCAGTTGTTTGCATGATTCGGTTCTCTCTCTCTCTCTCACACACACACACACACAAAAACCCACTGATTGTTTGCATGATTCAATATCTGATTTGGTTAATAACTCTGTTTGTGATTTCTGAATTATATGTTCAGGTAGGTTTCAGTATATGTTCAGGTTTCGAGAATCTGTTTTTTGCTTTGTATTTTGCAGCTATAAGGTTCGGTTCTCTCTCTCTCTCTCTCTCTCTCACACACACACAAACACACACACACACACACTCACACCCAAACCCACTGATTGTTTGCATGATTCAATATCTGATTTGGTTAATAATCGAGTTTAACTCCTTCTGTTTTGATTTCTAAATTATTATATGTTCAGGTAAGATTCAGTGGATGCATGGACGTCATAGAAGTCCGAGTTGGAATTACTTTTGGGGGTACGATTCCAGTTTCTGTTTTTTATTAACTTGAAAGGAATAACGAAAAAGTCACACATCATTTCTTCTAAATCTGTTTTTTAACCTTAGAAAAAAAGAAAGAAGAGGTGGTTTGCTTTTGTAATCTGAAGATGCCAATCATCTTGCCCATTTTACATTGAATTGCTAAAACTTGTGAATAAAAGCCTGTTTTGTACCTGATAATGAACTTTTTTTCTTTATCCTGCCGTTGCTACTGCTGATAAGTTATAGTGAAACCAATCAGTACCTTTTTTGCTTATTTGAACCAATCATTACAAAGTAGGAAGAACTTCTGAGATGACCTTCTAATATCTCTATTGTTTATTTGTATGTCTTCATCTCTGCCTCATTTCTTCACATTCATATTCTGATTTTGTGGTTCATCTTGGCTATTGTTTCTTGTAAATTCTTAGTTGCAAACTAATTATTCATGGCTGCAATACTTAGGTAATTTTGGATGTTTTCTGGACTTCAACTGGAAGGATTTTTCGAGGATTATGAGTCCTTCATTGGGGCTCCTCAATTGGTCTCTTTTAGCATAAAAAAAATAGACTTATACTAGAGCTAGCTACTTTCTTATTCAAACTCTAACAATCTTATAAAACAAAGGATTTTTTTTTTTTTTTGCACGGGAACTCAAATAAGAATTGCCACTCTACACGTCTAGCTGTGGTTGGAAATCCTTTAGACACAGGAAACTATCTTTTGTTTGCTTAAAACACAAATAAACTACTGGAGTATAGTATCCTAATTGCTGGAAATAGTGTTTGTTGCTGCAAATGTTCTGAAACTGCTGCAATGTCCTAATGGTTTTGTAGCTGAAAGTCTAATGGTTTTGTAGCTGAAAGTATTGCCAACAAGTAACCCTATTGCATGACTTACACATCCAGCACAAATGGGAAAAAACAGTAGCTTTACTTCCTTGGTGGGTTTCGGATTCTATAAAAAGTTAAAAGTTTTTAACTGATCTAAGTGAACAATAGCAGGCATAGCAGTATGGTGAAGTTTCCTGTTTGGAATAGACATATAAAAGCTGGAGATGCCAGATGGTCCCAGGATTATGGTGATCATAAATGTATATGCTGTCTACGTTGTTGCTGGCCTTCCTAATACATTGGGATATCCTGCTGCTATTTTCTTCCTCACGTTGTATCTGGGTGCTAGTACGATTGATCCTCCTTAAGCTTTTCATATGCCATTTTCAGAAAAATCAGATATTGTGATGTGAATATTCTAAATTATTAAAATATTACTCGATGCCATTTTCAGAAAAATCGTTTGAGCCGAACTGTGGTTCAGTTCTATTGCCAGGTGAGAGTAAATGCTTTGTTATGTTTAGCGGATATGGTTCACTAGCTTGATAAGCACTCTGTGTTAGATATCTTGAAAACAATTCGACGGTGCATGGCTGTTGACCGTTCTACTCCGACTCTTATGTGCACTCTTGGGGTTGCAAACTCTATTTTTAAGCAACTAATAGCTTCCCTTAAAAGAATGATCCCTGCTTTTCAAAGTTGACTCTAGAAATCCATTGAATGGTTATGTTTTGGGATGACAAGTTGCTTCTGGTTTGATTTCTCTTGACAGAGCATGTCCTTCTGCTGTTGGTACTGCTTCTCATATCTCAACAACTGAATATCCAGCAGTTTGCCAAGTATATGGTTGGTGATTTGTTTATCGTTCTAGTAGTGGATTTTTCTTGATTTTTAATGCTTTTCTCATAAGGAAACTGAATTCTACTTTTAAGTTTTATCTTTTCTGCTTGTCCTTTGTTTCGTTAGGTTGGGCTATGAGTGACACTTGAACTTGGCCTCCTCCAAATGCTTGCAAGCAGCTAAGATTGGGAAAAGAAATCAGGTAAGGGACATAACAATCCAATCATAATGAAATGGAGAGTAATGGCCTCTCAGGTACAGTAGGTGTAGAGTGTAGACCAGAATGTTTGCTCATTTAAGAAGATTTGCACGTGTAGATTTTATTCTGGAGTATGTCAAACTAAGTTAGTGGGTACAAATGAACACCAGTTTTTCCTATAGCCCTGCAAATTCTTAGATGCACCTAAACACTCATTGAAGTTACACTTTTTAGTCTATGGTCCTTGCCTGGTGACATGATTCACGAAATAACTTTTTTCGTTGAAAACCTTTTGTTGGAATATGCTGGAACTATAGAATTGGGAACTTGAAACTATAAATTCAGTGCAGAAATTTGATGTGAAATACTAAAAATGGTTTTGTTTGATGTAAATACAGGTTAATTGCAGGAATATTAGTCTGTAGTTGCTGAAACAGGAAAATTAAGTGTTGAATTTGGTGCAAAGAACTAGGAACGATTATTTCGAGAGCCTAACGGTATGTTGGTTGCCGAGTTCTGATATAGTAGTTAATAGTTAATAGTCTTTTTATATTAAGTATGCCGAGTTCTGACTCGGTTTCAAAGTTTAAAGAAGGGCGAAAGTATTTAGAGTTTAAAAAAGGGGAGAAAGTATATTTGTTGACCTAAATAATCCTATAATTTGTTCACCTAAATAATCTCAGGAAGGTGCATATTAATAGTCATATTAAGCTTTGTTCAAGAAAGACGTCCTAAGTAACTTTTTTTTATGGATTACTTCTCATCACTGATGCCTTCGACGTAAACTATTAACCCATTCCTAGACTTGAGAAAAGTGACTAGAAGCCCTAAAACTTAAATATGCTTGATTAAACTAAATTAGTCTTATGGTTTGATGCCCGATGAGTCATCCTTTGTAGGGAAAAATGTCTCCTTGATCTTGAGCACATCAAGGGACTGAATTAACTTCCTATTCATGTTTAGTAACATAGCATCTATCAAGTGATCTTACTCCCTAGTTTCCTGGTTATATCTGTTACACGGTCTTGGGTGAAACTCAATCCCAAGAGGGGAAGTTGAGGAGTGAATGAGGGCACTGCCAGCACATGGAGTTGTTGGACTTTCCGTCGGTGCATTATTGTTTTTTTAGTTTGTTTTTTGTGTGGCTGTGTATTGTTTGAGTTTCCTATAAGTTTGCTAGTGTTCTACGTTTGTAAGGTGTGGGAGTACAATAAGTGTGAAAGAGAGTGATATACAGTGAGGAGTGTGAGAGAGGCAGTGTATGTGTGAGATTGGAATGTGTGAGAGAGTGTTTGCTTTGTGTATGTGTGTTTTGAGTGATTTCAATAAAAAAATCAGTGAGTTTGTGTGTGTATATTCTCTCTGTGATTTCCATTGTTTAAACTGCTCTCACCACAGATTGCGCACCTTGCGGCAGTCATTCCACTAGTTATTAAGAATTGCTCAAACAGTTAAGGCTTACTGTTGATGCTCTTTTTCTTTGGATCATGATGCAAGTTGTTGATCTGTTGTTGCTCTTCTTGGCTGATTATGCACTACTAGTTAGCTTGAGGTAGCTAATTGCTAGCTGCATTTTCTGTTTATGGTGAATGGGGCTATTGATACTGTTGATAATGTACTACTACCTAGCTGCTGTTGATGCTTGTATGGTGCATATGTTATTGATGCTTGACTGGTGCTACTGCTATGTTTCCATGTTTCTATCACTTTGGCTACGCACACACAGATACAACCGAACTTATACATGTTTTTGGTCCTGCCATGGCTAAGTTCACTCCTTGTACTTGAATTGGACAATTTCAAATTGATTCCAGGATCACATCATCTCCCGAAACACATCTTAGACTAGTAGAATCTCCATTCTCCAAATTAACCCAAGCACATACACAGAAACTATGCATTCTCTAGTTCATTAATTTAATGTCCATGGTTTCTTGATTATTGAATTAGAATCCTGAAGGTAATTTATTGTGTTATCTTCTAAGTCTCTTTCTTACATTGTATGTAGGTCGATTGGTTGAAGAGAAGATGGATAATTCGTCATTTTTTGCTCAAGATGGAGACTATGATCATCTTGCTTGTGTTGGTTGAACTCAATTGAAGTTTTTGCATCAATGACACCATTTTTTGTGGGTACGAGGAAGAAGAAAGTGGGGAAGAAGAGAAGGACACAGACATACAAATTTCATCCAAAAAGCCTAGCAAAAGCTGCTACGAGTTCTTACACTTTGTCCTTCTTTTTGTTGTACATAGGGTAGATTAGATGCTTCATGTAATGACTCTTGGCTTGTTTGTATGCTTCTAAAACTTGGACTCCCGTGTTGACCAAAATTAGTGGATGGCATAGTGTGCTTGTATTGACTTTAAAAAAAGTTGAACTTTTAAACCTTTCATTTGGATTAGAAGAGTTTAATTTGATTGTATCTAGGACTCTGAATATACGCTTTTACTGCTGCTCTTTGTTGTTGTCTGGTAAATTGAGACGCGGTGACGTCAGGCTAGACCAAGAAACAGTAGGACCCTATCAATTTTTTTTCGAGAACCTACCTTGTCAAGTTCGGATGTGTCCCTAGCATTGCAGAACAAAGGGTTGAAATGCTTTATTTTTGTCAAAAATAAACCTACCTTTTGGTTTATTGGTTCTTTAATATAATGACCTTTAACTCTTTTTGTACCTGGTAAACTGTGGTTTATCTTCATGAAATGCTTTCTTCGACATTACCATGATGCAGGCATAACAGATGTATTCAAGCCACACCCGTGCCGTATGAGAGAGGAGGGTTTCTTCTTCACAGTTTACCTTCATGAAATGCTTTCTTCGACATTACCATGATGCAGGCATAACAGATGTATTCAAGCCACACCCGTGCCGTATGAGAGAGGAGGGTTTCTTCTTCTTCTTCTCTCTCTCTCTCTCTCTCTCTCTACTACCCTATTTTTGCCAGCAAGGGTTGGGTAACTTTGGTAGGTGGTGGAGTTGGTAGTGTTAGTCGTACTAGTACGTATCTAGTAGTTTTATTTATTTCTTTGTAGCTTTATTTGTGTCGTGTTTTGTGCTAAGGCCGGCATGTGGCCGTGGTTGGGTAGTAATAGAGTCGATGGTGGCCAAGGGTAGCTAACCGAGCTAAAAATGTGTCAATCATCTTTTTTGTGTCCCTTCTCTTTTGTGCTTATGGAGTTATCTAAGACTTTGAAAATCTGTTGAAACAGTCCAGTTTGATTTCTGAGAATGAAGCGATAATGCTCTTCTTGTTGACCGTTGCTTGTGATCTCCATATTTTGTTCCGAGTCTTGTGTGACTTTGGGTACGTTTCTCCATATTTTCAGCAACTCCCAACCAGTTGGAGGTTTTTGCCCAACCAGTTGGGCACTTCCAGAGGCTAAGCCAAATTTCCAGCATTCCCCAACCAGTTGGAGGTTTTTGCCCAACCAGTTGGGCCAAAACTAGAGTGTGAGCAAGATTTTCAGCAACTCCCAACCAGTTGGAGGTTTTTGCCCAACCGGTTGGGCCAAAACCAGAGTGTGAGCAAGATTTTCAGCAACTCCCAACCAGTTGGAGGTTTTTGCCCAACCGGTTGGGAAACCCAGATTCTGCAGATTTTTGGGGCCGACTTTGTAACATCTTTGTGGGCACTTGTCCGCAAAAGAGACCATATGAATATCGACTTCCTCAAATTAGTAGTCCATTAATGTTCCTCATGCTCGAGATCATTTTATATCTGAAAAGATGTTTGTGCTATTCTGAGAAATGTGTACTCTTTGTTTCTCGAAAATATTGGGTTATGGAATTGTGGATGGATTTATCAAGAGAAACGACGTCGTTGAGAGAGAGAGAGAGTATCATTCATAATGCTAATTTGGGAATGTCATGCTTTTAATTATAACGACGTCATTGGAAGCCAGTTTTTTTTTTTTTTTATAAAAAAAATTGCAAAAATTTGGGCAACATCTCCCCTGTTTTTTGTCCTAGCCCGACATCAAGTGTCTCAACAAACAACAACCAGATCAAGTCATTCTCATCATAATCATCAACCACATTGAAGTTTGAAGATTTGAAAGAAGAATATCAAATCAAACCTCATTACATGACTCCATTACAAACGCGTAATACATAGTCTTTCGAATAAAAAAGAAAGGAGATGTGTTCCAAACATCATTACATTTATACTCTCCATTCATCTGCATACAACAAGATAACCAAACAAGTACTGAGCTTCAAGGGAAGTGGGACGACGATAACAATAAATCCTTATCCGTTAAGTGTCTAACACTGCAAATGACATTACGCAATAACAGTACCAGTAATATCACCATATCCCTCATTCCAGTAAAGTGTCTAACACCGCTACCTGGCCATTTCAGCTTGTTTTGTTCCTAAACTTGTTTTGTTCCTAAACTGAACAAAACCTACACAATTGTAAAAATAAACATCAATGGAATAGACCAATTAAGGAACCTCAACAAATCTTGATCCTTTCGTTCTAATGCCATCAAAATTCCGGCAGCATAGAAAGACAATAACTTGAGAATAGATTTAAAATAAGTGCCCAAATCTCGTCAATCGTAGTATAGATTTTTTTTTCTCGGGATTCTGCAAGTGTGTACAGTCAATGATTTGGGGTTTCGTTTCTCGTTGGAATATCAATCGGGTGTCATTTGTTCTCAATTTCGCATAGATAAGAGGAAAACAATTGACACAAGATTCTGAAATCAAGCAAAAGAATAACAAAAATTCTGAAATCAGGAAGATCAGCAAGGATTAGGTGGTCAGGACATGCAACTGTCACAGTTTCCACTGTCACGGTTTTCCCCCCATAGGCCCTTGTACAGACTGAACACTTCTAAGCCAGATCTGAAGCATCTTCTATCCTGATTCCCTTTATCCACTCTGTGCTAACATCCTAGCCTTAAAAAAACAGGTTCAAGCTTGTAATGAGGGAGTGTTAAAGGGTAGGGAAAAAAAACAAGATACTTAATGGAAGATTATATTTTCTTAAAGATTAAAATAAACTATATCTCCAACTACAAAAGTGAAGCTTGTGTCTGCTAGATATTGCCAAGTAAGATATTGTTTGGATTTGATCCTCCAAACCACAATGAATTGCATATTTATTTAGAGTTAGATCCCTAGCAAGGAATTATACACTTATGGAAGAGAAAGATGAGCAGTTTACACAATAGTGGCTACTGCTCCACTGACTCCAGTACTCACCCTAAAAAGTAGAAAACACACTTCAAGGTCCACAATGTGTGAGTGCTAAAAAGGAATTTCATATGAACCTGAACAACCTAATCCACTACGTTAGGTGGCAGATGATGATGTGTGGACTTGCTTCGTGTTTTGGTTTCATTGGAGCGAATGTGCAGGGAATTTCCCCTTTCCAGTGCACCAAACAAATCGTATTGGTATGCCGCACTCGCTTTACCTTGTTAAGGTGCTCCAAACACATCCCAATCCCCACTTTCTTTTTGGTAAGTTCATTTTATAAAGAAATCACTTGAAACTCTAAGCAGGACAATGCCATTCGCAAGGCAGAAATAGTTTGACCAGCACACTTGCAGATTCTAACACAACGAACCGAATGAATACAAAAAGAAAATAATAAGAATATGTCCTAGCTAATCCTTCCTTACATGTCCGAGATGCATGTACGTCTGTATGCATTTATACACACTTGCATAGCAGGTCCCTAATATGCATACATACATGGGTATATAAACACAACACAAGTGCACATTTGAGTAGCATTTGTGCAATAAAATATCAGTATATCATATAAACAAAGAGATTTCATGAAGGATTTAGAATTGATCTTCCGGGGGAATAAAATTAAAGATGATCACCCTCGCCTAACATTATGTCAAAACCTGAACCCTACATTTCAACTCTTATGAATCAGAAACTCCCCAAAAGCCTGAAAGGTTTAAGCCAGGAAATGATCTACAAACCCATCTAACAAGTTTAGGACGGACTCAAAAGAGCATTACGGTATCATTGTAAAGAAATACTCCTAACATTCAAGTTCACTGTGTTTAATATACTCACTCAATTATCATACCAACTGAGCAACATAACATAGAATGTCTCTCATAAAAAATTTGAAGGACTCCCGGCCCAAATGCAATTGCAAGTTAACAAAGTCTTATGCACAATGATACTACAAAAACACTGGCACAAACCCCAAGGGGTTGGCCAAGTGGTTATGAGAAAGTAACAAGTGCTCTTCCATGAGGTCACATGTTCCATTCTCACAGATGCCAACTATTACAAACCTTGAGGCCACGGGAGGTTTGCCCGGTCGTTAACTTCAGCACCCTAGGATTAGTCGAGGTGCGCGCAAGCTGGCAAAGGCATCTGGTTTAAAAAAGAGAGAGAGAGAGAGAGAGAGAGAGAGAGAGAGAGAGAGAGAGAGAGAGAGAGAGAGAGAGAGAAAACATTGGCACACACAAGCACACTCACACTAAACCACACCCATACACTAAGAAATAATTTCTTGTGTTGCATATGAACAGTAGTGATACTTACTTCCCAAGAGCTTTGTGGTGCAAAATGAGACCCAATCCAAGACCATCCATTCCTGCACATATGCATCAATACCACATAACTATCACCAGTTCATTATCAGAATCTCATAAAGTCAAACGAATCTAATTTTCAATGTTTCACAACAAACAAAACAAACAGAAAAGAAAAGAAAGCACCAGAACTATCAGTGACACCGGTTCTTAAAACCCAAGAAGCTTATGTACCAACATATTATCAACATATGTTAATGAAGAGTCGCCAATTCTACAGTCAGCGTTCAAAAAGGGATTACCGGGCAAAAACAAAAGAATGGGCAAATCTTTTAAAGGACGGCCGCACTCAACAGGGCAGAACTACTGAGGCGGCCCACCATCCGGCTTGATCATGTCTTTGGTATTTTGAAGATAATCCTTTACTGTCTTAGTCCCATACCCATCATCCCACAATACTTCCAGTTTTCCAAAACAATCTCCCTTCTTTTTCTCACCATCACTTGGACTCAACTTCCCATTCCCCAAACCAATCATGGACCTAATTCTCTCTTTCTCCCCAATAGAAGAAATTCCATTGATTCTAACAGAGTCTGTGTACAACACCACTGATTCCCCCCCACTGCCTAAACTCGAGCGAATACATAGAACCAGAACCTATACCATTTAGACTATCACTGCAGTTCTAAGGCAACCAGAAAAGAGTAAGCAAAAATGATTGTGTGCTCACTTTGGTGATTGTGTAGACCCCTGATCATATCAATAATTGAAGTTCCAATTTTCAAAAAGCCAATTAACACTCCTGTCTTGGTATGTTAGGGCCCAACCTCAAACGAACCTTTGATCCCATTATTCTAGCCGTAGTTGGACATTTTATCAAACACTTGGAAGGCAAACAAAGAGTGCTCAGACTTTAGAATTCAGAGAACAATAACAAAATGGAGTGCCAAATCTGGGAAGCAATAGACTCCGATGAACAATCCAATCCTTCAAGCCCACTCTCGAATCCATTAGAATCTGCAAATATGCACACATATAAGCCACTACACACGCATCAAAGATTTAAAACAAAAAATGTAATACTCCCACCTTCAACGCATGTCTACGGTAGAAAACATCGAGAAAATAACTACATCAATTTAATAATGTCTTTTGCAACAATTAAACAAATCTAAATCCTATCAAACAAGCTTACAAGAGGAAAAAGGAAGTTGCCAGTGCCTGCGCTTGGCACAGAGAGAGAAAGGAATTGGTTTGATCTGGAAATGACATGGAAAGAAAGGGAGAAGCAATATAAGAAGAAGATATCTACTCAATCTATACCCTACCGAACACCCACCGCCGTAAGAATAGTGACTCTATCGACTCATATTCGGCGTGGAGTACGTCTACAGTAATTCAAGGACGTCTTCGAGGGAACAACAGTGCTCAAGTACTTCGTACCGTGCTCTTGTGATGGGAACGATTGCTGTATCGAGCGGCGCAGACAAAACTGTTGCTTGGTATTGTCTCCTCTTTACGCGGAAAATAAGGAAAGAGAGAAAAGAGCGAAGAGAGATGGAAGGACCGGAGAAGAACGCACGTCTGCCCGATAGTCTGACCGGTCTTGGCTCAAAGACAAAGTGGCAGACGAAAGTGCCCAAGATACTGCCCGGCCTTCTCCCTTATTATGTATAGGTATGACATCTTGAAACCTGCTAACCCGAAACGATGCTTATTTCCAAAATCTCATGGATGTACCACGTGAAGGGCGGAACAGCAAAAAATTAAGACTGCCCCAAATAGGAAGAATTCCAATATGACTGACTTAACAAGAAAATTAATTTGATAGAGAGAAATGATTACTTTTCCAGGGGATTTCTGATAAAGAGAAAATCCTTAAAAGAAAAACCTACTTCATGAAATTGTTTAGTTCATCCTTCATCCCTTCTTCAAGTAAACTCATCAACAACCCTACTTCTACCTGCAATACCCAAACAATACGTGTGTGATACCGAGGTGTAGTTTTTCGTAACCCATCAATTGGGTCTTATTTTTTAAACAATTAGTAACCAATCAACTGGGGGTAATTTTCGAAACAGGTTTTTTTTTTTTTGGTAACCATTAATTCAATTCAGGGTTTCTCAAATTGAGGGTTTCCAATTATGGTTTGCAACACATAAACTCAACCTAGGGTTCCTGAATTTGGAACCCTAATTTTTTTTTTGGCAGAAATCCCCAAATTCAAACTCGTTGAAACAAGTTGAGAGAGAGAGAGAGAGAGAGAGACATTGGTGTAAGTTCGAAGCTCGTCAACCAGAGTTCTTTTAGCTCATCGACCAGAGCCAGAGTTCTTTTAGCTCGTCGATGTGGTTCAACTGGTAGGGTCAGTCCACGTCAGCAGTGGGGATTCGACGGAGGTGTCGGCAGTGACGGAGGTCTGCGGTGGTGGGGAGGCGTCGGTAGTGGCGGAGGTCTGCGGTGGTGGGGAGTCGACGGAGGCGTCGGTAGTGGCGGTGGTCAGGAGCTTCTGTGATTTGGTGGTGGTGGGATTCGTCGGTGGCGGTGATCGACGGAGATTGGGGAACACTGGGGCTGGAGTTGGCCGTAGACGGAGGTGGGGGAACGCCGGTGGTGGTCGTAGACGACTGACCTCTCTCTTCTCTGTATGTATCGATGTCAAGAAGAGGAGAAGAACGAATGGTTCAGAGTTTTGAGGCTTTTTTTTTTTTAATTTTATAAATTGCCAAGTGTGGGCCCGGTGACCAACCGGTTGCAAGTATTTTCTATTTTTTTATTGCAAAACTTTCTCATATCCATATAAGATTTTGTGGTCTTATTTATTGTGTTTTGGTCTTCTGATATTTATTTTTGTGATTAAAGATATGAAAGTTTACTTTATTGAATATGAAATTTTGTGGGTTCATATGAGACTTTTTGAATCTCCATATGAGGTGCACACCATATGCCAAAAGGCACGGTGCACACCGTAGCATTACTCGTCTATATATATGCATTGCTTGAAAGGTTATCGGATCGACTACTGTAATGTATAATGTTGCGGGGATCTTAATTTTAAGCATTGAAATAAGGTTGAAAAAAAGTGGCAAGGGTCGGTTGGGTATGATTACCAATATTTTTGGGCAAGGCCGGCCCTGAGACTCTTGGATCCTAAACGTACACAGTTGTGACCCTTTATCAATTTAACCCATACTGTAGCCGCTAATGCTTATTGCTTAAGTACTGACCCAAATCCAACAAAAAATTGTGATGCATTCTTGAGCCATCATTAGATTGACAAATTTATCATACAATTTTATATAGCCTCTCAATTCTTTTCTTATGAAAACCGCAACTTCTAGGCGTCCTTATACCTTCTTGGATTATTCGTCTGTTCACAATACGGACCCTGCTGGGGGTACAGAAGTTTTGGTACAGAAAATGTACCGAGCCCTCTCGGGGATTCACTTTTGGGTCCTACACGAGTGATCCGAACCGTTCATTGTTCTTAGAACATTTTTCAGAGGGGCCCCTCAAAATTTTAGCTCAATCGGACGGTTAGAAGTGCTTGAACCAAAGTCCCACCGTTTTTCCTCGGAAATTTTTTCTAAGAACAATGAACGGTTCGGATCACTCGTGTGGGACCCAAAAGTGGGTCCCCAAGAGGGCTCGGTACATTTTCTGTGCCAACACCTCTGTACCCGTAGGATTATCGTTCAGGTAAAGGCCATAAGTTTGTGAGCATGAATTTTTTTTACCAATTATTATTATTATTATTTTTTGGGAAAGATTTTAAAGAACAAAATGTACTGGAGAACTTAAATCTGTAAGGATATATATAAATATAGCTGTTCACAATACTTAACAAGTTAACTGGCATGGATGGTGCAGTGGTGTAGTGTGTCCTGACACCCAACCCTCCGGTCCCATTTGGTTTTGAGTTCGAAACTTAACAACAACGTTTATAATGTGAAATGGTGCTTCTGGAGTTCAAAAAAAAAAATAGTAGTTGTGTAAGAGTATTCCCGTACTTTAAAAAAAATACTCTCTCCGTCCCTTTTTAAGTGTTTAACTTTTCATTTTGGGATGTCCCTAAAGAAGTGTGTGGTTTGAAAAGTTAATGGGTAAAAGTTTGTACAATTATCATTTTGCCCTTTTGAAAGTTAGTGGGTAAAGAGTTAATGGATAAAAGTGGATGATAATTTTGGAAAGTAGAGGTAAAAGTTGATGTGAAAAGTGTAAAGTGGAGGAAAAAGTTGATGTGAAAGATGTAATGATGATATTTCTTTAATAAGTTGGATTTATGAATTAACACATTTAAAAATGGACGGAGGGAGTACATTACAAGAAAAACCATGACCAATATTGGTGCAAGCATGGCCTTCCTACCACTAAACCACTGCGGCCCATGTAAAATCTCTCTTTGTAATAAATACATCTACATATTTCATTTGTGGGGCCCAATTTTTTTGGCCGAGAAGTGGGGGCCCTAAGTGACGGCCTGTTGCGCTCATGCCCAGGCTAGCCCTGTTTCTGGGCAGCGGTGTACATAGGAATTTCACAAAGAGAGGTAAATTATTCCCAGGTCTACTATAGGTGTTTGGACTAGGGATGGCAATGGGGTGGGGTGGGGTGGGGTGGGGTGGGGTGGGGCGGGGCCAGTTTTTGTCATACCTGACCCCGACCGGGTATTTTTTGGGTACCCCCATTCCCGCCCCGATCGGGGGACGGGTTTACCCGCCCCGCCCCGCTTCGTAAGAAATTTTAAAAATATGTTAATCTAAAAGCAAAATAAAAGAAAATACATATAAATAAAGTGATATTTTAGTGTAATGGTTAAAATATTAAGGTAAGAATGAATTTTTTTTAGTAGAATGATAATAAAATTAGGGAAAAAATATAATATCTTTAGTATAATGATAATTGGATTAAAATAAAAGTATAATTTTATATGTAAATATATTTTGGGGCGGGTTCGAGGCCGGTAACGGGGCGGGGTAATAGAAACCCGACCCCGACCCGAACCCGAACGGGTTTTTCTAATTTTCCCTGGTACCCGCCCCGGTACCCGAAAATTTGACAAAAAACCCGCCCTAATCGGGGCGGGGCATTTTGCCATCCCTAGTTTGGACCAAGGCCTAGTCCACAAATATTTTGGGCAAGGATTATTACCCATATTAGTTGTAATTTCGAAAGTGTGATGCCTACTTTCTTTTTTAATAAGACAAAGATAACCCTATGTATTGATTCACTTTCCATTTCACATAAAATTACAACTACGGTTTTTCTCTCGCCACATCGTTGTTGGAAAAGTGGTCGGCGCTGGAAATTAAAGTCACTGGTGGTGGTACCAAAAGATTCGTCGCTACTAGTGCCGGAGTTGGGTGCACGCCGAATTAAAGTCGCTGGTGGTGGTACCAAAAGATTCGTCGGTACTAGTGCCGGAGTTGGGTGCACGCCGTCAATTGGCAGCCAGGGATGGGCATGGGGAGGGTGGGGGGTGGATACCACTACCTCCATCCCCAATCCCCAAACACATATCAATCTTCATCCCCTCCCCAATCTCCACTAGAGATTTTTTTTAAACCTCCATCCCCGCCTCAATATGGGGAACGGGGATCCCCATGGAGAATCGGGGACCCAAAAGTTCACTCAAACTATTCAAGTGAATACGAAAGAAATTATATTAAAATTCAAAGCTAATGACAAAAGTGGTGCTCAAAGATAATTAAAATGTACCAAGTCGCTCAAAAGTGCTACCGTTGTTCTTGTTCTATTCTTTTTTTGTTTTTGGTTTTTGGGTAGATTAAAATTTCACTCAAAAGTGCCACATAAAACAGAAGTAAAGGAGAAAATCTTCTTTATACAACCAACCAACAAGTTATAAGTTATAAACTTATTCGGGGGAAAAAAAACTTATAAACTTAAACTTATAATATAATATACCTATATATGTGAATGGGGGGGATCGGGGAGGGGACTGATTATACCATCCCCTACCCGATCCCCGAATTTTTTTAAAAAAATTCCCCATACCCTACCCGATCTCCGAATCTCCTACCCATTTGGGGAGGGGACGGGTTGGATCGGGGAGGGTCGGCCGAGATGGTCATTCCTATTGGCACCAAAGATGGTGAATGGTGTTGGTGACCGCCTGACCGTAGTAGAGGAAACAAATGGGGACCAGATGTGCATCTCTGGAAATTTGAACTTTGTTGAAAACAACTCAACAAATAAGTTTATATTTATAAATTTTAAATGTGCATCTTTTTGGTAATGAAAAACTCAAAAGATAAACTTATTTTTGCAAATGTTTTGATCCGCAATAAAGTTTTACTAGTGAAACTTGACAAATGGTGCATCAAGTTGGGGGAGAGGGGAGGAGACTCTAATTGAAGAAATTAAAAAATGTTTGATGGGACAAAGTCCACAAAACATCCAGTGGGCAACGCCTAAACACCTAATGGCCTAGCCCAGTACAAATAATACAATGAAGCCCAGCACATCAAATGGGAAAACCCAATACAAACAATGAAGCTTAAGTCCAACAACCTAAAGCCCAAAAGGAGAACCCTAACCACAGCCCTGCCGCCAACCCACCACAGCCACTGAAAAGCCTTCAACCGCCGCTGGCAAAACCACCACAGCACCCAAAAGCATCCAAGAACTTCCCTTGTCGTTAGGCCCTAAGACTGGACACACCCAACAATGCAGACTGGTGGGAGAAACAAAGTCAAAAGGACGAAGGACACGCCAGAGATAAACAACAGAATCAGCTCCGTCCAAAGTTGATTAGCCAAGAGAACTAACCCACCCAACAGTAGAACCATGGGACAGCAGAAGAAACCAAACAAAAGAAGGCAGAACGGTGAATAGGAGAAGGGAAGGAACACAGGGGAAGAGCCTTCTAGCCGCCGCCACGAACCATCAACACCAGATGAAAACAGCCCACACCGACGCGTTCCGAACGAGCCGTCAGACTCCGGAAATGGTTGCCGAGATACCGCAACTTCGATCCTCATAAACGGCCAGGAGCATAATGAAAAACCATTACGTCACTGCAGGCCGCCTCACAATAAGCAAAAAAAACCAGCAAAAAAGAAAGAAGGGAGGAGAGGGGAAGAGAGGGGGAGAGAGAGAGAGAGAGAGCGCCTGGAGAACCCTAATTTAGCTGTGTTTTTGTACAGAGATGTGGGAGGGAATTTTTAGAGAGAGTGACCACTTATCTTTGCAAATTTGCACACTATATCTGTTGCAAACAGAACGAAACTTTGGAGAGAGAAGTTTGTTTGTTCATTATTTCAGACAGATACAAAGATAAACTTTGCTTCGATAGGTATATTTGTGTGTTATTTTGAAGGATACAGAATTAAAGTTTATTGGGATAAATTTATCTATGAACTGCTTTGTTGTGTTTGACACATACAGAGATAAAATTTGCAAAGATAAGTTTATCTGTTAATTGTTTTGAGCAAATATAGTGATTTTTTTTTTTTGTAGAGATAAGTTTATATATTTCTTATTTTTGACAAATATAGAGATAAATTTGCAAAGATAAGTTTATCTATTTATTACTATGGCCAGATATAGAAATTAAATTTATAGAGATAAGTTTATCTATGAGTTTTTTTTTGGTAAATCAGCTTGATTATCTATGAGTTGTTTTGTTGGTTTTTTTTATTTTTATTTTGGACAAATGTAGAGATAAACTTTGCAACGAAAAGTTTAGATATTTGTTGTTTTTTATATATCCAAACATAAGTATATTTAGTCGATACTATGGCCAAGAATGGAGATAAATTTTGCAGAGACAAGTTCATATGTTTTGTTGCTATGTTTCCCTGTCATTTGTTTTATGTGGATAAGTGACAAAATTTCCAGATAATTTTATATCTTTGTTATTTTGGACACATACATTGATAAAATTTACAAGGTTAAGTTGATCTGCTTGTTATTCTAGACACATATACAAATAAACTTTGGAAATTGATATTCGCATTCCCAATTTTGATGCAGGGGCCCCAAGCTACAGTAGTTTTTCAAAATTATCCTTTTGCAAGTTCCATGATTTACTTCAAGCTCTCCAAAAAACCTTTACGCTTCTTTTTTACTTCAGGCACTCCAAAAAAACAAATAAATTTTTTTAATTAGAAAAAAGCAGATAATTGTTCAACTCCTTTTATTGCACGTCATTGAATTGCCTACTTCCTTATGTAATGTTTCCTTGGTAAAGTCTTTATGTTATTGTCTCCATGTTCTGCACCAAAATAACCTGAACAAGTGGTCTTCGGCCTATGATTATAGAACAATCATTTTTTCCATGCAAAGTCTCTTGAAAGTTCTGTTACTTTTCCTCTTAAGAGCTCTCTAACTTTGGTGATGTGCTTTGTTTGTCTCACTACGAGTTTTAAAATGTAAATTTGCGACCGTTATGAAGATTTTGAGGGAAAATTGGTAGATAATGAGTACAAAAATATAAAGATCTTGTGTCACAGCTAGAGGTGGCAAATGGGTGGGTTGGGTTGGGTTGGGTTTGAGTGGGTTAATATGGGTTATGGGTTGAATATGGGCAAGTTGAATATGGGCCAATATTAGGTGAGTTGAATATGGGTGGATCGAAGATGGGTTAAGTCAAATCCAAACCAACCCAACCCAACCCAAACCAATTTTTTTTTTTTGTCTTATCTCTATTCCAAACAATGCAAATTTGGAATTGGAATTTATTCTGCTCTGTTTTCGATTCCCAAATCCTCACCATGCCATCATGTCCCCAAATTATCCGAAGCTTACCATTTCTTTCTCTAAATGAATTTATTTTATTTTACAAAAATAAGATAAAGAAAGACTGGGCATTAGGTAATCAAAATGAACACAAAAAATATATTCACTCCGTTCTCTACTTTATCAAGACGCAGCATAAATAGTGTGTTTGCAATTTTATAGTAGTAAATTGACGTGCAGATCAAATTGAAGTAAATTGACAATTTTTTTTAACTCAGACTCTCACTCTCACTCTCTCTCTCTGACAAATGTATCGCCTGTAATAGGTTTGGGCGGATTCATTGTTGTTGCAATTGATAATTGCTTAATTTGTTTATGAGATGTGAAATGAATTTATATTCGGATTGCATAAACCGATCTCGAGTATCTCAAATTTTATACCATGGGAATTGAACGAGACGAGTCGTAACTTTTGAACTTAATTAGATTTAACGAGATTCAGAAAAATTGTTTTAAATTTTTGTTTAAGTTTTGTTCGTTCATGAAACACACTGATCTTGATGAGTTTTTAACGAGTAACAAACTCAAAATTGAGTAATTTAGTTCTTGCGCAGGTCCTTTTTGTAATTTAGTTTGTGTTATCCAAAAAAAGAAAAACGAAAACAAAATAAATATCAGAAACAATTTTTGGGACCAAAGATTGTTTAGTAATTTAGTTTGTGTTATCCACGAAGCGTCAATAACATTTTTTGGAATTGGGGTGTGATCAACAATGATAGGATAAGAGAGTAGAATGTGGAGGAAATTTAGAAAACTCGTGAGGGATTTCCGAATGTATTCATATTTACTAATCCAAGGACCAACCCATTTTGAACCCATATTAAACCCATGTAAACCCAGTGTATATGGGTTAATATGGGTTCACCCATTTATAACCCATATTTTAATATGGGTGGATTGGGTTGGGTTTTGAGTGGGTGGATTTGGGTGGGTTCATGGGTTGGGTTAGACATTGCCACCTCTAGTCACAGCCGTTATGAACATTTTGTAGCATCAACATTTTTAATTGTGTGTTGTTTATTTTGGAGAATTTTAGCAATGTTTTGTTGTTGTTGGGTTTTTTTTTTTTGTGTGCAAAGTGGCGTGAAACAATCTGACATAAATGCATGTTTAATATTGTTTGGAACCTAATTTTTATATTGTGGATGTTTAATGTTTGGAACGTAATATTAATTTTACTGTTTAAAACCTAATATTTATGTTTGGTATGGTTCATTTTCCATTTGGAGTGCCTTAGGAAATGAGGAGATAATTTAGGGGTGGAGTGCCTCCAGTAATTTTTATATCTTACAAAGGGTAGTTTTGTAACTTCATTAAATATTTGAGTGCCTGCATAAAAAAAAAAGGGAGCTCCAAAATCAGCACCCATAAACTTTACATAGATGAGCTATTTGTGTTGTTTTGTTATTCTGGACAAATACAAAAATAAACTTTGTAAATATAAGTTTACCTGTTGATTGTATAGACAGAAATAGAGACAACATATGCAGACCAGTTCATTATTTTTGACAAATGTAGATATAAATTTTGCAAACATAAATTTATATGTTCGTTATTTTGGACAAGTATAAAGATAAATTTTGCAGAGATAAGTTTATCTATTACTCCCTCTGTCTTATATTGTTAGATCAAAGGTCAAAAGGAAAAATAATGCACCCCGGGCAAAAATTAAGGCAAAAAAAAGAAAAGCAGAAACGTAAAAGGCTCGCAAGGTTGAAATCCTACTAGGGGCAACTCTTGGCAACATTGAGCGCAAAAGGAGAATCAAAACACCCTGAGTGTACCCTAACCATAAACAAATTCAAGAACTACGAAACGGCATGATTCCCCCAAAGGGGAGTAGGAAGTCTCTTTCTCGAGACACGGCCCAAATGATTAAGTCAGCGGAGAATTAGCAAGAAATTGGCTCACAACGACATGATTCCCTCAAAAGGGATATGCTCGAGCAATCTCTCAGAAAGGTCAAAAAGGAGGAATGCCTTCGAAAACCCATGTTTTCATGAATGAAGGACACTTGTCTCTGGAAGGCATCCCTGAGTTGTGTCCAGCGAAGCGTGACATTAATGAAATAACACCTTTTAAGGTCAAAAGCCATGCAGGGAGTTGAAAACATGTGTAGGTCTTTAAGATGCAAACATAGGTTGTTGGACTCACCACGAATGAGTTCTAAAGAGTTTTCTGATAGACTGGCTTAGCTTTGTTGTTTTGGCTGTTTCTTTTCTGGGCAATGCCCCTTTGAGCCTGTGATTGGGTTTTGGTTCTCCATGAATTAATTTGCAGAGGAAGAAATATTTGACATGAGCATGAATTAAACATGTACAGTAGCTTGTACAGTACTGCAGTTAGTTCATCCTTGCTAATTTTTCTCTAAATTTGCTTCTTCCAGGTCTTATTCCGCCACAAGTTCTGAATATCTTGATGGCTGGAACAATATGAGAAGTTACTAATTTCTTAGGGGCAACAGCAGGAGCACTGCAGGCTCTTTTCCAAGCTAAGGAGGTTTTTTTGGATCCTCTCAAAGTCCGACTTTTGGTCAATGTGGAGGAGATTCGTGATGCTTTAAACGAAGCTGTACGAGTTTTGGTTTATTTCTGCACGTCGGGATTTCAGAGAAGACATGAAAAAGATGCATGAGAAAGTAATCAATCTTTTCCAAGAGAGCGAAGAAATCAAATATAAAATGTTGGTTGATCGCGCACCAGAACGTGTCATTGAGAGAAAGGGACCAGATATCAGCAAATATGAAGCACTTCGAAAGCCACTAGAGAAGATATTGGAATGGCTGAAAATATACAAGGTTAAGGGAATTGGTATCCATGGGTCAGTGGGGATTGGGAAGACTACCATAATGAGCAACTTGAATGACCACGATCAAGTTGCCAAAATGTTTGACATAGTCATCTGGCTCAAAGTATCAAAAGAGGAGGCCAAGGAAAACCTGAGTACAGAACATCTACAACATGTTATTGCGGAACGACTGAAACTAACAATGGCAGGAACTAGCAATGCCGATGAAGTTGCCCAAAAAATAGCTACGGAGTTGAAGGGAAAGAAGTTCTTACTCCTTTTGGATGATGTCAAAGAATATCTCAATGTAAGTGAAATTGGGATTCCTTTTAACAACAATGGTAGCAAGATAGTATTGACTACTAGGCTGCGTCCAGTATGTAAGTCAATGGTGGAGAAGGCGATTAAGGTTTCATATTTGACTCCAGACGAGGCATGGAAGATGTTTCAAGATGTTTTAGGAAGCAAAAAGCTTCTTGAAGATCTAAGGATATGGCCACTTGCATGGCAATTGTGCAGAGAATGTAGTGGACTTCCACTCTTGATTGAAAAGGTAGCAAATACTTTCAGATTGAAAAACACTGAAATCCTTTGGAGTGATGGACTGAATAGTTGGAGGATGTGGCCTAGTCAAGAATGCAAAGGCATTAGGGAGTTGTATGAATTGCTGAGATTTTGTTATAATGACTTGGGTGATGATCGATATAAGAAATGCTTTCTTTATGGTGCATTATATCCCGAAGACAGCGACATCAACATAGATGCTTTGTTGGAGTGTTGGGAAGCGGAAGAACTTCTCGGTGATGGTAATGCCATGAGAAAGATGACTGTCGTGATTGGGGTTTCAATATTGAGTCACCTAAAGAATGTGTCATTGCTTGAGGAAGGTAAGAGTGATTATCATGTTACCATGCACAATTTCATCCGACAAGTGGCCTTATACATATCTGAAGATCATCCCGAATGTAAGCATCTGGTGGAAACTAACAAAGAACTAAGAGAGCCCCCAGATGAGGAATCATGGAGTGAGAAAAATAGGATCTCGTTGGGCGAAAATGAGCTGGATCGATTACCGAATTCCCCGAATTGTAGCCTGCTTTCCACCCTATTCGATCCTACAGAAGAATTTAGGTCTGGAAATAATCCCTCCAGCATTCTTTGAGCATATGACAAATCTTCGAGTTTTGGATTTATCTCATACTGGTATCACGTCGTTGCCATCATCTCTTTCAATCTTGATTAGCCTAAAAGTCCTTAACCTCAACAATTGCGAACAATTGGTGGAACTCCCTTCTAACATCGTAGAACTTGTAAATCTTCAATCACTTGATATTCATGGGAGTGGAATCAATTATATACCACCGCACATCAAGAAGTTGATATTCTTAAAGCGCTTGTGGATATCCTTTGGAAACCGGAATGACACTCAAAGAGTGAGTTTCAACTACGACATGATTTCAAAACTTTCTAGATTGGAAGAATTGGTCATTGATGTGAAATCACCCCAGCAGTGGACTAATGAGGTGGTAGACAATATGATGAAAGAAGTGGCTCAGTTGCAAAAATTCAGGAGACTGAAGGTTTGTTTACCTAACAGGATTGTAGATGTCATAGAGGTTGCACCTAAGACCGTCCGTGTCCTCGTTCCAGAAGCCACAATTCTTCTGAATTATATCAGGACAAGTTCATGGCGAGTGGTTAGAAGAATTGGGCCATTTCAATTTTTCATTGGTTGCCAAGACTCGGAATATTGCCAGAATCCCAATTTCGTTAGATACAAAATGTATGTCAAGTATTGCAATGGTGCTGGTAGCAATACTCCAATCCTTGAAGTCCTTGCAGAGGCCGAGGGATTTGAATTAGTCAACCACAAAGACATCAAGCAGTTATCCGACTTCGGAACTTCAAACATGAACAACATCCAGGGTATTCTGATTGAAGGTTGTGACATGATTAAGACTATCATGGATACGGTGGGTAGTGAGTTGCTACCAAATTTAGAGCAATTGTTCATGAAGAATCTACCGATGTTAAAAAGCATTTGGAAGGAGGGATCACTTCCACTTGGAAGCCTAACCAAATTAACGACTCTAGTTCTGTCCGGCTGTCTCAGTTTGGTCAAGGTTTTTCCTCTCGACACGATTCAACAGCTTCATGAAATCCGGTATTTGACAATTGAGAAGTGCGATGAGGTTGAAGAAATAATTCCGGAAATTATGCCCGTACTGCCAAAACTCAAGGAACTGATTCTCCTTAACATGACAAACTTAAGCAGCATTTGTGACGTTGAGTCATTGGAGTGGCCATCCTTGGAGAAGCTCGAGATCTTTGAGTGTCGAGGTTTGTATAAATTGCCTTTCAAAAAGGTTAACGTGACAAATCTGGAATGTATCAAAGCAGAGCAGGAGTGGTGGGGAGCATTGCAGTGGCGGAATCAAGAGGACAAAGAAGGGCTTGAGAAATTATGCATCTTCAGGTAATGTTTCATCTTTGCAATGTCAATGTATTGTTGTTGTTTTGCCTATGAAAAAATATCCTTGGTGCAGGAATGTTTCATAGGCAATCATGTTTCCAAAAACATTCCATAAACACAAGTTTTTAAACACATTCCTGCACTTAGGATATATATATATTTTGTTCTAAACAATACTAAATGGAAGCTTGTTTTATTCCAAACCAAAAAACAGAAAACTGGAAGCTTTTCCAAAACAGTAATCAGTAAAGAAAAATCCTCTTAAGAACCGACTCCAGAGATGTCTTAATGTTTTTGTGGCATTAACTAACCCTCCGTATTTACTATTTAGTAGATCTTGCAACGATGCAACTCGATGAAGCAAAGACAGTCGTAATGAACCTTTAAGAATTAGCAGGCATGGAGTTTCAACTTGTTTGGATGTGGTCGTGGGCGGTGTTTGAGTCTCCTGGTGGTGGGTTATTCCATTCTTCTTGTTCATGCTCGTGTGTCCTTCTTTGCTGCAGCAATTTTACAAGTACGCGCTTTTGATAAAAAAAAAAAAAAACTATAACTAGTGTGTGGTGCCCGCCCACAATGTGAGTCCGTGTCTAAGTAGTTGCATATGTGTGTGCTTGGTGTTAACAAAGTTGTTTAATAAAGGCAGTTGCTGGACTACTTTCGCTTGTTGTACTATTGGCTATTGTGTGGTGTGTGTCGGGTCCACACACAATGTGAGTGTGTTGAGTATTTGTACATATGTGGTGCCTAGCAACCTTGTTTGATAGACGTAATGATTGGATTAAACTCTTCCGTTCGTTTGTTGTACTATTGGCAATAAATGCCATCGGCATATAGATGTGCGTGTGCCTATGGATACATGGGGAATTGTTATGTAATTTATATAATTGGTAGACAATATGCGAAGACCAAAATGAGAGAGAGAGAGAGAGAGAGAGAGAGAGAGAGAGAGAGAGAGAGAGAGAGAGAGAGAGAGAGAGAGAGAGAGAGAGAGAGAGAGAGAGAGAGAGAGAGAGAGAGAGAATAACAGAACAACTAAAGAGAGAATAATGTAACATCGTCAGATAATAATATAACAGTCAAAATTATCCAAAAAAAAATAATATAACAGTCAGCATAAGTTTTTGAGGTTCAACACAAGTAAATCTCTCATAGAGCATGACAAATCTCAATCATGAAACTAAGAAGCAAAAAAAAAGGAAAACCGCAACTAGCAAGCTAGAATACTCAAACACGTGAAGACACACATGCTGGGTAGAAAATTAGACATTTATACAGAATTCCTTCGTCTGCTCCGCAGGTCTTCAAGGAGTTTCCACCGCAAGCCTGCCACTTGACGAAAAATTGCAAAACGGAACCTTAATGTGTTTGCAGCCAAATTTGGCACTGTTTGCAATGATTGTGGCAAGAAAAGAGGGCATTTAGTAGGGGATGCCCTGATAGCACAATGAAATGCAGAAAATAAGAGGCAAAAAAAAGCTTTTGGTGGTGAACACTTTGAAATTACCCACAAGTTAGGGTGTGCAAAAAAAAATCGTCAATTGGCCAAACCGACCCCCATTGGCTGATATTGGGTTGGCTGCGGGTTAAATCTTCTTAACCCGTCACGAACTCAGACCCAACCTGTTACATTTTGTTTATAAAAATACCATGCACATTGCTATTAAACTTGCCCAATAACATTCAATGATCGAAAAAAATTGTTCGTTGTTGTTGCTTAAATGAATGTGTTACCTATCTACCCTCATTTTTTTCTATCTTATTTCAAAATATTATTTTTCTCTTGAAATTTGCCGCCCGCCTTGATCAGCAGTTCTAAACCGAAGAAAAATTCAGTGGGACCCGTCGGTTTACAGATTGTGCAGATTACTTGCGGGTGAAAAAATATTCAACCTGCCAAGAATGCGTTGGTTGAATATTTTTTCATTCGCACATCGCCAAAAATATTCAGTGATCGCTACCTCTTAGGCCAACGACCATTGAAAGGTTCAACACTATTGAATCAACGGACATTGGTATAGGAAACAATCAATTGAATACTGAATAAAAATTACCAAGTCATTCGAAGCTTCCAACTTTTGCCCTGACCATATGCGGCAATCTAGTCTTCTGTTAATTGAGCCATCAGATCCCCATCCCTTCTCAGTGGGATAAAAAGACGAGCCAAATAATCTTCATGTTCCGTACTCAGATCTGATTCATACCACTTTAATGCATCCCACCATTCCTTCTCTCCTTTAATTACCTTCAATTCTGTACTTGAAACTTCCGTGGTAGAAAGCTTTTCAAGCTTTGGGCAGTAAAAGATGACCATCCTTTCTAAATTCGGAGCAATCAATAGGCCACTGGAGATGCTGACAAGTTCTGGTAGCTCAAGAAGTGAAATCTTCTTCAAGTTTCGGAGAAAAAGACCTGAATTTGAGCCGGTACTTTTGAGACTAACGAGGCTTTCGATTTTGGGACAGTCTTCAACTATAAGCTCTTCCAAGTTCATGAGAGTCCTAAGCATGTCGATTGTGAAAAGGGCAGTCAAACTGGGGCATGTATGCAAAGCCAAGGACTTCAGATTGGACAGAGACCCTTTCCCAACAAGCCCTTTCCAAATGCTCACCATATTCTTCATGTAGCGAATAATCAATTTCTCCAGTGATCCAAGTACAATCGCTTCATCAAAATCCTTGAAATCTTCAGATTCCCCCCTACCATCTTTTCCTTGATAAAACTGTTCACAATCAACAATGGTCTGCAACTCATTGCATTCCATAACCAAGCAAAACTTCACTTCATTCATATTTTCATGCCCAAACTCAGATAGGCTCTCAGCAGTCCAATGACGCTTTAGAACGAAAGCATTGGCTTGTTTGAGTACCTTGGTAATTTCATTTGGTATGTGATTTCCATTTATAAACTTCAAGCCTTTCTCAAATTTCTCCCAATTATTGAATTCCTCTTCAACATTTTGGGGTAAACGGGAAATGAAGTGCTCTTCGTGACGGCCAACTGTAAATCTGAAGTTCGCCAAACCTGAAAATATCCTTGTGAGTCCTTCCAATAGTTCAGCTGTGGGTAAATACAATTTCAGGGTTCTCAACTCATCTAAGCAATATAGGTCATCTGTAACATCTTCTACTTCAGCATCCCACCACTCTCCATATGGAGTCACATCAATGATTAGCTCTATCAAGCGTGAGAGATTCGACAAGACCGTCATTGGAATTACTGTCTGATTTGCATATCCATCGAATGACACTTTCAAGCACGTCAACTTAACTAGTTTGGCAATCTCCTTTGGCAGACACAGAATTTCAGTCCCTTCAAGATCAAGCACCTCAAGATTCGTGAGTTCTCCAATTTCAGGTGGTAGTTCCATTAGAAGCTCACAGTTTCTCAAAAACAATTTTTGGAGTGCCACTAATCTGGAAATAGATTGTGGCAAAGAGTTTATCTCTGTATATGATAAATCTAGCACGCGGAGGATAGAAAAATTGTGAGAGATTGCTGGAGGGCCTTCCATCGGATGACAGTTCGATTCTTTTAATGCTTGTGGGTTTGAAGTAGTTTCCTCCGATTCTTCCGCTTCCAACAAGTTCTCCACTACTTCGTTTTCACATGGGTGTGAGAGTTCATCTGTCACTCTCATCAAGGATTCCTCGTCTTCTGGAGATAACTTTTGTCCTTGTGTTACTACCTCTCTTGATTCCTCCATGGACAATACACCTCCTTCTGGGGCAGTGCCACTGGAACTACCACATTTGGATATACTTATCATGCCATCAGAATATTGGTGCATTTGTAATTGCAAATGTTCTGGATCTTCCTCTTCCCTTGACTTCAGATTTGATTCGGGTAAATTCTCTTTATTAGGTGTTTCCAAGCCTGGAAACATATAAAAGAAGTGTTAACATTGTGTGCGAGAGACAATCTGCAGATATGAGATAACCATGATTTTAATGTTCGTCCAATCTATGCACTTGGTGGAACGTACATAGATTACATTTTTCACAGCAAGGAGTTGAACATATTTTAGGGTCTAGATTTTACGTTCCATCAAGTCCATTACCCAACAAAAGTTAGTAACCTTTTCCAAAGTCCCAGACCAAGGCAAAGAGCAGTATTGAGTCGTTAATCAATTAGGAGAGCCTTCTGATGGGACCGGCAGTTGCCATGCACTCTTTGGCTAGCTGATCCGCATCCAGGAATAAAAGCACCTAAGTTTGTTGAATGGGGCTTTTGGCATGGACAATTAGTCCATTTAAGAGGAATTTTTGGCTCCCAGCATAGAAAATTTCGAATTATACTGTTTCGGAAAGTTCTCAATGTTTGTTCCATCATACCATTCAAATTTTAGCCAAATTCCTTCGTTGACCAAGTTTTAGCCGTGCTTATGTTTTAGGGCAATTGATTTCCCCTTTTCGCTTATTTGCATAGTTAATCTTGTTCTAGGCTTCAGCCAAGCCTTTGATTTTGTTTCTAGTTTTCTTTATTTCCTTCCTTTTTGTTTAGATTTTGATTTGAATTTCCTTCTCTTAATTCTGGGGTATTAGGAAGGTCTTTTTCTTATATAAGCATCACTCTGTAGATGGTGTTTACGTAAAATTATTTTTACAGATTTTGAGATTTTAACGTTTTCAGAATTGGGTTGGAGTGTTTATCAAAAATTCTAGATAACAGATTTTCGGATTCTACATATTTTGAAAAGCTAAAAAATGAACTGAATTCTAAAAATATCAAAGTTGGGTTTGGGTAAATTTTGGAGTTTTCGAATAAGATCTTAGGTTTTAAGTTCTCTATTAAAGCTAATTTTTCAGCTTTTTGCGATAAACACTATTAGCTTTTTACTGCAACTTAGGTCATCCTCATCAGACACACTAAAAAAACCAACTTCACTATATTAAACTATTTTTTCTTTCTACTCCTATTCTCCAAAAGTAATATAAAAAAAAAGGGTGAGCAGTGTGTGAACAGTACCTTTGGTGCATGAACACTGCCGCACCAAAGTTGTTCCGGTTAATTGTTCTAGGATCCAAAGTGGGGACTTATTGACCCATTTAGTCCATGTTAAAGTTTTACAAGGTCTAAGGTCCACAATTTTATTTTTTTTAAATTTTGGTACTTTCAAAGGGTACCCTAGAGTTTAGGTTTTAGGGTGCATTTTCCTATTATAGGGTTTTAGTGTTTTAGGCACTTTCATAGGGTACCCTAAGGTTTTAGGCACTTTCATAGGGTACCCTAGGATTTTAGGCACTTTCATAGGGTACAAACTTTTTTGGCACTTTCCTAGAGGTACAAACTTTTTTTTTGGTAAAAAAAAGAAAAAAAAGAAAAAAGAAAAAGAAAAGATTTCAACATTAGGACTGGATAGGTTATAAACTTGTTTGGTGGATTAATGGGGTTACAAATTCTTTGCCTAGGACTTTTGAACAAGTCTCCCCCAAGTTGTTCAACTACTGTAGCGAAGTTAAGAAATGTGCAAATTGGTAGAGTATTTGGTACCGAGGCTGATTTTTTGAGATTTTTTGGGAGTTTACTCTCTACTTTAACTCAAAAGTGGGTTTAGCAAGCCACATATCGATGCTCTTAAACATAATTTTACAGCTAATGTAAATATATTCATCTTCTTCTCTTAGAATCTAAAATGTAGAATCTGCAGCAGAATTGAAAACTAAAATCTAAAATCTGTATCCACAACTATCGTAAACGATTGTAATGGTTTAAGGGGATTATTGATTAATGAAATTTTATTGAGAGTTTTGATCTCTTTTTTTTTCCCCCCCAAACTCTTAGGTATTCTATGCAATCAACAAAGTGTTTGATGCCTTTATTTCAAGATATTCTCTACAAGTTTAGATAATGATTTTGGTCTCCAGACAATCGTCTCGAATCAACAGATTTTGAACTCATTTTATCAAGTTTTATTCTTCATAAGCTTCCGCTACGGCATACCATAAAGGCATCATACCTCATGATTTCCAATACATAACTAAGGTAATACAGGTAACGTTTTGATGCTTCTGCCATGTTAGGGCATCCACAGTGGACTCTTAAAATGGCTCCTAGGTGAGGCTCCTAAAATTTAGCAAGCCATTTGATCAATTTTGGTCTTCAATGGGCTCCCAATACAAGCTCCCAATGGTGGCTCCTAAGCATGGCTTCTAACTCATTAGCTAAATCTAACTAGCCTTGTAGCTAGCTTCAAGTGAGACCCAAGCCCTTTTAATCTTTTTTTTATGGGACCCACACTTTTTTTTATTACTTTCTTCACAAAATAGAAAATTTTCTTGCTAGTCCATTGGGTGCACGTATGCTCTCCATATTTAGCAAACTCTAGGAGTATCAAATGGACCCCAATTAGGCTTATGTGTACACCTTAGGAGTCAACTTAGGAGCCATTTTTAGGGAGCTCACTGTGGATGCCCTTATAAACTACGTACAGAACTCATACAAGATAAGTCCACACAGATAAGTATAAATTTAATTTTACCTTTACTAATTTTTGGGGAAAATTTTAGAGACGCTAAATAAGAAACTTCACTACTAAGTTTCTTCTCTCCACATAATTGAAGTTATAGCAACCAAGATATCACTACGAGCTTGGTATATAGTATTTACTAGTCAATACAAGCATAAGGGCAGAGGAGTTTGAAACTGTACCTGCCCAAGGCATAAAATCAAACACATATGAATCCCAGGAATTGCGCAGAGTGTTCCAGTAGTGGTTTATCTCTCCCACTTCTTCAAAATACATAAGGTGGACACCACACTCCTTAATTTGTCCGTCGCCCTCTATCTCGAACCTAACTTGCACTTCATCGCCCTCCTTAAACAGATTTCTCTCGACCCAATGGCTTAACCATACCATATCTCCACCTGATTCTGGAATGCCATAGCACTTTGGTGCGTAGACCGTTTTCTTGCCACTGCTCTTGAGACTGATTTCCACATGTAAAGGAATAGGCAACAGGTCTATGTCGGACGGAAGTGTATACACCAGACAAAGATTCATGCCTCGGAAAAAGCGATGAGAAGAGAGAGTCATGGTAAAAGAAATCGTGGATCCAACATTCTTCAAGCTAAACCAGTGTGGAACTTCTCTCCCAGGAAAAAATGCGCTGAATATGTAATTGCCATACAATATCTGCAAATGGAAAGCCTCAGTTGCTTGCACCAATTAAGGCAAATTTTTCAATACGGTATTTTTGGTATTCTTGGACTACAACTTGTCAAATCAACAAGTCATTCTCCTTACATACATCAATTGATTTGATAACTTATAGTTCAAGAATACCGAAATACAGTAGAGGAAACTTTGTGTGTGTGTGTGTGTGTGTGTGTGTGTGTGTGTGAGAGAGAGAGAGAGAGAGAGAGAGAGAGAGAGAGAGAGAGAGAGAGAGAGAGAGAGAGAGAGAGAGAGAGAGAGAGAGAGAGAGAGAGAGAGACCTGGATGGGAAGCTTTTTCCTACTAAGCAAACTGCTGTTGACAATTACAATCTCCACATTTTTCATGGATTCCAAGTTGAAGAAGCCAATATTGTTAATCAGTTCCTCATCAACTTCTCCAACGGGTACAATAAAAAATCCCCAAGCCAAACCCAAGGGGCCAGCAATTGATTTCGCCACTTTCTCGCTCTTCGGATAATAGGGCGCATTGCCCTTCACTGGTTCTTGTGAAAGTTTCTTCATCTCTGCTTTCTTGGGTTCCTCGTTCTTATGTCTGTGTTGTATTACTTCCCTCAATTTGAGTACTACAGTCTCTGTATCTGTGTCCTCTCTGACTGTCACTTTGTAGTCCTTTCAATCCATTGCAATGGTTTGGATCCCTGCAAACAACAGCATGACATAAACACGAAAGAGTCGATCTTTGGAAAAGTGAGCTGGGTTCTCTTTCTTCAATGTGGATAGCTCAAATTTATTTAGTCCAATTTTCATAGTTTAAACGGTTCGGCTAACTACAGAACGAAATAAAAGCCTTGCCAAGAAACAACACAGAACAAGAAATATGAAGCATTTAAACTAAGACAGCAAAAACAGAATAAGATTGTTCCGACTTCGTGCTGATTTTCTGTTGTCCAAATCATTGAAGGCGTGGGCTACTAAGTATATACAAAGTTCAACATTCGATTCATTTTGGGTGCAAAAAAAGAAGATACTTACATATTTTTTTATTTTTACTACAAAGAGATTGTGGCCAAGGAGAATTTTTGTGGGTTCAAATAGAATCAAACCTGAAAATATTACGCATACAGATCTAAACAAGATCGAAGACTGTTGCTACGGTGGCAGACTGAGAAGACAAACTTACCACACACACACACACACACACAGGGAGAGGGAGAGGGAGGGGTGTTTTCGTGTAGAGCATGGTACGACAAAGAAAGAGAGCGGGAAACAGGCTTAAGTCTAAATGCAGGAAATGAACAACAATTGTAAGAAACTAAGAACTAAAAATAGAGAGAAGATGTAGGCGCCAAGGATTATACTAACTCTCGTATGGAATGTATAGGACTCATATATGGACAGTACGAGTGGTGGGGCCTGCAAATCCTATGTGAGAGGAAACAGGGGGGTGCTGCGCAGCCCATTCCGGCACCGCGTCGTCACCGTTTTGATGATCAGAGACGTCCATCGCGTAGGGCCCGTCGAGTACTACAAGTATATCAAAAATCAACTCGATCGAATATCATGAAGTGGCTCATCGGAACACAAATAAGGTGAAAAAAATGGGTTCAATGGTTTTCATCGAGTGTTTCAAGACATGTGTTTCGATTTTTTTCAACTTATTTGTGTTTCAATGAGGTACTTAACTATATCCGATCGAGTTGATTTTTGGTACACTTGTAGTACTCAACGAGCTCTATGCGGTGGACGTCTCCGATCGTCGGAACGGTGCCGGCGCAGTGCCGAAATGAGCCGCAAAGCACGGGGCTGCGCAGCACCTCCCCGGTTCCTGAGTTTGTGAGAAAATTTGTGCAACTGCTAATACAAGTGTTTGTTTATGCACCTTTTGATTTTTCAAGCTACGCTATTTCCTTTTTGTCACTTGCTAGCTATTTGATTTAAGGCTTTGCTAACTACCACCTGCTAGCCGGTGGATGTGTTCAACTTAGATGTTCGTCGGGGGTTTGTTCAGTCCTCTTGCAGTTGAATGGATGAGTTCAACTTAGTAAATAACTTGGGTGTTGTCATACGGATCCCGGAGATTTGTCAAGCAAGGAAGAACTTGAATCATGTGACAGACCATAGTTTGATGGTTAAAGGGGAGGAATGTTTCTTGCGGATGAGATTCTTAGAATACACTAGGTTAATGGTTTAGATAAAGAATCAATGACATTGTAATTACCCAAAAAAAAAAAAGAATCAATGCCAATGAAATCTATTTTGCTCTTATTATTGTTGTGGTTGATTGCTTGCAATTTAAACTACGGGTTAGTAGGGTAAGGAGTTTATCTACTGAGCGTCATTAATTCACCCACACTACTTTGTCGATCGGCATTTTAGGCTAGGTATTGAAGACAGAACCAAAGAACCGTACCCTGCCACCTGAAGAAAGCACTGTCCGGGGAAAATAAAATGTTGAGCCCTGGATCCTAATTCCCATACCAGTAGAGGCTGTGTTGTTTAATTAAGTACTTTGAATTCTCAATGTCAGAGTATTTTGGAGAAGAAATTCCTGTATTTGAATTTAACCTATGCTCGAACTAGGTATATTTTTAATTAGGGTTATTTACCGAGACACCCCCTGTAAGTTCACGTTTTTCACCGAACACCCCCTACAAGAATTTAACCTACCACGAACCCCCTCCATCTTCCGAAACTTTACCCCAAGACCCCTTCCGTCTAAAATCGTCTAGAACCGTCAGTTTGTTTTATGATCCAAACCGTTCAACTTGTTTAAAATATGTTTTTAAGGGTTTCCACTAGAAATCGGCTCAAAATATGACCGGGAAGTGTTTGATCCAAACAGTTTTTCATACATGACGGTTCATGTTGAAATTATATCAGGTGAAATTATGTCAGAAAAATATTTAATTAGGACGTTAGAAATGCCATAGGCTAGCTAGAAGCCATCCTGTATAGCAAAACTTGGGAGCACAAGGCACACGCAATTTGGTCATTAATTGTCAATAGTTTTGTCAAAGGTTGTATTAATATATAAATTCATGTGAAGGATGAGTGATATATTTTGGGGGAAACAACTGTAGAGTATACGACTATACGTTACACTTTTCATTTTTAGATGAGTTAATTGAAGTGTGAATTAAGCTCTTACTCTACAAATTTAATACCCTTAATCCAATTTTCATAAGAAATATTGGAACTTGATTTTTGTATAGATTGACATTTGTATAGATTGACATGTATAAATACAAATAAATTCAGTATTTGTACGTTTTTCGTTCTATCAAAAGTTGTCATATAGATCCTTGATTTGATCTTTATTTAAATTATCATATTAGTTACCTTTTAACACTTGTCTTGAGATTTTATAAGTCACAGAAACAGAAGTTGGACCGCAGTAAGGAATCTAACCTTCATTTGCACTTGAGCTTGAATGATGTGGAGCAGAATTTCACAGGGAAAAGTGCAGAATCAGAAGGAAAGGAGGGTTTCTAGACCGGAGAAATCCCATAAGCAAGAGGATAGACGGAACGCTCTTGCTAAACTGAATGTCTTCCTGTACGAAAAACACACACGGACCTCAATTATATTAGCAGGATGCATATATCTTGACTTTTGAGGGGTAGTCCTAATGCCACAATTAGGTGAATTCTATTCACAACCCGCAAATTGCTAAATGCAACAAATCAACTTTTTACCACTTTTAAGACAAAAATACCCTCGTGTATAAAGACAATATTATCCCTAAATTTACACATAGAACCCACAACCCATAAACCCTAGAGATATACAACGTATAGCTCTAACGATATCCAACAGATATCCCAGATCCCTTTGAATAGCTCTAACAATATCCCGTGGATTAGAGCCATCCATTTCAGCATCCTTGATTACACGCCTAGACATTGCATTAATCTCTACTTGCAGCCTTTGGCAAACGTCGTTGTGGAGACAGTTTACCCTCTTGCCAGAAATTACCCCGGGGGACTTGTCCATGTAGTTGTGTCAGTGAGTAGTCCCATCAGTGCAACTTTCGATGGAACAAATTTCTAAATACAACCCGCTACTCAATGTGACCTATAAAATATTACCCCGAGGGACCCGCCTATGTGGTTGTGTCAATGAGTAGTCCCATCAGTGCAATTTTGTCAAGGATGTTAAAGGGGATGAAAATTGTGGTTTACCTGCAATTGCAGCCTTGACAAGTAATGAGGAAAATGAGTAAACTAAAAATGATGCTTTGAAACTTCTCAATTTGCCTAGTATACAGTGTGTCCCATCCTTCTGTTTGTTCAAAATGATATTTTCTCCAGTTGCAAGCTATTGGTGGCGGGGGAGAACAATTCTTTAGGAAAATTAGGGATGGTAATCATACCCGCCCCCGCCCCTAACGTGAAAAGGTTTTTTTTTTTTTTTTTTTTTTTTCAATTTTTTGGGTAATGGGAAGGGTGGGGGGGGGAATGAAAATCCGGCGGGGTTAGGGGTAGTAGTACCCAGCCCTGATACCCGCCCCAATATATATGTATATGCATGAAATAACATTGTAACCCTTATATTTTCATTTAATTTCGAAAGTACCACAGTAGATATAAAGAAAACTTTCATTTTGGATTTAGGGAAACTTCAGATCATATTTCCTTCATTTTTTTTTATTTTATTGGCAATAGCTTGTGATGGTTGGAGTAGGCATGCGTTTATGAATGATGGTTGCCTAGGATCAAATATGTAAGACAATATTGCATGCCCGTGTCTGTGCCTGAAGGCACGACTTAGCAATCCATGCTTGTGCACGTAATCATGTCCGTGCCCATTCTTTATGGTCTTTTGAATTTCAGAGAGGGGGAAGGAGAGGAGGTAGTGAGAAAGAATGTGGTTTGAATTTCGAAAATGGGACAAATAGAGAGAGAGGGAGAATGTGGTTTAAAATTTTTGAGTGTGAGAGGCCGGTGGGCGGTGGAGGAAAAGGGTAAAGAGAGAGATGGACTGAGTTGGCAGTAAGGAAAACCTACAAATGAAGGAAATTAAGAAACTAGTCATGTTGTACTAAAGAGGGGAAAAAAAACAATTTTTAACCGGTATGATTTTTGAACTTTTGCCCTTCGATCGGATTTTAAAAATTGATTTTTACATGTATACGCGGTTTATAGACTCCAAAAATCATGGAAACATTCAGTTTCTAGAGTTCAAAATCCATTATCCAATCGGGACTGTTCATCCGAACACGTCAGACAAATTAAATTTCATAATCTGTGATGTGGGCTTACCTCTTCACGTAGTTTGGCCTCCCAAACCACCATATCCTGTAGAGTTTGAACACAACAAACAAAAGTAATTCAAAAAAGTTAAGTATGATTGGACCTTTTAAAAACCAGCTCAATCGAATAACGTAATCATTTGATCCAATTTTTGAAATTTTCGTTCAGAATTCAGGATCCAAAATTTTGAATGAAAAAATTGAATTAAGTATTTATTGTTTTCCAATTTATCTGTTTTTTTTTTAAACAGAGCTCCTAAAAAATTGTTATAAACTTAATGAACGCCTTGTATCATTTGAGTATATCCCACAGGCCTATTTATGCACCGTCGTTATCTCCGTCATTGATACCCATATTTAACTTAAGTCTATGCCTTTAAAAGCCTTAAGCCATGTTAACCAAATGATAACATAAGATTAGTATTTTTTAATGGAATGAAGTGACAACATAAGATTAAACAACACTTACGTTTGATCTTCAACAATCTTGTACAGCAAGCTCTGTAGAGATGAGGGTGGGTAACAGTGGCGACTCATAGTGGAGCCCACACTTTCTTGGCCATTTTCTTGAAAGGAAATGTCACTTCATCTAACATAGAATGACCTCCGACTGAGTTTTCTATGCTGAGTGGATTTCTTTTTCTTTTTTTTTTTGTCATTCATCATTAATAATTTATTACATGTGGAGGGAATGAAACTCGATTCCGAGATGCAGAGTGAGACATCTAAGGCTCTACCGCATAAGCTAGTCACCACTTGCAAGTGGATTCCATTTCGCACTGCTTATTTTCTAGTCTCAGTCGAATAGAGACGACGAGTACTACCTTTCCTCCCTACCTTTTAAAGCATTTTTTTTATTTTTATGAATAGATGTATAATTTTGAATCAAATAATAAATTACTTTCGTGTATAATTTTTTCAATTTTTCGTACCCAAAAAGATTTAATTCGGTGTAAAGAAATTTAAAAAATTATGCACAAAAGTATGATATTTTTATTTTAAAATTACACATTTATTTGTAAAAGATACACGGCGGAGTGGAAGAAAGAAAACGATTTCTCATTTCTCATTAACCATTTATGAAAAGAAAGAAAAGTATTTCTCGCTTCCCGAATATACTACAGATCACGAGCTATACAAGCAATATTCACATATAGAGGGCCTCAAGGCCCCTAACCAGACTTGAAGTTTGCAAATCGGCCCACAAACAACATGCAATAGCAATTTGGAGCCCCCAATACAGATTTAATACAGTACAAAATGTTGAAAAAGAGAGAGGTAATTACGAAATCTCTAATCTATTATGTCACATCTGGGGTCCAAAATGGAGATATAGAGATGCATTGAAGATGATCTTAACTTAAGAATTAAACAAAGATTAACCAACAGAAATTCAATTTTAACATATTTATTTAATTGAATCTAGCAACCGTTGAGTGATGTGAATCAAGTTTTCCATGTGGTGATATTTGCATCAGCTACAATGATTAATGCCGGATGGGATTGTCAAGGCATGAATGCAGGTGACAAAAACATTACTCCAACTATGATCAGCCACAAATTTAGGAACAAGAATAAATTTATTATTATTATTATTATTATTTTGACAACATAGGAGGAAACCCCACACGAAAACGGGATGAGACTAAGCCACTTAGAGCCGGCCTCAGGGAAACCACCACTCTCGAAAAGCAATTAGAAACAGTTAGGAGGGGACCACTGGATGCGCCCATGAGGCTATCCACATGGAATTTTCACCTCGAACTCAAACCTCCACGATAAGAGTAAACCCTTTGGCCAGTGGAGTCAACCCTCGTTGGAACACAAACAATTAACAGAGCAGTTTGATTACGATAAAGATATGGGTACTAAACATGATGGTACCAAAATTGAACAAACTGGCGTGCGGGGCTCACTTTTGGGACCCACACAAATAATCCGAACTGTTCAATAACTTTAAAATAATTTTTCGAGTGTCCCTGCAAAAAAATTAGTTCAATAGGATATGTGTAAGTGCTTTATAATGGCAGTAGCTGACTAGCTGGACTACTACCTTCTGTTCGGTTGTTGTACTATTGGAAATACAGTCATTCTATCATCCGCCAATAAATGCTATCCAACTGGCCATGTAAATGTATAATTGCCTAAATGTGGTTTGTTCGTGGGTCATGTCTTATGTTTTATGTTCAAAACTGGCCATGCACATGACTGATCATTTATATATGAAGCTCTTCAAGTTCTTCGGTATAAATTCTAGCCGCTTGATTTATCTTTTATGAGCCCCAAAATCTGTATAACTGGTGGATATGCATTTTAGCAGGGAAGAAGATCAACTCCTGTACCCATATTCCCAACTCCCCCAAAATCTATTCTCGGTCTCTCCCGGGACCCACACCATACTAATAATTCGAACCATTCAATGACATAATGAGTTAGAATCTTCTTGAAAGTCATTGAGCAGGTATAATTTGATTCAAGTAATTCACTATTTGATTTTCTCTTTTTGGAGGCAGGGGTTTTTTTTTTTCCTTCCGTTTCATGAAATGTAGTTGGGTATAATTGAGTGTAGGCTTAACCTTTAGCATAGTATGGTAGGCAAAAACTGATTACCCTCGTGCCCGAAATCGCTGAGCTAGTTCCCCTGTTTCCTTTCTTGTGTTTTTTGTTTTAACTCTACCTAATTGGTGGATGTACGTACATTTTATCTGGGAAACAAGTTCACCTTCTACATCTACATCTCGATTCCTCCAAACTCTACTTTCTGGGTCTCACACAGGACCCACACAAATGGTTAGAACAGCTCAATGTGATAGAACCTTCTTAGGAAAAGAAAGAGAGCCGTTGTATGGCTAAATCGATTCGAGTAAGGAAAAGAAAGAGAGCCGTTGTGTGTCTAAATTGATTTGAGTACTTTCTTGACGTATTTCACATTTTTCATGCTAATAGGGAAGTAATTTGCGCAAACCAATGTTATCTTCCTCTTTCATGCCAATAGGGAAGTAATTTGGTGTCCAATGGAGTCCGGAGCAACCTCCTCAAGTAGCTTAACGGCTGTGGGAATAAGAGCAAATCTACGAGTAGTATTGTCATTAGGTGTATGTACATATGCATGAACTCACCATTAAACATGTTTGAAAGATATAAAATGAACTATTGTAAGAATTTTTGTCAAGTGGAAATTCACTAACAAGACAACAACCGCGCAAGGCGCTCCAACAGTATGAACAGCTGCATTCTCCTCTATGGTAACAAAGAAATGATGGTACCGTAAGAATAGGCAACATAATCCTCAAACTCATGATAAAATTTGATCGGAAGGAAGTTGTAGGTGAGCACATCCGACCACTATTTTATACAGTGGTGCTGGCTGGTACTCAGCCTGACAGTGGCACAAGCCGCTTTCTACAAATCTGTAAATCATGTATTTGAATGTAAAAAATGATGTCTTTGAATCCCGAACACCTTGACAGATGTCTAATTCACGATCCTCATTACAAGGCATGATGGTTCAATTGTACTTTTTTGGAGCTCGGCCAATGGAGCTTCTACACTTCGAAATCTACTTCCGCGGCTACCTGTGCCCAAAAGTCATGGCAGTGTGTAGCGGCAATAGTGATTCGATTATATTTTTTTGGAGTCTGTTTGTAAACTTGCAGTAAGTGTCATTGGACTCCATGCTATTTTAACGTGAAAGGCCCATGCCTATGCTTTATTGGTAGTTCTTTCCAAACTGCTATGATAACTTTGTACATGGCATTTGGCGTTTGACGATGTGAATGAAATTTTTGATGTTCATACTACTCAACTCTAGAAAGGGAGAGCACTGATATTTTGCATCACAGAGAGAGAGAGAGAGAGAGAGAGAGAGAGAGAGAGAGAGAGAGAGAGAGAGAGAGAGAGAGAGAGAGAGAGAGAGAGAGGAATTACAACAACATCGAGGAATAATGCAACAGCATCAACCACGACTCCACATAAGCATAACAAAACCCAACTATGGAATTATGGAGAAAAAAGATCGGCGGAAAAGGCAAGCCGAAACACTCAAAAAACAAAAGAAAAACATGCTAAGCAGAAAATTAGACATTTGTCGAATGGTAATTCCTTCCTCTGCTCCAATGGTATTGAAGGAGTTTCTACCACCAACACACCACTCGACAACAAATGGAAAAAGAACAAGCAACATCCTATTTCCCGGTGTCGTTATGAGAGTAAGAAAAAGCATTACTCGAAGTGCCTTAGTCGGAATGTTTTTTGGAGCCTAAATTTGGCCAACTCTTTGCGATGATCAAGTATTGTGACAAGAAAAGAGGGTCCTTATGGTTGGTGTTTACCAATTTTTTCCTGTCCGAAACAAATCGACAGAGAAAGAAAATGAAGGCAGCAACAAAATAAATAAGGGCAATGCGGCTTGTCTCTAAAGGTGAATCAATGGTTCCTCGCGTATTTCAAGACTTCATTGGATGTGAAGTAGCAAGCGAATAAAATGCGAAATTGATAGCAAGAACAAAATTGAAGATTAACGAAAGATACTTCCATTCAAGGATATCGACAAATAAAAGAAAATCGGTGTTGTGAGGGAAACACCAATCTTCCAGAATTAAATTGATACATAGGATTTTAAATTACTCCTACTCCTAACACTTGCAATTAAAAGACAATAAAATACTAATGGGTTGTAGAAGACAAAAATTGAAGACAATCAAACATAAATGTTTGATTTGTTGGAGAGCATTTACAATGGAGCCTGAAGAGGCTATTTATAGGAAACGTAAAATGTGTAGGAAATAACTTCCTATAACTATTTTTCTTCTTCTTTTTCTTCTTCTTCAATCATTTGTTTTCACTTGTCCAAATAACCTCTCTTCAACTTCCAAATGTGTAGGAGCATGCCATGTGTCTTCCTCACTTTCAAATGCCTAGGGTTGTGCCAAGTGTTGGGCGGCAGGAGATCTCCTTGGCTATGGCTATGGGAATGACACGAGAAAGGTGCGTATCATTCCTCCAGATGAGGAGTCATGGGGTGAGAAAAATAGGATCTCTTTGCGTGACAATGGGTTGGATCGATTACTGGATTCCCCAAATTGTAGCATGCTTTCCACCCTCTTCCTACAGAAGAATTTAGGTCTGGAAATAATCCCTCCAGCATTATTTGAGCATATGATAAATGTTCAAGTTTTGAATTTATCTCATACTGAAATCACTTTGTTACCATCGTCTCTTTCAATCTTGATCAGCCTGAAAATCCTACACCTTACGAATTGCGAACAATTGGTGGAGCTCCCTTCTAACACCGTAGAACTTGTAAATCTCGAATCACTTGATATTCAAGGGAGTGGAATCAATTATATACCTTCGCACATTGTGAAGTTGATTTTTTTTTGGTAAATTAATCACTTTTATAGAGCAAACAAACTAAAATCCAGAGGGCAAGCCCATACAACCAAGCAAAACAGGGGAAACACTCCTGAAGAAAACAACAACCAGCAGAGGACAAGCCCCTAACGGCAAAACAAAACCAGGCCTAACTAAACTCCAAAAATACGGGGAGACACCCTCCAAGCAATGGCCATGAGCCTATTCTTATCCGAGCTCTTCACTTTTCTCCAGGAAATGGAAATGACACTCAAGAGGTGAGTTCCAACTACGACATGATTTCAAAAACTTTCTAAATTGGAAGAATTGGTCATTGATGTGAAATCACCCCAGCATTGGACTAATGAGGTAGTAAACAATATGATGAAAGACGTGGCTAAGTTGCAAAAATCCAAGAAACTGAAGGTTTGTTTTCCTGGGATTGTAGATGTCATAGAGGTTTCACCTAAGACCGTCCGTATCTTCGTTTTAGAAGCCACAGTTGTTTTTGGGTTCCCTTGAATCTTTGGAATGTTGACACTTTCTTTTCTATTGGTAATAAATGGGGTGATAGTATTTCTTTAGATGACAATACTTCTAATAGGAATTCTTTTTCTGTCGGAAAGGTGAAGGTTCTTACGAATATTTTTTATGAAATCAATCAAGTGGTTAATTTGGTCCATAATGGCAACACATATCCCATTAGGGTGATGGAGGAACAAGGTGTTGGCAATATTTTCTTCAAGGCTGACTGTGTCTGCAAAGATCGTGGTTTTCGGAGATCGGTTGAAGAAGATTATGAAGATTATGATGGTGCCCATGAGAAGGGTGAAGATGATGATGTAAGTGGCAATAAGGATGACACTTTTACTATCGCTAATAAGGGTGACCAAGCTAAGCTGTCGACTCCTTTGGGTATTAATCAGTTTACAGGGAGTTCTTTCCATGTGGAGGAGTGTAAGAAGGGAATACTTTCATGGACAGAGTAGGCACTGATTTTCCTACCCTTTCCGGTAAAGATGTGGTGTCGGCGTGCGATGAAACACCAAGCTATATCGGTATTCAAGATGTTGAAGTGGATCCTTTGCTCTCTCGTCCTCCCCTCTTTACTTCTGATGACTCGATTTCGGTAACTACGGAGGCAGCAGCTAGTTCTGGCTCGGACGACTCCCAATCTGCTGATCTTGTTTCTACTGATCCCCTTATTAATTTTGTGGAGTGCAAGCGCCATAAAAAGAAAGCTCGGGCTAAAAAAGGTTTTCAAAGGAAACCTTTATGGACAAAAAAATCCATTGAAAGCTACCATCTTTTCCAAGACGGTTAACCGGGATCATAAGGAGGAAAATTTGAAGTCTTTGAAGAAAGGTAATTTTGATGGGCCCACCTTTTCGTCTGAAGTGGATTCTAGTAGCGACATTTGTAAGAGTTATGCAATTTTAATCAAAGAAGCCCGTGAGAGTATGAAGATTAATGCTTCTCTTGGTGTAAAATTCTTCGGAAGGGAGAGCTACAATATTAACACCTTGTTTGGTTTGGTTTTCCAAACCGGTTTTCAAGACCCATTTTGTGAAAACCCTTGTTTGGTTTCCAAATGGTTTTTACTTTTCACTGTTATATTCAGACAAAGTACAAGAGACAGAGAAAAAAACAAATCAAAAAAGTCAAAAAGTAAAAAAGATAGCTTGAGAGAGTTGAGGAGCCATGGGATTGAGCTATGACACGTACGCAAACGGTACAGTAACTCATGGACTGAGAGTGTATTTTACTAAACTACTAGAATGGGACCCACATGTTTTTTTTTTTTTTATGGGTTTGAAGGTGGAGGGACCCACCATGGGCCTCTTTTCAGAAAACCAATTAGAAAACCAGTTTTGAAAACTGGGGCCAGAGACCTTAACCAAACATGGCCTAAGAAATTCTTAGAACTGCGGGGAGTTGATATTTCTGAACAGGATATTATAGCTCTTGATGAAGTGGAGGAAAGTACCTCCATTTCAGTAGACTTTTGATTTTCCTTTGATGGTGGTGGAGTCTTGAGGCTGTGGCATTTTGGGGTTTGTTGTTTGGCTTCGGCGTTTTGGGGTTTTTTGTTTCCTGTTTGTGTTTTGGTTCTTTTGGTTTTGTTTGTTATTGGCTTTGTTTGTTCTTGGCTTTGTTTGGGTTTGGTTTTGGGGCCTTTCAGGAGTTTTGTTCTTGGTTTTTTTCTTTTTTGGTGTTGTGGCTGGTATCTTGTCATCCTTGGTGTTTCCTTGTTATTTCCTCTTTTGGGTCATTGGCGTTTCTAGTCTCGGATCCTTTTAATCTTTGTAATTCGTTTCCAAAGATTAATAAATTCTTTGCTTAGCAAAAAAAAAAAAAAAAATCTTCTGAATTATATCAGGAGGAGTTTATGGCGAGCGGTTAGAAGAATTAGGCCATTCCGATTTTTCATTGGTTGCCAAAACTCGCAATATTGGCAGAATTCCAACTTCGTTAGATACAAGAAGTATGTCGAGGGATTTGAATTAGTCAACCACAAAATGAACAAATGTTGGGATTGTTATCAAGTGGGCAACTGACTAACAAGACAGCAACCGCAGAAGGCGCTCCAATAGTGATAACCACAGCATTCTCCTCTACGGTAATAGAAAATGGTAAGTACAGGAAGATTAGGAAACAGAAATCTACAAATTCATGATAAACTTGATCGTCCGGCCAGTGGCAGAAGCATATTTCGTCAGAAAGAAGAAAAATTCGGCCACAGATATGGTGGTACGGCTCGTCACCTGGTGGCACTCTCTGACCGTATATTTGTACTTGGAATGGGACTTTTGGAAAAGCCTTTGTCATTTCCAATTTAGAAATTCAACCATACATGTATTCGCCAAAAATTCTACCATTTCATAGATGACTTTACATTACAGCTTCTGTGTGAAATCCTTCACCATCCTTGGTGTCTAGAAAACACAACAATCCTTTGTGATTGTGTACAACAAGAAGAACAAAAACTCTATGCAACGAATATCAGCCCAGAAGCCAGCTTGCACCCTTTTTACACAAATAAAGAAAGAAAACACCACACAACTCTAGCTTTTTACGAAAACAGCTGACATGCTGTCATCGCCGCACTTGTCCCATTTTTTTACATTCTAAAGCATGTCACTGTTATAAATCGCCGACTACATGAAATATTGCTAGGGATGGAGGAAGATGTATCTCGTACATTGTGTCAATGAAACATGCTCCATTGCGAGATCAAGCCACTCTTTCGACTTATCTGACAACTGAACTCTTTCGGCATGGTCACATGGACTACAATTAAGAGGCTTTGTGGAGGGTACACTTACTCGTCGCCAATAAAGCGGAAAATACATTTCACCAGAGCGAGAGAGAGAGCAAGTGCATTCATGGTCTTTTTTTTTTTTTTTTTTTCAAGAAAGCCTTTATTTTTTTTGGGATTTTGAGAAATGAAGGACCAATTTTAAGACAATATACGATGCCAAAATGAGCAAGCGAGCGAGAGAAAGAAAGAGAGAATAACAGAACAACTAAAGAGAGAATAATGCAACATCGTCAGATAATAGTACAACAGTCCACAACCAAGGTCACACTTCTACCAGGAGCATAAATTTTTGGGTCTTCAACACAAGTAAATCTCATGCAGCATGACAAGTCTCAATAACGAAATTAACCAGGAAAAAAAAAAATCAACGCAACTGGCAAGCCATTATACTCAAATGCGTGAAGACACACACGCTGGGTAGAAAATTACACATTTGTAGAGCGACAATTCCTTCATATACTCCGAACTTCAAGGAGTTTCCACCGCAAGCCCGCCCCTTGACAACGAATTGAAAAATGATCCAGAACACCACCATTTTTCTGCATCATTGTGAGAGTGAAAAAAGCATTACGCAAAGAGCCTGACTCGAAATACGTTTGCGGCCTAATTTGGCAAACCATTTGCAATGTTGTGACAAGAAAAGAGGGCATTTAGTAGGGGATGCATCATCGCCCTGGTAGCTTAGAGGCAGAGGGATTAAGTCCGATACTGAATTTGTTCTGGTAGTGGCCAAATGTAGCAACACAACATAATGAAGAAAACAAGAGGTAAAAAAAAAAGCTTTTCGTTTTTGCTGTTCAAAAAAAAAAAAAAAAAAAAAAAAAAAAAAAAAAAAAACAAAACAAAAAGCTTTTGGTGGACACTTTGAAATCACCCACAACTTAAGGTGCGCAAAAAAATTAAAAAAAAATAAAATCATCAATCTGCCGAACTAACCCACACTGGCTGATATTTGGTTGGCTGCGGGTTAAATCTTCGTAAGCGGTTAAGCCGTCATGAACTCAGACCCAACCTGTTACATTTTGTTTATAAAAATACCCAATAACATTCAATGAACTAAAAAATTGTTCCTCGTTGGTGGTCAAAAGAATGTGTTAATCATCTACCCTCATTTTTTGCTATCTTATTTCAAATTATCTTTTTTCTCTTGAAATTTGCCACCCACCCATCCTGCCTTAATCAGCAGTTCTAAACTGATGAAAATTTCAGTGGGACCCATCGGTTTTCAGATTGTGAGGAATGAGGATTACTTGCGAGTGAAAGAAATATTCAACCCGCCAAGTATGCGTTGGTTGAATATTTTTCCAGACGAACCCACAAACATGTGAAGACACCCTTAAGTGACCGCTGACCTCTTAGGCCAACGACCATTAAAAGGTTCAACATTAGTGATTCAGCAGACATCGGTATTGGAAAAAATCATTGAATACTAAATAAAAATTACCTAGCCATTTGAAGCTTCCAACTTTGCCCTGACCATATGCGGCAATCTAGTCTTCTGTTAATTGAGCCATCAGATCCCCATCCCTTCTCAACGGAATAAAATGACGAGCCAAATAATCTTCACGTTCCATACTCACATCTGATTCATACCACTTTAATGAATCCCACCATTCCTTCTCTCCTTTCATTACCTTCAATTCTGTACTCGTAACTTCCATGGCAGAAAGCTTTTCGAGCTTTGGGCAGTAAAAGATGACCATCCTTTCTAATTTCGGAGCAATCCATAGGCCACTGGAGATGCTGACCAGTTCTCGTAGCTCAAGAAGTGAAATCTTCTTCAAGTTTGGGAGGAAAAGGCCTGACTTTGAGTCGGACCTTTTTATACTCACGAGGCTGCCGAGTTTCGGACAATCTTCAACTATAAGCTCTTCCAATTTTATGAGATTACTAAGCATGTCAACTGTGAAAAGGGTAGTCAAATTGGGGCATGTATGCAAAGCCAAGGACTTCAGATTATACATAGACCCTATCCCAACTTGCCCTTTCCAAAAGCTCACCATGTTCTTCATGTAGCAAATAATCAATTTCTCAAGTGATTCAAGTACAATTGCTTCATCAAAATCCTCGACTTTTTCGGATTCACTACCATCTTTTCCTTGATAAAACTGTTCAGAATCAATGATGGACCGACACTCATTACATTCCACCACCAAGCAAAACTTCACTTCATTCATATTTTCATGCCCAAACTCAGATAGGCTCTCAACAGTCCAATGGCGCTGTAGAAAAAAAGCATCTGCATGCTTGAATACCTTGGTGATTTCATTAGGTATGCAATTTCCATTCACGTACTTCAAACCTTTCTCCAGTTTCTCCAGCTTGTTGAATTCCTCTTCAACATCGTGGGGCAAACGAGAAATGAAGTGCTCTCCGTGATGGCCAACTGTTAATCTGAAGTTTGCTAAACCCGGAAACATGGTTGTGAGGTATTCCACTAGTTCAGCACTGGGTAAATACAGTTTTAGGGTTCTCAGCTCTTTTAAGCTACGCAGATCATCTATAATAGCTCGTACTTCAACATCCCACCACTCTCCATATGGTGTCACATCAATGATCAACTCGTTCAAGCGTGAGAGATTTGACAAGACCCTCCTTGGAATTACTGTCTGATTTGCGTATCCATAGAATGACACTTTCAAGCACGTCAAATTTACTAGTTTAGCAATCTCCATTGGTAGACAGAGAATTTCAGTCCCTTCAAGATCAAGCACCTCAAGATTCGTGAGTTCTCCAACTTCAGGTGGTAGTTCCATCATAAGAATCTTACAGCTTCTCAGCAACAATTCTTGAAGTGCTACTAATCTGGAAATAGATTGCGGCAGAGACTTTATCTCAGTATATGATAAATTTAGCTTGCGGAGGATATCACAGTTCAATTCTTTTAACTCTCGTGGGTATGGAGGAATTTCCTCCAATTCTTCCGCTTCCAAGAAGATCTCCTCCAAGACTTCCTCTTCACATGAGTGTGAGATTTCATCTGTCACTCTCGCCAAAGATTCCTTGTCTTCTCTAGATAACTGCTGTCCTTGTGTGACTTCTTCCTCTCCCATTTTGTCTAACCAGAGCAATTCCTCCAAGGACAATACACCTCCTCCTACGGCAGTGCCACTGGTACTCGCACGCTCGGATATACTTACTGTGGCATCACAATATTGGTGCACTTGCAATTGCAAATGTTCCGAACCTTCCTTAGTCAAATCCTCTTCCCTTGACTTCAGATATGGCGTCGATATAATACGCTTATAAGGTGTTGGGAAGCCTGAAAACATAGTATGGTATGATCATTTTTTATTTTTTTGAGAAAGAGAGAACTTCATTAATGAATTATAATTTGTGTAATAAGAAATAAATTCATTGAGGATTAGAGTTTCTTATTTGCACAAGGAGCCCGGTTCGTATTTATCCTTAGGTCCCTAGCGTAGCTCTCTTTATATATATCTATTTATGTTCTCTAGGTTTTCACAGAATTTCATCATACACGAAGTTAGGTTGTGAGAGAGAGAACTCGAAAGTTGCGTTTGGAGTACATACTCAGAAACGCAGTAGAGATATAAAGGAATATGCTAGAAAATACTGGGGTTGTTTGAGTTCAGACGAAGGTAGTCAAATGGTTTTAGTCAGAACAAATCAGATCAATGTAGCAATGGTGTTTACAAAGAGAGGTAAACCCTAATTCCGCTTCATAAGATTTTTAATTTTTCGTTATGTAATATGTACGCATCATCACTGAGTCTTGGGAATTCTGTTCCCAACATCATCAGCTCTGTTACCAAAAAGAGTTGGCAACATTTCGAAAGTTCTAGACCGAGGCAAAGAGCTGAACCCATGCATTTCGAAAAGCACGGGACCAGTCAACTGAGCCAACGAATCTTTTTTCTCCGTTTAACACCTGACTTATAGAGCCCGCTCTGTCCTTTTAATTGTTCGTCTAACAATCTGCTTCTCTTTTCAAGCTTAAAAGGTCCGATTTCATGACCAAGGGACCTGCTGCGTGCGCTGTGAGGGGAGCCGGGCCCCACTCCAGGCCCATTAATCTGATCAGAACCGTTCAGAACTTCGGTTCTGCTACTTGATTGTCCATGAACAAAATCCAATTGATTGAGTAATGGAAGTTGCATGATTGGATCATAGGTATCATCAAAAATTTTGAACGTCTGGACACTAGAATAATTTTAAGTAAATGTGATCCATGTGACCAATTTCCTATCAACCTAATCTTGTGAATGGGGACAACCAAAGCCAAAAAGAATGTCGCCGACACCTAATCAGAAAATCGTGGCTGAACGTGGCTGGAGGTGCAACGACTTATAGATGTATTTTGGAGTGTACTGAATAATAGGTGTGATGGACTGTAGGAGTCGGGGTTTCTTTCTGTTGGACATGGACCGATTGTCCTTTGCAGTGCATAAATGGAAACTTTGAAATCACCCACAACTTAAGGTGTGCAATATATGAATTTGTAATTATCAGCCCAATTGACTCACAATGTGACATTCTCTCATTCTCTCGCTCATGTGCGCCAGTATAGAGGAATCATTCACAAATTTCTTGCGAAGACATGATTTCCACATCCAACAAAACCCAATTTGTAACATTTCCCATCTTATTCTTCCAAAACCGATCACCTTTGCCCTACGGATTTTTTTTTTACAGAAGTTCAAAGAACTATTTGTAAATACGTACCAAACACCAACACATAGAAGTTCAAAAATTGTTTTACATGTAAAATATTTTGCTTGAAAATATTTTTTGTTGTAAAGTATTTTACATCGAAAGAAATGGAGCCTTATTGTCAAATTCGCTAATTTTCAGGGTATTTCTGACTAAACAGCCCAAACCATCAAGACTTGGATGATGCTCAGGTCTCAGAGGTCTCGATTTTCCAACGATATTCTTTCCTAAATAAAAAAGCTAATCAAAGTTGTAGTTTCTTCTCTCCACGTTTTTTAAGTTATAGCAACCAAGCCATCACTACGAGCTTGCTATCTATTTTTAACTGCTAAATACAAGCATATGATATAAGTGCAGATGAAGTGCCGAACTGTACCTGCCGAAGGCACAAACTGAAACGCATTTGAATTGCGCTTAGTGCTCCAGTATTGTAATATTTCCCCCACTTCTTCAAAATACAAAAGCTGGACACCACACTCCTCAATTTGTCCGTCACCGTTCATCTCGAACCTAACTTGCACTTCATCCCCTTCTTTAAACAGATTTCTTTCGAACCAATGGCTTGACCACACCATATCTCCACCTGTTTCTGGAATGCCATAACAATTTGGTGTATAGACTGTTTTTGTGCCACTGCTGTTGTTACTGATTTCCACTAGTAAGGATTCTGGCAACCAATCATCTATGTCGGCCGGAAGCGTGTATACCAAACAAAGATTCAATCCTCCAAAATGGAGAGAAGGAGAGAAAGTCATGGTAAAAGAAATTGTGGATCCAACGTTCTTGTAGCTTAACGAGTGTGGAACTTCTCTCCCAGGAAAATATGTACTGAATATATATTTTTTGTGCAGTATCTGTAGATGGAAAGCCACAGTACCAATCATTAAATTCATTGGTGTGTGTGTGTGTGTGTGTGTGTGTGTGAGAGAGAGAGAGAGAGAGAGAGAGAGAGAACCTGGATGGGACTTGCTTTTCTACTCCACACAATGCAGCTAAGCATCAACACCTCAACCCTTTCCACATCAACTTTCCCAACGGCTAAGATTTTGGAACCATCCTGAACGTAATTCAAATTTACGCAATCGGCATATCTGATGGATTTTTCACGGTATGAAGTTTCATATGTTATTTTTTCCAATCTTATGCAATCTGAAAGGTCCAGAATTTCAATGGAACTTGGTAGGCTGGAAAGTGGTGGAACTCCAGCCAGAAATGAGCGTCGAATCTGTCGGGGCTTTGGACACGTTGATATATCCAGAGTTTGGAGCTCTAAAAGATTTTTAATGGAACTTGGTAGGCTGGAAAGTGGTGGAATTCCAGCTAGAGGTAACTCTGGCAAGCGGGTAAGTATTCGACGCGTTGATAGAGTCAGATGGTGAAGAGGTGTGAGATTTGAAATGAAATCTGGTAGGACGGAAAGCGGATTTCCAGCTAGAGATAAGCGCTGAAGCATGGAGAGGTTACTTAAGTCCTTTGGAAATGAACCATTAGAGAGATTGGAAAAATGAAGTTTCAAAGTTGGGAAATAGAAAAATGGCATTAATGAACTTTTTCGAACCCACGGCCAAATCGATATTTGTGACGCAACCTCCCTCAGAAGTAGTTGATTCATATCACCACAAACAACAGCCCCTGATCGCATCTTCACCAGCTCCTCTACTGCCCCCATAAGATTTGAGCAACCAGAAATGTTAATTTCTTCAAGAGATTTTAACACACCAATATTTCTTGGAAGCTTACGCAGACTTTTGCAATCTTGTAGATTCAATAAAAGTATTCTCTGTAAATTTACAACCGATTCATCGACCTCAACCAAACTTGAACAATCTTTCAGAATCAGTTTCTCTAGGTTGGGGATTCTTGAGAAATCTGGAGTTTTGGCAAGTTTAGAGGAGTGACTGAGATTTAGAATTTTCAACGATCCAATAACCTGTTTACATAGAAACAATAGTGCCAGAGTATTTTAAAACTAGTTTATCTAACGCAAGTGATGATATCTAAATCCTTGTAAAAGGAAAAAAGAGAAGCAAAATAGAGTACCGTACCTTAGTTCCTTCCAAGACTTGTTTCAAGTTGCTATAACGCATGTCGAGAACGACCAAGTTCTCCAAAGGAAAATCAATGGGGAAAGATTCTAAACAAAAACCACGCCAATACAACCATGCTAATCTTTTGGGAAATGCCTCATAAGTTCCTGAGAGTTGGACACCATTGAGCTTGAGTAGTCTCAGGTTACTCATCTTTTCAAATGCATTAGTCTCAAGAACTACCACGTCTGAATTGCTCACACCTGGAAACTCAAGGAAAGGTCCAGAACTACGAACGAAATTTGTCTTCAACATAGCCAAGTCAAGAATGATGCCTTCAATTTTTTCCGTGGCCTTTAAAAAAAGGTAAAAGCCAAAAAAAAAAAAAAGGAAACATAAATTGACTCGCAAACATGGGCTAATTAAATATAGATCAAACATGCAAAACGTGTTTCTTACATTTTTTCCAGTCAAAATCTTGAAGGACTCTGTTTGGCACCAGATTCTGCTATGTTCCTCTGGATACTTAGAGTCTCGGGAAACAATTTGCTTTGCCATGTCTCGAATTAACTGATGCATTCCCAACTTCTCATTTTCAATTGTTAAGAGATTTCTTTCGACAAGATTATGAATTCCAGCAACTGCAAAATAATCACATCCTTCTAGTATTGTGATAGTTTCATGTTTCTTCTTCCCAGCAAAGAAACAAGCAACATCAAGGAATAGATTTTTATCATGGTTATCCTTCAAAAAATCAAAGCTTATTTCAAGTTTCTCCACAATTGTACTATCAGAAGTTGCTTGGAGTCTCCGCAATGTACTTCCCCATACATCTAAACTTTTCTGGCTTACAGCAGACCCCGAAACTAATCTTTTCTGCCGTTCAGCAGACCCCAGGACTCGAAGAGCTAATGGATGACCATCGCAATGTTGCACAAACTTTTTGGATAACTCCATGTAACCTTGAACTGGATGGTTTTTTCCAAAAGCATGCCAACTGAAAAGCTCAAGTGATTCATTGAGGGATAATTTTTCAGGCCTGTACTCATAAATTTCTTCAGCTTTCATCATGCCCACGAGTCTAGTGGTTATGATAATTTTACTTCCTGGAGAAAACAAATCTTGTTGGCCAACAATTGAAAATAGTTGGGCCGCATCATCCACATCATCAAGAACAAGAAGTACTCTTTTGTTGGCTAAGACGTCTCGCGTCTTCCTCATCCCATCCTCAACATCATATACTTTGCACTCTTTATTTCTTGAAATATCTGAAATAAGTTGTCTTTGCAAACGAACTAAACCATTGGGTCCTTCGGCAACTTCTCTGATATTTGGGAGAAAACAAGTCGCATCAAATCGACTATAGTTCAAATTGTACACGACTTTGGCAATCGTCGTCTTCCCTATTCCACTTATTCCACATATCACGAGAATGCCAACTCTGGTTGACCTATCTTTTAGCCAAATATTAACATCCTTGGTTCGAGAATCCATACTTACTAGATGGTCAGCAACTCTCAGGTGATTGCCAGGAAGCTTACTTTTGAGTACATCAACAATTTCCTCAATGAACTTGGCTTCATACCTAAAAGCTCAACTCAAAAAGGAAAATGAAGCACAATTTATCAGACAAGATTCGGATTAAGAGTTCAAATGTCCATGCCGATATCCAAACAACTGAAAAATTACCATAGTTTAAGACTGGAGTGAAAATAAGATTAAAGAACTGCATAATTTTCCTATTTGTCCAAAAAATATGAGTGCTGAATACTCTGTCAAAAATACATAGAATAAAGAACGCACTGTAATATATGCTTATTTAGCAACACCAACACATAGTAATACCATTTTTTCCTTGACTAATAGTACCATTTTCTTAAACGGATGCTTAATACATGCCATGGGTCTTATGTTTTGCTGAAAAGTGAAACCCGTGCATATTTACAATAGTCAAGAACTATGACCACCTACTATTTACAACGCTTTACACTATCCTATTACAGATGAACACTGCGAACAGAGTTAGTGGCCACCACACTCAGACTTTGTAACTAAGTGTAGCATAGGTTCTTGGTTAGTCAAATAAATTTAACTTGGAGAGGCAAACAATAACTAACGATTGAACAAGAATAAGAGAGTGTGTAAAGGGGTAAAGAATTAGACCAAATACACAGAAAGAGAAGGCAGCAGTACTCCGTCCACTCTCCCTAGATCATCATCATCCTTATATCACAGCTCTAGAAGAAAGATGGGTTCGCGAGCACCAGCAAGAACAATGTTCTTGATTCCAGAGCTCTGAATTATTTTCTCTCTCTAGGGTTTTCGTGCCTTGGGGATGAATCAATCTATATGAGAATTTGTGAAGGAGTGTCCCATATTTATAGGGATCTGCACCCAATCATTGGGCTGCAGACATTTCCCTAATAATATGATGACACGTGCTCTCTCCGTATACCTGGGCAACGTGGGTGATGTCACTGGCCATTAGAAAGATTACTCTGGCTTATCCAGTGCACATCATTCCCTCGCGACGAACCCTAATCCCTTAAAGCCACCAAGCCACTTGTATCTCCCATATTCCCGCTATGCTAGGCATGGTCGCGAGCCATCTGGCTCGCACCAACGCCCCCTTCGAGACTCATAATGACTTCCCTACCCCTGCCTTATGGCCAGGTGCAGTCGCGAGCTCGATACATATATGTACGCGTAAGTATTAACTTCTTCCCGTCGCACCAATTCCTTTTACTAAGGGTGTCGCGACAGCGAATTCCCATCAAATGGGATTCCCTTGTTCAGGGTATCCCTTACTTAGGGTACTCGTAATCCTGTTGTGTTCCTCCGCGAGGATCCCCCCTTCGCGATGGGCTTTTTCCCTAGCCATTAACTTTAGTTAATGTCTGACGTGTCCGTTGTAACTTTTTTTACCACGTGGCAAGTTATTACGGGTCAGTCAAATGTCTATTCACCAGACGCGCTGACCTCATCTACATATGCCCCTCGCGCGAGCGTGATTCCGGGGTGCGTGGTGCTTAACGCGCTATATCGCGCACGTGCAACGTCAGCAGAGTCTATCACTTTAACATTTCCCTCTAAAAGGTGGTTGTTCCCAATTTTGAAGTTGCAAGCCGATTGGACTGCTGACACAGTTTCAACCGCTCATTCTCGTGATGTCAGTGAGGCTATGCCTATAAATATCATTAGAGAGGGAGAGTAAACACTTTATTCTCTCCAGAACTCCTTTCGTGCTTATCTCAAAAGATTTCCAAGTCCCTCATACTTCTTTCTTTCCTTTACCACTTAAGCCTTCTTCCAAAACCGTAGCTCTTCTCTAAATCAACCATGGCTAGAACGAGGAAGCAAGAATCTGACACTGAGGCACTTCTAGCAAAGACCTCCATGCCTCCTGCAGACGAGTGGAGAAGGGCTCCATTCCTGAGGTCCAAGAATGATGTCTTCTGGGCCAACATTCAAAACTATGTTCCCCTTCGTGGTGACCCTAAAGCACAGTACATCCTTTTTTCCGACGAACCAAGTGCTTCAGAAGCAGACATGGTCGATCCATCTTCAATCGTACGATTGAGGATAGAGAGGGGTGACTTTCCATTCTCCCAAGTTCAATACAAAGCCAACGTTCAACCCCCGAAGGACTGGGGCGATTGGGTAACCACTGTGCTCGAGAAGAAGGAGTACAGAAAAACCCTTTACAAAGTGGGTTTATTGAAGGCCGTTCGCCTTTCGCACAACCAGCCACACTTTTATTTTCCCTTTTTTGGAAGCAAGGCCCACTCTCTTGGATACAGAGACTCTGCTGGCCTCCCCACTCGCGGCGAGTACCACTACAACCCCAACGATCTATCTACTGGTGTCAAGACAGCAGTTGAGTATGCAGAGAAGGAGTTCAAACCCGCTGGCGAGTTTGGATCTCGCTACGACAATCAGGGAAGGCCTCGCGAAGCCCCCAAAGCTAACAAGACTACTTGGGGATCTTGGCAGCGGTTCTGGTTCCGCGACATCGCTCCTGCCGCAGTGGATGGGGTGGTCGCGATGACAATGAGTCCTCACTATGAAGGTCCGATGTATCTGACGGCCTTCTTGGTTCAATTTTTATCTCTCTTCCTTTTTCCTGATCTTCCGCACGAGGGACCGCGTCGCGAGATGATCCCTCTCGCGGCCACCATCGCTACTGACAAGAAGCTTCCCTTGGGCCTCATGTTCTTGGGCCATTTCTACAATCAGATGGACCGCACTGCTCAAGACTTCGAGCGGTCCATGGGGAGATATGAGATCACTTCAATGATCCATATCCCCTTTCTGTTGGGCTTCTTCTACGAGCACTTCCCAAGTGTCGCGCCCTCTCCCAAGGAGCTCCCCCCCTCTAAAGACCGTCGAGGAGAGGAATGCAACGGGTGACATCATTCGCGACGGCAATGGTATGCCCTTACTCAGGATAGTTAGCGAAAGGCTGCCCAGGATCATGAGTGGAGCCAAACCAGCCCAATCCAGATCTTCGAGGACTGGTGCGATGAGGTGACCTCTTCTGACCCACGCCCTTATCAAAAGAATGTCGATGGTGTCATAGGCCCATCAATCTTCATGGAGGATGTCATTGAGGATTTTCAGAACAAGAACATCCGAGCCCACAAGCTAGACTTCCTTGCATGGGTTACCCCCTGCTATCTTCCCACTCTATCCTCTGAGGGCCCCACCATGGTGTTGTACCGAGCGGATAGGCTCCAACTCCAATTTGGATATGATCAGGGTGTCCCCAATGGTCCTCCTTCCCCTCTCAAGGACTTCTTCGCTGGTACCTGCAGATTTTTGAAAATGTTCAACCGCGAACTCACTGCTGGCTATGGGGGGGAGAGAGTTATTACCGGCTCTGCGCGCAAGGCGGCCTTCACCCCAGAGAATAGGGTATACTGGGCGAGGAACAAGCCAGGGAAGCAGTCCAATTGGCGCGGACCTCGATCTTGTTGGGTTAATCAAACCATGGTCCCTGTCAATGTGATTAACGCTATCCCCATTTCAAAGATCCACCCCGCGGACCAGTTAAGTGCCCCTACACCTCAACACTCCACTGCTAAGGACAAGAGGAAGGCAAAGGACCTCCCCCAGATAGAGCAAGCTCCCAAGAGAGCAAGGGTGAGAGATTTTTTATTTGTTTTAGTGCCGTGCTTCCTTTATTGCTTCTCCATACTGACTTATTTGTTGTTCCTGGCTTTTAGGGTCCACCGTGGAAGGGTCGCGCCATGGCACAAACTTCTTTCCCTATCGCGAAACCCCAAGCCCAAGCAGAACCATCAGCGGCCAATGAGGAGGACGTGCCCATCGCGGACCTCGCTCCTGGGAGTATGCCAAAGACCAAGGATGCAGGTGGCTCTGGTACTTCTACCACTCCTCCCTCTTTAACTCAATCAGCTGCTGCTACCACTGCTATTCCTTCAGAAGTTCCCCCTCCAGAGGGAGCTTCTAAGGTAGATGCGAGCTCTGGAAATGAAGGAGCGGTTCCCAGCCTTGCGAAGGGACAACACCAAGATGCTCCGGATTCAGGTGCTAATGTGGACAACGCTGCAGGCTCAGATGTTGCACAGATTGATGCTTTCAACGCTCTCAATGTCGCGAGCGATATTGCCAAGGAAGTGGCTGAGCAAGTGACTGATAAAGAAAGTGACGCTGATAAGGATGCCACGCTCAAGATGGTTCGGGGGTTGTGGGGGGACTGCTGGTGGTGGGGAAGATGATAAACTTGCGGAGATGCAGGAGGTTGAGGAGACTGAGGGTTCTGAGAGAGAGATAGATTTGATGAATGCAGAGCCTGCAGAGGAAATTGAGTCTCCTGTGAGATCTCCCGGCCTACAACCCCCTCCCTTTGATGTGGGTGTGGCCGAGGGTGGTTCTGAATCGAAGAAGAAAAAAAGGAAATTGAAGAAGAAATTCCAGGACACCGCGAGGGGTTCTAGTGCTGACACCAGCGAAGCCACAACTTCCCTTCCGCGAGACAGGACACCATCTCCTTCTCACGACGCTTCGATCATAGAGATACCTTCTTCAACTGAGAAGGACACTCTCCATCCCAAGGTCATTCCTGGATCAACAGTTAGCGACAGCTCTGAAATGGATGATCTTGGCAAGGACAACGAAGAAGACAATGAAGACTCCAGAGGTAAGTCCATCATCAACAAATGAGGGTTCAGTCTTTTTCGTAATCTCAATGGCCACGACTTAGGGCCTATTCCGGGCTCACCAAGTTTGAGCCTATTCCGAGCTCGTCGATAAATTGCCGAAATTGACAATTTTCAATTAAGAGTTGTTTGGGCCTCCTAGGCTTCGACCGGTCCAATTGATCATAGAATTGGGCCTCTACTTGTTCTACATCACATGGTCTTGTAGACTTTTCTGTTACTCACAATGGATTAGGCTCTTGCTCACCATTGGCTTTTGTAGGCATCGGCTTCTTAATTGAATTAGGAGATTTGTTCTCCTTGCCTCATCTCTCCCAGCTTCACAGGCAAACAATCTTCTAAATCTTCTGTGTTCGATAGCTCCACCTTCTGCGGTGACCACCATGATGAAGCTTCATCAAATATAAGATTCCTTGATGTATAGCATCGACCAGTTGTAAGGTCGCAACATTTTCATCATTTCCTCTCACTCTGTTGTAGCCCACAAAGATGAAGCGAATGGCTTTCTTATTGAATGGCACAAACACATAGCACACACATTCGAAGACTCGGAACTGGATCATTGTGGGTGGTGTGGATCACAACTTCTCGAAGGGTTAGACAAAGCCTAGCTTTGCCTTTGGTAACCTGTTCATCACATGAGGTGTCGTCTTCATGTTCGCTACCCAAATTCGATTGGGCACATTCCTTGCATGTTGTCTACTTTGCATAGCCTGCTCCGACAAATCTCTGCAAGGTGTATATTCTTTCTTTTTAGCAACGCCGTTTTGCTGTGAAGTGCCTGGGCAAGTCAATTGCCCTCGGATTCTACCCTCCTTCAGATAGGCTGAGACTCCATCCAACGTATACCCCCACCATTATCCATTCATAAGCATTGAATCTTTTTACCGAACCCATTTCCGACCTTATCATGAAACTTTTCATATTTTGATAGATTTTCTAACTTTTTGTAGACACCCCAATTTGAACCCATAAAAGTCCTTGGTATTCCCGATGATGAAAATGGCCCGATAAAGACACGTGGAGCTTGATTGATTGCTTGGAAACCCCTCCAAAACCTCTTCAAAATAAACCCAAGCTTGCACCACCTTGTAGTACATTCAAAATGACTTGTTTTGAAATAAGGGATATGCGCGCGTTTTACTAAAATGACTTGTTTTCCCGACCTCTTGAGAGTAAAATGGTCATGGATTTTGATGTACAAATCATCTTGGGTTCAAACCACTTGGGTTAGAAAGTAGACTCAATTACCTTTCCAACGCTTCAAATCATGCGCAAAACGGAGTTCGGTAGCACCCGGAGCGGCCCCACGAAGTTTGATATGTTGTGCAGTCTCCAAGTCCAGGCGCCCAGACTCACTATGGGCGCCCAGACTCACTATGGGCGCCCAAATTCACTCCAGATTGCGTATTTCAAAAGGTAAAATGAGCGGGAGAATCGTTTGTGGAGATTTTTGCAGGGATTTTTGTGAGTTAGTGGGAGGGGGATGATTAGCCTAATTTGAACCCCTAACCTAAACCTTTAATGGCCCTTTTTACCTCTCTAATGCCTATATATACCCCCTCATCCTTTCCATTTGAGAGATGAACAACTCTCCACTCCTCCAAGCTGTTATTCTGCCCAAATCATTCCAGAAATTATTTGAGTCATTTTCATGCTGTTTGTGGTTATTATCTACTGCATGGTTCATGTGTTCACTTTAAAGTGTCTTTGAAAGAATTTTGGAGGATAAAATTATGTTTTAAAGGGGGATTTGTGGGTTGTATACTTGTTATATGAGGTCTTTCAATGATCACATGCATGGTGTGAAACATTACCATAGATGGAAGAGAGTTTTCTATAGCACTCACTCTCATTTTCATGACACCTACAAAAGTTCTACTAAGGGTTCACATCATTCCTCATTCTTCAAGATCATAAACATTCTGTTTAGCACATATGCATGATGAGGATCCATTTCATGACAGGATTCAACTTACATCCCTTTTGTTTCATCCCAAAACATGCCAAAACCATGATTTTCAAGTTTAAACTACCTCTTAAACTTGGTTTTTGTGAGTCAATCAGAGTTACAAAGGCTTAACATACCATTTTAAACCTGTTTGAAGAAGAATCAAAAGTCAAAAGTTGGTTTAGGCACGAGCCCAAACCAATTTTTGGGCACCCGGACTCCCCAAGTGTGGGTGCCTAGACTGAGTATGGGCACCCGGACTCCCCTAGTGTGGGTGCCCAGATTGAGTACGGGCGCTCGGACTTGCCAACTGTGGGTGCCCAGACTGAGTACGGGCGCCCAGACTTGCCAACTATGGGTGCCCAGAAAGTGTCCCGGGTGCAGTTTGTGTTTTGTTTTTGGATGCATATGAGCTTATTTTGGATCATATGTGTTATTTGATCATGTTTTTGTGCAGTTTATCGCATTGTACATCATCGTTATTCGCTCATGACACTTATCACATGTATTCACGCCTCTCATTCCAATGTTGTGATCATATTACGTGCTCTCACCTTGTTTCGTGAATCAAGTCCATTTAAGCAATGTTTTCATAAGTCCCTTGAATATTTAGTAGAGACCGGTTGTCGTGCCGGGCGAGAGGGGGTGCCTTAAAAACCTTCCCCTCTCGTAACTTAGCTCCCGAACCCAAGAAATCATGGTTACAACAGACCAATGAAACCTTTTTCAAATCAAGGGCAAAAGAGTCATTTTTAAACTGGTTTCTCGGGTACGGTCCTTAAACCCGGGTGGCGACTCCATCAATTGAAACCGTTTTCTTAAACTTTGAAATTTTGCTGGGTGTCCACATTTTTCTTTCACGAAGTCTACCTACATAACTCGAGAAGTCGTAGATGAAGGTCACCATGTAGCACATGTTACTAATTGATGTTTTATTCACCTGCCCGGATACATTGGAGTGGACAATTTCCAAGGCTTTTTTTAGCTCTAAACTTTGACTCCACATACATCACTTGATGTGCTTTACCATATTGACACCATCCACAAATCACGGCTCCTCAAATATCTAACTAGTGAAAACATTTGAGCATAGACTTCTTCATCATTATCTTTAGCGTATGATAGCTCGTGTGCCCCAAACGTGCATGCCAAAGATCAGCCATCTCATTTTTCATAGTCTTATCTGCGTAGGCCGATTCAACTGACATTACATAGATTAACTCTGTCACACCCGAGATTAACAAGGTCAAGGGATCCAATTTATATTCAAATGCGACGTAATTTTTAGAAAAACGAGTATTACAGCTGTGATTTGGGATATGTTTAGAAAATAACTCAGATTTGCCACATGGCATACAGTTTAGGTGTGCCGGGTCATCTCCAGAATCATTTGAAGATAATTCAAGTGTTTTGAGAAGGATTCCACGAGTCTAAAGACTCAAATTTTGAAATGACTCAGTTGTGTGTTCTTCGAGGGAAAAGAAAGGGTTCGGTAATTCACTGTTACGAGTGAGGAAGTCGGAGCACCCCACATCGACCTTTTGGTACTCGCTCCTCTTTAAAATAATATTTGAGTAAAGCTTTCCAAACCTGATGAGAAGAAGAAAAATATGGTCTAAGGACTTGAGCACTGGCGACTTTATTAAGGAGACCTTTTACAAAAAGGGAAAAAGCGACAGGTCTCCGGGCTGCCTACATATCTCCAGGACGGGAGAATCAGATCAAACGTAGTTTGGACCACACTGCTAAGGATTAGAAAAGGACTCTCTAGGGAGATAATTTATGAGCTGAAGTTTTTGAGAAGTTGATATAAAAGGAAAAATTCAGAAAAAGTCGACTCACTAGGACGTGTATGGTAAAAATGGTTGCCGAGAAGTTTAAAAGTGTTTTGGAGTGTAAAAATATGTTTGGGAGACTCTGAAGACTACGTTGGGAAAAGTTGAAAAAAGTGCATCCAGGGTCGAAAATGACCGATAAGAGGTTCCAGGAATCTTCCGGGACTATTTCGAGACTGAAAATGTTTTTAGGAAGTTACCAAGACTCAGCCGGGGAAATTGGAAAAATGTGCGTCCAGGGCCAACAATGGCAGAGAGCAAGTCCCGGGATACTTTCGGAACATTTTTTTGACTGAAAACGGGTTTTAACGATTACTAGGATCGTTTGGAAAAAAAAAAAGTCGTAAAAATCCATCCGGAGCCACAAAAAAAATGGTTTCCGGCGGGCCCTGGGATACTTCCGGTACAGTTCAGAGGTTAAAAATATGCTTGAATGACTCCCTTGGTCATTTGAGAAAAAGTTAAAAGTTCCCGTCCGGGGCCAAAAAATGGCTGCTAGCATGCCTCGGAACAATTTCTGTACAGTTCAGAGGTTAAAAACAAGTTTAAAAGACTCCGTGGGTCATTTGAGAAAAAGTTAAAAAAATCCTGCTCGGAGCCACAAAAAAAAAAATGGCTGTCTGCGGGCCCCAAGATTGTTCCAGTACAGTTTGTGGAGACTGAAAACATGTTTTGGAGACTCTGTAGGTCATTCTAGAAATTTTGGAAAAAAGTTAGTCGGGCCAAGAAAGACTGACCGGAGGCCCAGGGAGACTTTTGGATTCGATAAACCTTGGGCAAACTACTGCCGGCCTTGAAGGGTGCGCTTGAATGCCTTCATTATTACGTGAATTGAGTAAAGACGCTAAGGGCCTTCTAGGGAGGACAAAATTAATACAGCATGAATATTCATGTTCAAATTAATGCATAGTTGGATTTGTTGTTCGGGTCCAGCGCGGGTTCCCTAACAGCGTAAAATGGTGCTTGAAGGCAATTTTCAAGTCCGAAATGTACTCAGTGACTTAATAGTGAATTTTGGGTGAAGAGAGAAAAAGTCGATCGGTCCCAAAGCGGGGCTGCCTACGTATCCTTGGAGCAAGGAGAATTAGGTCAGACGCAATTTGGACTAGACAGTACTACTCGAGTGCAGCCGCAAGTTTTTCAAGTTACTTTAGAAAATTAGTAGTCAATATGCCAAAGCAAATCATAAAGAAACCAAGATCATAAATGATTTAGAGCTTACACCCAATCCTCCAAATCTACGAAACAGAGATGAAAATCAAAATCATTGGGTACTTCAAATGAGTCAAGTATAAACGCCAAGTCATAAACATCATCTCTTTACGGTGATCCAACATTTAAACAAGGAAAAACAATAACTAAGAATTTAAAAAGACACAGATAATATTCACGACTGATAAGAAAAGAATACTGATGAATCATGAAACATTTATTCCTCGGCAGAGAAATTAGTTCTTTATTTTTTTGTTTCTTGAAATGGCAACCGAAATTTCTGTTCTACCGAGATGACTTAGAGTTTGCAGAGCTTCACAATATGGAAAATCATGCTCTCATGGTGTGGAGGAGACAGAGAGAGCCCATCTTCTTTTGATCCAAAACCGTAAACCACTTCTTATAAAAAAAAAAAAAAGGGGGGATTTCCAAACTTATGAAGAGCAATAGTTTGGTGTCTCCTAATTTTGGCCATTTTGTCAACTTTTGTAGTTCCTAAACTATCCAACTAGAATAAATATTTTACATTTTAATTTGCCTTTGTTTGAAGTAACTGCAAATAACTGTAGGGACAGACTTGGAAAATACGTACACTTCATCCGTTCATTCCCCTGTAACCCACTATCTAATTGCCAACCTCTAGAACAATTCCACTACATCTTCCACCGTCTCACAGTTCCAATTTCCAAATGCTTTGGCTTTCCACAAAGTTATCGTATGGCTGTTCCAAATGCTTTGGATTTCCACTAAGTTTCAAATGCTCTGGATTCCCACAGAGAAGTAACATGACAATCGACTCTCATTTTTAATCCTTGATTCCGGTAGGGAAAAGGAAAATGTAGAGAAGGTGAGTTATCAAATCAAAGGTTTGAAAAGCAACAAAAGCCACCATTCGGACCACCATTTTTCAACGTGGTCGGAAGCAATCCTCATGGCAAAGTGCATGTATGAAGTTTGGAAGGGAAATAATTGAAAGTCCCTTGAATTTTAGTTCATCCTTTTTACGCTGGACGCCTTGATCTTTCCATTTCTGGTTCAATTTCATTTTGCACACCCCGCTTATGGTTTATTTGTGGATATGAGTTTGGTTAAACTGCACTGTATTTTTTGGTGTGTCGGGTTCTTTCATTCAGTGGTGAAATATTAAATCAGTTTTAATTGAGTGTTTTTGTTAGACTCTGTGTCAACCTTTGAATTATGAACAGTAGCCTATTGTTAATTATTACGACAAAAAAAAAAAAGAAGTTCTAAACAGGAGCCTATTGTCTTTAAACTTACTTGGATTCTTTCTTAAAAAAATGTATTAATTGAAGAAAAGACCAATAAAAGCAAATAATATCGACTATTAGAACAAGCTCAACCTTAATTATTGATTTTAACTGATTTTAAGGAAAGAGGAGTAGAGCTAAAAATTACCCATCAGATTGACTTTGCAAAACCATCCCAGCTATATTCGCAACCTCCATAAGTGCCGCACTCCACCCTTTCACTTTGTCCTTGTTGATCTTAAATCCCTTTTTTCCATTAATCCCCAGTTCCTCGAGATCTCTTGCTTGCTCTTTAACTTCAGAGGGATCCACATGATAAAACAAAGGTAAAAGGAAATGATCAGACCTCTTACACCGTTGGAGAATCGTCTCGGTTTCAAGTAGGCACACCGTCGAAAAGGCGTAATCTTTCGAGATTACGACTACCGACATCCTAGCCTGTCTAATAACTTTTTTTAACTCGCTCTCGATTCTTTCGTCGCCTCTTCTGATTGTTTGAAACCCGGCGAGCTTCAAAGCCTGGTATAGGTGATCGATGAAATTGTTGGTGGTGTTCAAGTACCTACAACTCAGGAATATGTCATATCGAATATTGAATTTATAGGAGGAGGAAGGGATTTTTAACGCTTCCGATGTAGCCATTGAAGAATAAAAAGCTTAACCTACAAGGGGACTGAGTGTCAGAGAGAAAGAGAGAGAGAAGAAGAAGAACAAGAACAAGAAGAAGCAGCAGCAGCAGCAGTCCAGTTGAATGTCGGGACTTGGGAGATGGGAGATGCCCCCGTTCCTTTTGGGTACCAATTGGGTTTTGATGTTTTTCCCTCGGAACAGAATCCTATAATTACTTCCTGTGTAGGGGTCCCTCCGCAATTGCGGAAAGGAATTCGTGTAGGGCTCCTTTGGCAAATAATTCATAATTTGGATTATTGGATTATTCATTTTTTTTTATTTAATTTTTTTATTTTTAATTTTGCATCAAGATTTTGTGATTTCTGGATTTTTCTCGATTAGACAAATCTAACAAATATAAAATTATGGTCAAAACTCAAAATTAAAGGAAAACCACAAAAATGGCAGCCCCACCCTCCGACAATCATACACCGCCAAGACGGTTTTATTCAAAAAAATATTTGGTTTGACCATAGATTTATACTTGTTAGATTCGTCTCGTTGAAAGGAATCCAGAAATCACAAAATCTTGACGCAAGACTAACAAATACAAAAAAAAATGAATAAAGACAAAACGAAAAAACCAAAACACCGGATTAAGTTTTTTTGCCAAAGGCCCCTTAGTTTTCCATTTGTTAAAATCTAACATTTGATAAAATTAAGTGTTGATTTTAGAAAACGAAGAAAAGATTTACTAAAATCAACACTTAATTTAAGCAAAAAAAGAGTTGATTTTAGCAAATATTCTTCTTGTTTGCTAAAATCGACACTGAATTTTATAAAATGTTAGGGTAATTGATATTCACACCCCCCAAATTGATATCCACACCCCTTTCTTGTCTTTTAGTGAAGATTTTACACATAAAAACTTCACTAAAAGACAAAAAAGGGGTGTGGCTATCAATTTGGGGGGTGTAGAAATCACTCCCCAATGTTAGTAGATTTTAACTACTCCAATAGCGGATTCCCTCGTCTCTCTTTTCATATTGGATTTAACGTTTTCTGTGTGTATTCATGGAGGGGAGGGGACGGGGAAGTTTCCCAGAAAAGAGAGAAAAGTGGACTTTTAAGGCAAATGAGACTCCTTTTTAGTCGTTTTCCTAAGAAAAAATTAAAAATTGGCAAAAACTACATTGAGTTGAGGATATGCTTTTTAACTTTTTTGATAAAAAGAGTGCGCATACTTTTTTTTGATATCTATGGGAAGGCCATCTAAAACATTTGACATATGGAAGCCCATCTAAAACATTTGACATTTACAGGAAGGCAAAAAAAAAAAAAAACATGTTGCAGACGGGGAGGAGAGAGAAAGAGAGGGGTGATCTTAAATGGATTTCAATGAAAACGACGTTGTTGTAAGATTAAAGCTTATGACCCGACTCTATGATGAATAAACTGTATTTCTCGTCACGCTTTAGAGAGAGTTGCACCCTTTTTTCCTGATTTAAGATTTAAAGATTAGTAAGTGGTTGATCAAAATTCTTGGAAACTATTGTGTCTTGACTCTTGTGGGTATTAATTTTTTAATATTTGTTAAATTCATGTATCGTCCTTTTTTTTTTAAGATTAGTTAGATCACTGAGATGTCACTATTGATACTTATGTTTTTATACTTTTATGATGATTAGAGAGATTTCACTAACTATGAAGTTTGATATATTATCATTCATTTTAGAATGATTAGTGAGCTTTCACTAGTTTTAGGAGTTGGTAATAGACTAGTTGGTTGTTTTTTTGAATATTTTTGTAGGAAATTAGAACTTTTAAAACATAGTGGCATTTCAATAATTTTTTTGGTCGCCGGAAGTGGCCAAAGGGGTTTTTTTTTTTTTTTTTTTTTTTTTTTGGTGCGGGGGTTGGTCGGCCGGAGGTAGGAGTTGATTTTTTTTGTATGAAATTATAACTTTTAAAATTAGTGACAGTTCAATAATTTTTTTGGTCGCCGAAGGCCGAAGGTAGAGCGGTGTTCGGCCGGAGGTAGGAGTTGATTTTTTTGATTTCTATATACGAAATTATAACTTTTAAAAATTAGTGAAAATGTCACTGGTTTTTGGGTCGTCGGAGGTAGGGTAGTGGTCGGCCAGGAGGCAGGAGTTGATTTTTTTTTGAATTTTCTGTACGAAATCAAAACTTTGAATGTCACTAACTTTTTTTTTGTCTCTATATATGTTTGATTGCAAAAGTTCTTTTCTGTACGAAATCAAAACTTTGAATGTCACTAACTTTTTTTTTTGTCTCTATATATGTTCGATTGCAAAAGTTATTTATCCTTCCTTTTAAAAATGTCAAATTTATGCCTAAATCTCCCTTTTTCTAATAAGGCACATGAATAACACGTATAAATTTTAATATGCTATCGAAGGAAGGATTTACTTGTACAGTTGATATATACCAAAACCGAGAGAGAGCAAAGTCTAGAGTGAGAAAGAGATGTGAGAGGCCATGCAGGAGATGCCGGAGCTCTTCTTTCCTTTTGGGTACCAATTGGCAATTGGGTTTTGATGTTTTTCCCTCGGAACAGAATCCTATAATTACTTCCTATGTAGGTCCCTCCACAATTGCTTAAAGGAATTAAGTTTCGTTTTTCATTTGTTAAAATCTTACATTTGATAGAATTATAAGTGTTGATTTTAACAAATCAAATCAGGAGAAGATTTGTTAAAATCAACACTTAATTTAAGTAAAAAAAGGAGTTGATTTTAGCAAATATTCTCCTCGTTTGCTAAAATCAACACTTAATTTTATCAAATGTTAGATTTTAACTAATAGCGTACTCCCTCGTCTCTCTTTTCATATTGGATTTAACGTTTTCTGTATGTATTCACTACTAGAATAATTGATAAAGATCACACTAAGAAAATTTGAAAGATTACGGTTTTGATGAAACCGTGATAAAGAAATGCAAGGTGAGTTTTTAATGTCACTTTGCTAATAAAACCGTAGTGATTAATCATAATTATCACAGGTTTAAAAGAACTGTGATATAATTGCTTAATTTAATCACATTTTCCTACAAGTGTGATAAAATGTGTTTATTTTTACCACGCTTTGTTACAAGTGTGATAAAATATGTTTATTTTTACCACGCTTTGTTACAAGTATGATAAAATATGCTTATTTTTACCACGCTTTGTTACAAGTGTGATAACATGTGTTTATTTTTACCACGCTTTGTTACAACCGTGATAAAATGTATTTATTTTTACCACACTGTGTTACAACCGTGATAAAATGTGCTTCGTATATTTTAACCACACTTCAATTACAAGTGTGATAAAATGTATTATTTTCACCACGCTTTGTTACAAACCGTGATAAAATGTGTTTATTTTAATCACGCTTTGTTACAACCGTGATAAAAAAAAAAACTTTTTTATCACAGTTTTTCCGACCTTTATAAAATGTGTTTGCGTATTTTAATCATACTTCGATTACAAGTGTGATGGACTAGTAAATACTTTATTATTTATTTTAGGTTTTTTTAATTTTGTTGCCTTATGCATCACTTTTGGCGACGAAATAAATGTTTGTTGCCTTATGCGATGCCTTTGTCAACCAAAATATGAGGTTAGTCACCAAAGTAGAATCTGACAGAGACATAATAGCGACAAAAAATGTTAGTCGCCAAAAAGAAAACATGTCACTAACTAATTTTTCGTTAGCGTCTACTAAATTATTAGGTGTCGCCAAAGGTTAGTATACGGCGACCAAATTTACGTCGTCAATTGTATAATTTCTATAAATTAAAATAGTATAATTTAATGTAATATAATATATTATGATATAATGCAATATATATTTTATGTAAAATATATTACATATTTGTTGTAATATAAAAGGGAATAAATGAAAAGATAATACATATACATTTTTTTTGAAAAATGTGACATGAAGACTTGGGTAGCCTAGTGGTTGGAGTGTTAGGATAAGAATTGGGAGGTTGGAGGTTCAATTCTTAGCAAATGCATGTTGGGATAAGAGTTGGGAGGTTGTGGAGATGATGTCACGAGGCATGTATGTCCAAAGCGTGATGGTATAGTGAATCCAATCACGGTTTTTTGTCTAAACCGTGATTGTATATTGTTTTTATCATGTTATTTGTCCAAACCGTAATCTTAAAACTAATTTCATCAAAGTTTTATCTTCAAACCGTGATAATATTGTTGATTTAAGTACGGTTTACCGTGTAAACCGTAATTGTATAATATTTCTAAACACGTTTTTTGTTCAAATCGTGATCTTTTACGATCTTTAACCACGGTTTGTTGTCCAAACTGTGGTCCTATATTATTTATCATCACGCCTTATGTGTTTCCATATCAGTTTGGATTTACATTAACCACAGACATAAACCATGGTTGAATCTTGAAGACTTTTAATAACGGCTTCATCAACCACGGTTTTAAAACCGTGATTAAATTATAAAGATCACGGTTTTTACCCGTGATTTTTTAAGTTTATTGTAGTAGTGATTCAATGGAGGGGAAGGGAGGGGAGGGGAAGTTTCCCAGTAAAGAGAGAAAAGTGGACTTTAAGGCAAATGAGACTTCTTTTTAGTCGTTTTCCTAAGAAAAAATTTAAATTAGGCATAACTACATTGAGGATATGCTTTTAGTGTTTTTGAAAAAAAGAGTACGCGTACTTTTTTATATCTATGGGAAGCCCATCTAAAACATTTGACATTTACAGGAAGGCAAAAAAATAAAATACATGTTTAGTGCTGCCTCCATAACTACCTCCGCCACTTCCATACTCTCTACCACCACCCCTGCTACCATCTCCTCCACCGCTGAGATGAGCAGAGCCGTCGCTGGAGCTAAGCTAGAGCATCATTGGATGTGAGCATGGGCGGAGCTACCTAGAACTTTAATTTCTCATAGGGATTTTTATAGTCTGGAGCTAAATTTTGCATTTTGCCCCTGCAAAAAATTCAAAAATTGCCCTAACTTACTTAAAATTCTTAAATTCTCAAGTTTTTTTCTTCTTTTTGAGAGTTGATAGTTTTACAAATATGGTCATCGTACATTGTTTTCAAAATATAATAAGTCATTGGGATGAGTTTTGGGCAAAAATACACGTATCACTGTATATTTACGTTAGAATTCACCTGTTAATTTAGTTATTTCTTTGAAGGATCAAATAGAAAAAATATGCATGTATATCTAATTTTTTACCCCATTAACTTAAAATTCTGGCTCTGCGCCCCTGGTTGTAAAAGTGAAAAAACCCCTATTTTTCTTAACCTTATGGTAGTATACGTGAGGATGGGAAATTAATTGATGAATTATAGTGGAAATTGAGGGATGATTAGAGAGAGCAGTGAGCAGAATGAGGAAAGCTAATGTTTGTAGGAGAAATTTAACAAAGTTGCAGACGGGGAGGAGAGAGAAAGAGAGGGGTGATCTTAATTTGATTTCAATGAAAATGACGTTGCTGTAAGATTAAAGCTTATGGCCCGACTCTATGATGAATAAACTGTATTTCTCGTCACGCTTTAGAGAGAGTTGCACCCTTTTTTCCTGATTTAAGATTTAAAGATTAGTAAGTGGTTGATCAAAATTCTTGGATACTATTGTATCTTGACTCTTGTGGGTATTAATTTTTGTTAAATTCATGTATCATCCTTTCTTTTAAAAATAGTGAGATGTCACTATTGATACTTATGTTTTTATACTTTTAGGGTAATTATCAGTAACCTCCTCTGAGGTTTCTAACACAAACAGATACCTCCCCTGAGGTTTTTGAAATGACACTGACCTCCCCTGCTTTTGTTGACAATATCAAGATTCCCCCTAGACCTTTTTCCCGTTAGTATTCCGTTAAAGCACTAACGGAAATCGATGATGTCACCAAAAAAAAAGGAATTTAAAGTAAAAAATTGCTCTCATTTAATACTCCTACTACCAAACTATATTATCTTTACCAAAATTTTTGTCTCCCTTTTTATTCTTTATCATTTTACATAATTTTCTCCATATTTCATTTGATATAAACAATATCCTTATATACTTACAATTAAATATGTATGCATGTGTTTAAAAGACTATCTTTTGCATAAATTTTTTTTCCTTTCAATGTCTACGGTTTTTTTTTTTTTTTTTGTGTACACTTTCATGATCTACTTATATATTTGGTTGAGACAAACCGAAAAAAATAAATATTACAGTATAATAGAAAATTGAAAAATAATGAATTTTTTTGTTATAATCGTTCAAAAAGTTATAAAGCCCAACAAGCCAAGTAATGGATTTCTTCTTCTTTTTCTGCATAGTTTGACTTGTTATGAATTTTATTGACACAAGTCTATTTATTTTAATTTCATTGATCATTTTGGTAACAAACCGAAAATAAAAAACATTATAATAAAAATTGAAAAACAATAATTTTTTTATTATAATCATTCAAAAACTTATAAACCCAAACCAGCAAAGTAATGGAGTTTTTTTCTTTTTTGTGCATAGTTTTGTCTTAACATAAATTTTATTGACACGAGCCTATTTATTTTAATTTCATTGATCATTTTGTTTGAGACAAACCAAAACATAAAATACATTTGGCCAAAAAAAAAAAATTAGCCTAATTCGTTTTCCACTAACCTCCATAATCCAGTAAAGTTAAGTTCACTTAACCAAAAAAATTCACAAAATCAAAAGAGACGAGTTTTTTTTTTTTCAAAAATTAAGTTGGTAGAATGTACTTATTTTGTTATAAGGGTATTTCGGTAATTTTTTTGCAAAACTTAACGCCATCAACGGAAAAGAAACGGCAGGGGGGAATCTTGATATTGTCAGCAAAAACAGGGGAAGTCAGTGTCATTTCAGAAACCTCAGGGAGGTATCTGTTTGTGTCAGAAACCTCAGGGGAGGTTACTGATAATTACCCATACTTTTATGATGATTAGGGAGATTTCACTAACTATGAAGTTTGATATATTATCATTCATTTTAGGATGATTAGTGAGCTTTCACTAGTTTTAGGAGTTGGAAGTAGACTAGTTGGTTGTTTTTTTGAATTTTTTGTAGGAAATTAGAACTTTTAAAACATAGTGACATTTCAATAATTTTTTTGGTCGGTGACATTGGGGTGGTCGGTCGGAGGTAGGAGTTGATTTTTTTTGAATTTTTTGTACGAAATTATAGCTTTTAAAATTAGTGACAGTTCAATAATTTTTTTGGTCGCCGAAGGCCGAAGGTGGGGCGGTATTCGGCCGGAGGTAGGAGTTGATTTTTTTTGAATTTTTTGTACGAAATTATAGCTTTTAAAATTAGTGACAGTTCAATAATTTTTTTGGTCGCCGAAGGCCGAAGGTGGGGCGGTATTCGGCCGGAGGTAGGAGTTGATTTTTTTGATTTCTCGATACGAAATTATGAATTTTAAAAATTAGTGAAAATGTCACTGGTTTTCGGGTCGTCGGAGGTAGGGTAGTGGTCGGCCAGGAAGCAGGAGTTGATTTTTTTTTTGAATTTTCTGTACGAAATCAAAACTTTGAATGTCACTAACTTTTTTTTTGTCTCTATATATGTTCGATTGCAAAAGTTCTTTATCCTTCCTTTTAAAAATGTCAAATTTATGCCTAAATCTCCCTTTTTCTAATAAGGCACATGAATAGCACGTATAAATTTTAATATGCTATCGAAGGAAGGATTTACCTGTATAGTTGATATATACCAAAACCGAGAGATAGTAGAGTCTAGAGTGAGAAAGAGATGTGAGAGCCATGCAAGAGATGCCGGAGCTCTTCCTTTCGCCCCCTGCCCCCAACCCCTTCCCCCTCCAGCCCCTCCGCCCCTCTCCTCTCCTCTCCTTTATCACTTCCTCTCCTGGATTTACCAGTGTAACTCCCCATGCATGGTCGGATCTACTCTTCGGTCAGTGTGGGCGGGCCGGAAGAACAAGGGGAGGCCGATCTAGGCCTCTGACACCGACAGCGTGACAACGGCGGTTTCTTTTCTGCTCTTTTTATTTTATTTTTTTGTTTCTTTTTTGTTGTTGTTAGTTTTGGTAGGTGGTTTTTTTGGCCGGCGGTTTTGTAGGTGGTTGTGTTTACCGGTTTTGGGCCGGTGGTTTATTTTAATACATTTCTATCTCTTTACCGAAAAAAAGGAAGGATTTACTTGTTACTTGTGTAACACGTATTTATATGCCATAAAGAAGTGGTGATATAAATTTTAATATATAAAATCGTTTACCTCGTAAATAAAATCAGAATTACTCATTTACTATACCCACATTTTTTACTTAATTTTCTGTAAAGCTATTATTGTTACAGAAACTACATGATGATTTGAATTATTGTTGAGAAAGCGGAATAAAACACACCTAATGTTACCTCGAGGGGTACGAGAAAAATGATGACCCAAATAGAAAAAAAAAATGGTCTTTCACTTGCTATGCATGTAGGTCCCTCCATTGAACTTCCGTTGTACCCAAAAAAAAAAAAAAAAAAAAAGTAGGTCCCTCCATAATTGCTGAATGGAAAAAAAAAAAATTCAAATCCAATAGAAAGTAATTATAAAATAATCCCTCATTTCTCTTTCCACAAGTAAACTTTTGTTTTTTTTCTCAGTCTTTCCACAATTACTTTTCTATACTTGTAGGTCCCTCCATAATTGCTTAAATAATCCTCGATCTCTCTTTTTTAATTGGATTTGATCTTTTTTGTTCATATTCAGTGGAGAAGGGGGAAGTTTCACATTAGAGAAAGAAAAGTAGACGTCAAAAGAGAGAACTAATTATGACAAATGGAGTTCTTTATCCCTTTTTTTTTTAATAATAATGCAACAACGAGTAATGGGAAAACCAAACAATCCAACACGTATTTGTATAAATAATCCCCGTTGGTTTTGATTATTTATGTTAAAAGAAAGAACTCAATTATGACAAATGGGGCTCTTTACCTATTTTTTTAATAAGGCAAAGTGGGTAATGGGAAAACCGAACAACCCAACACGTATTTGTATTGATGTATTCTATAGAGAGGTGGCCATATAAATTTTAAGGGTGTTGTTAACGTATGCCCAATGGTCACACAATAAATATACAAACAAATAAAAAACACACATTTTCGTACACTTTTTTACACTTTTCAATACATTTTTACATATTCCTATGCATTTTTCATACATTTCAATACACTTTTTCAATCCAAATTGTAAATATAAAAATCGTTCATCTCGTAAATAAAGTACGAATTACTTATTTATTACACATTTTTTACTTAATTAATTTTTTGTAAAGCTATTATTGTTGCAGAAACTGGAGGATGATTTGAATTATTATTGAGCAAACGGAATACAACCCACCTAATGATACGTCGAGGGGTCCGAGAAAAAGAAATTATACACCATTACAGAGGTTTCTACTGTTCTAAGGCATGCTAAGACTTTTTCTACTAGAAAAAGGCATTTTTATTTGCTTTTTTTACTTTTGGAAAAGCAATTGATAAGTGTCGAATTGGGGCCGACACAATGGAGTGATTATTCAGTGCTATGAACCACTTTCTTGTAGTGTTTGAAAGGGCCTCTGCTTACACATTGGTATACGAGCCAGCAAACTCATACAAATATGTGGTAGAGAAGATTTCTCGAGCACCACGTGACAGTGGTCACTTAAAAGATTTTAACTTTGGGGCACTTAAATAATTATCTTTTTACTCATTTGAAATTAGAAAATCATCTTCAGCCTTTTTAGGAGTTATGTTTTCATATTGAGATTCAAATACACCAGCTTTTGCCCTTGATTATATATATACCAGGAGATTAAGGACTAAAACTAATGTTTTCATCCAAAATTAATTATGTTTACATCCAACAATTATTTGCCTATAGGGTAAAGATTTTTTGGATAAAAACACAAATAAGTTTGGATGAAATTCATCCAAAATTAATTATGTTTCCATCCAAAAATTCTTGGCCTATAGGGTAATGATTTTTTGGATGACATTCATCCAAAATTTCTTGGCCTATAGGGTAAAGATTTTTTTAGATGAAAACATAAATTATTTTGGATGAATTTTTTAGATGAAAACATAAATTATTTTGGATGAAATTCATCCAAAATTAATTATGTTTCCATCCAAAATTTCTTTGCCTGTAGGGTAAAGATTTTTAGGATGAAAACATAAATTATTTTTATTGCTATTCTTTATATTTTTATCCAAAAATCCTTGATCTAGTAATCATGGTTAAAATATTTTAGGGTGCCGCATGCGCGGGCCAAATTCATAAACCAAAGCGATCATGGTTAAAATCAAACTGGCAATCATGTCAATGGTTTTTGACATTTTTTAACAATGATTCGAGATGTTAATTTAATAATTATTACTATGTTTACAGGTACAAGAAGAGCGTACATACTCCTTATCGATATAGGCCCACGCAGCGGCTGTTTTGATCTTTTTACCATGATTTTTGATCTTTTTTTAATTTTTACCATGAAATGTCGATTATGTAGTTGATATGTTTCACCATGATTCAAATAATCATGGTAAAAATCAAATACAAAACATTAAATATAGTAAAATCGAGTAATCATGATAAAAATTAAAATGATTGAGATAATGAGCCAGTAATATGGTTAAACGTGATTCCAACAACAATTATGATAAGATATCATCTCTCTTTTGAATTTCCACCATTTGGAATTCCTTGATTTTAGGAAGGAGAATAATTCACCGATTCAAAAAATTATCTTAATTTTAGGGTGTGTGGATCAATCAAAAGTAACCAACTTTGAATTCAAAAATTACTTCCATTTTATATATTTACATCCTCTTTTATATATATAGCTCAAACTTCTTATCCACACTCCCGGATTTAAGGAAAAAATGGGGTTTTTTTGTGTTGCAAATTTTTTTTGGAAAATCCGATCCATCTAATGTGTTCAGAAAGTGTTTTTAAGGGTCCACGTGGAAAATCTTCAAAAAAAAATATCGGGAAGGGCTTGATCCAAGCAGTTTTCGCAAAAAATGTAAATATATATTTTTTGGAAAACTGCTTGGATCAAGCCCTTCCCGGTATTTTTTTTTGAAGATTTTCCTCGTGGACCCTTGAAAACACCTTCTGAACACATTGGACGGATCGGATCGTCAAAAAAAATTTTGGATCATGAGGTGCGGAAATTAGAGGTCCGGATTAGAAGCTTAACCTATATATATATATAGGTAAAATTTCTTATCCACACTCCCGGATTTAAGGAAAAAATGGGGTTTTTTTGTGTTGCAAATTTTTTTTGGAAAATCCGATCCGTCCAATATGTTCAGAAGGTGTTTTCAAGGGTCCACGCGGAAAATCTTCAAAAAAAAATACCGGGAAGGGCTTGATCCAAGCAGTTTTCGCAAAAAATGTAAATATCCCTTGAAAACACCTTCTGAAACACATTGGACGGATCGGATTGTCAAAAAAAATTTTGGATCACGAGGTGCGGAAATTAAAAGTCCGGATAAGAGACGGACCCTATATATATAGGGCACTTCTAGTGCGGACTCCGGACTTCCGGACCTCGGTGATCCAAAATTTTTTTTGACGATCCGATCCGTCCAATGTGTTCAGAAGGTGTTTTCAAGGGTCCACGCGAGAAATCTTCAAAAAAAACTACCGGGAAGGGCTTGATCCAAGCAGTTTTCGCAAAAAATATATATATACAATTTTTGCGAAAATTGCTTGGATCAAGCCCTTCCCGGTATTTTTTTTTGAAGATTTCCCGCGTGGACCCTTGAAAACACCTTCTGAACAAATTGGACGGCTCGGATTTTCCAAAAATAATTTGCAACACAAAAAAAATCATTTTTTTCTTATTAACGGGAGTGTGGACTAGAAGATTGGGGTGTATATACACACACACACACACACACAAGGGACTCCTATTTTCCAATCAAATTTTCATGATCCGAACCATCCAATATGTTTAAAAGGTGTTTTTAAGGGTCCCCGCGAGAAATCAGTGAAAAAAAAAACCTGGGAAGGGTCTGATCCGATCAGTTTTCGATAAAAACTATATATATACATTTTTATCGAAAACTGATCGGATTAAGCTCTTCTCGGTATTTTTTTCACTGATTTCTCGTGGGGACCCTTAAAAACACCTCTTAAACATATTGGATGGTTTGGATCATAAAAATTTGATCAGAAAATTGGAGAATTGTAGGACTCTCTGATGGGAATCCCATCGGTATACCTGAGTAATCCCATCAAGTATACCTGAGTAATCGAAAAATTGGAGAATTGTAGGACTCTCTGATGGGAATCCCATCAGGTATACCAATATATATATATATATATATATATATATATAGAGAGAGAGAGAGAGAGAGATAAAGTAATAATGGTAAATCACATTACAAGATGATGAAAACATAATTCCATAAAAAATAGTGGATGAAAATCTAAGTGGTGCCCATAAAGCGGATGGATATTTAATTGCCTCATCTTCTTTTTTGGGGTTGGTTCTAAAATGTATACATGACATCAGAGCGAGGCTGAATTTTTGTAAGAAGACTTAAAAAATATTTTAAAATTAATAAATAGTTCGTGCAGAATTCAAAAGTGGACTGCACAAACCGCTTGTATATTTTCGGTTCCATTTGCTTCGTTACCATTTCTTCATGAGAAATACGGTAAAGTCGGCATCGTTAATTTTGCCCTTAAAATTAAATTTGCAAGTTGTTGGGCAAAATTGACCGTCAACAGGAATGCATATCGACTGTAGAGTGGTGGTAGAGAGGTTGGGTCTTTCTTAATTGAACCATTAAAAGGCCCTTCAGTCCTTCACACCCATTGTTTGGAAAGATATCACCTTTTAATGAGCCTATGAGAGCATGTACTGCATAAAATGCTACAAGAAATGTTTTAAAAAGGTAATTGATATTCACACCCCCTAAATTGTTATCCACACTCCTTTTTTGTCCTTTAGTGGCATTTTTACACATGAAAATTTCACTAAAGGACAAAAAAGGGGGTGTGGATAACAATTTGGGGGGTGTGGAAATCACTCCCCTTTAAAAATTGGATGAGACCGGCCAATTCAACCGTCAAACGGGGGCCCTTTACTGCTTCCGAACCAACTTCAAAACTGCTTCCTGACCTACCTCAAAATGCTTCCTTCAAAGAACTACCCTATTTTTATTTTTACTAGTAGGGGTACACAAGAAAACTGATATAATTGCTAAACTATTTCAATCCGAACCGAATCGTTATTTGATTAGGCTATGCGGTTCACTGATCTGGTTATGATTCGAAAAAAACAAGAATCGGAAATTATAGTTCGGTTACTAGTTCTCAATTTAAGAACCACAGTTAGAACTGTACCGGACCGTATATATTAATATATTTATATGTGTACATAATTATGTATCTTGGTTTGGTAAGTTAATATTTTTTTTTTCATAGTAAGATATTCTATTTAGAGTATAAATCTACTATTTTGTTAGGAAGTCATTGATATATTACTATAACTATTATAACTATTTGACCCTAATAATACCAAATTTTCAATTTTAATACTGCTGCTGAATATATTTTTCTCGTTTTTAGACTATTATATTTTTTGTATATGCAACTTTATTGATTGTTTTCATCAATTTTAGGAGTTATTTTATTAATTGTAGATTGTTAAGTACTTTATGTATCATGTGAACCATATTTGGTTTCGAATCATATAAAATCCTAAAATTATTTTATGAGTTGTTTGGTACTCCAAATTCTAAATAATCTTTTGAATACATGTGTTGTGAAAAAGTATTCCAATGCTAATCGGGTAGAATCGGAACTGAACCAAAACCAGTCCGGTCCGGTCTTGCAGTTTAGATTTGGACAGGTTCTACACATAACTTGGTTAGATTTTGGTCCTTAATTTTCTAGAACACGTCGGAATGATCCAGATACTAGATTTCTAGAGAATCGGCCCACTCCGGACAGTGTGCATCCATAATTCTTACAAAACCGTTCAGGAGCCACAGTTGAACCGCTGGACTATGAAAATCGGGAGCGGGTTTATAGACCCAGCCTACTCATTCCCGCGAACAATGTGAAGATGCGCAATTCTTAAGGTACATGACCGGAAGACCCCCTTAGTTACCTACCACTAACGTGGCACTGAAGACCTCTGGACCTTGTTCGTTTTGGGTTTTGAGACCGATTTTCTCAATTATTATTCAATTATTACCCATATTTTTCTCCAATTATTACCCTTATGTTCATATATTATTTTAATCTCTCTCTTTCTCTCCGATCATTACCTATATTTCCAATCATTACCTTCATTTCTCCCTCCAATCTTTACGCAAAAATCAAAACCAAGGGTTGAGTTTTTGAAATATTTTTATTGGATTAGAGATGGTCTAAATATAAAGAATCGAAACTCATCCTCCAATCAAAACTCATCCTCCCAATATGAGAAAAGTTTGAGTATGTATTGAACCTCCCTGTACTCTCTGCTAGAGTTTAGTATTGCTAGCTGCCGTGTTTCTCTCTCTCTCTCTCTCTCTCTCTCTTTTATATATATATATATCGGCGCTAGCTGCCTTTAAAAAAATAGTATGTAATAGTAATGATGTAGTGGTTGCTAGCTCCAGATGCTGGAGAGGCTTATTTGTCTTTACAAAGAGCAATGCTGGAGAGACTTGACCAAAGACCTGAGCAACGGTGATCGAATTTGTGGATTTTTCACCTTTAATGATTTCCTCTGGATGGTTTCTCTACCTCTGCGCCTGTAATCACCGTCTACGATTCTCCAGGTAAAATTCCTCTCTCTCTCTCTCTCTCTCTCTCTCTCTCATACATTTTTTTAATTGTTATGGTATCGAGTTCTGTAAATGTATACGAATGTGTTGAAATGAACTTTTAGCATTGAAGTTAGTAAGGTTGAAGTTAGATTGGATTGGGGGAAAATGGGAAGTGTCGACAGGGGTGAGATTTGTCAATACTTTTGGCCCTGCGTTGGCAGAAGCACGAACTTCACAAAGAGGACGGTGGTTAAAAACAGCTTAATTTTGGAAAAGTTAACGTGAAAGTTATGAAGAATTTGAAGGGGTCGAAGTATTTTAAAATTGGGGTGATTACAAAAGAAAAGGAAGTGGGTTCATGCTAAAGCTTGGGACCATGGCTAGGAGCTTCTGTTTTATGTTGAAACTTGAAAGTTCGTTTCAAACCGATTTATTACTTAAACACTAAGCTTGAACCTTTTTTGAAGCTCTTTAAGCTTTCAAACTAAACTTGAACAAGCTCTATTGCTCGGCTCATTCGATTGCTGACTTTTAAAAATTCAAGTTACTCTCAATAAAAGCCCGTTTGTGTTTGACTCATCTAGTAAACAAGCCAAAGCTGAACATGTTTTAAATCTCGTTGAGTTTCAAAATCAAGCTCTTTGGCAATTAGTCTCTAAAAGAAGGTGCATCACACATCGCAATTAGAAGGTACCAAAAGATTTCTTTTAACCATTTACTCGAAAAATTAATTGATTTCTCGTTTCTTATTAATGGTCCCCAATATACTAATGGATCATGAGTACACAAGCACATATATACATATGGAAGGGTCAAACCAGACTTGAAGTTGGCAAATCAGCCCACAAAAATATTGAATTTTAATGTACTTGTATCTAAGCTAGAATCTTTCAACTGTTGAGCTGGTTTCCCAGTTATTGAATCGAGTTTTTCATACTTTCCGTGATTTCCCTTTCATCTTTTGTTTCCTTTTCGATTACTTCCATTCTTCAAGTCCAAATTCTAGATTCTTTTGATGGTATTTAAGTATTATGATTGGTGGTTGTGGCTTGGTGATCAAATGAAATTATGAAAACCCATAAAACATTACTGTATTGCTTTCAGGTGGCCGTAGTGAAAACCATTTTGTTTTAGTGGTTTGAAACATATGTGAAAGTAGGTAATCAATCAAAGTGAGTAGCCGCTATAAAAATCTCATGTTTCATCTTTTTATAGTAGTTCTTTCATGTTTATATACTTGTGCGTGAAACTCACACTTGATGATATTCATATTTGAAATGATAATTGCCGATGTTCCTCTAATTGGTCATGGAATTACTATAAGCAACAGGGAAAATGGGAATTCGAGTTTTAGGCCCCGTTTGATACGAGGTTTCGTTTTGGGGGGATTGGTAATGAGATGGGATTAGGATTGGGATTGGTTATAAGGTGGGATTATTAATGAGGAGACAAATCCTTTCCCATGTTTGTTTTTACACAGGATTAGATCATGGGATTGTTAATAACATGTTTGTTTTGTCTAGGATAGGATTAGATCATGGGGTTTGGTGGTTTGCACAGGAGAGAGATCCTTCAATCCCAATCCCGTTGTTAACAATACCAAGTATCCCCAGGTATTACGAATCCGGCCAATTTAGGGGATTGGCATGCCCATGGGACTATTAGTCCTTGGCTTATTTGTCAAACCAAACATAGTATTAGAGGTCCCACCTCCTTATTAGTCCAATCCCACCCTCCAAACCTTGTATCAAACATGGCCTTAAAGTTATGAGGCCTAAAAATTATACCCATTTCGTTTAGGTTGTAAGATAACTTAATTCAACACTTAAATTAGATATATTGAGTGAAAAACTCCATTGTTTCCGATCGTAGATGAAATAGTGTAATTTCTCTTTGGAATGGTGTCTACGATGTGTGTATGATATTCCCGAATCCGATCCCAAACACATAAGCTATAAACTCTCTACAGCTTTATTCTTATATCAACTATGTAATTGCAAAGGTAAAGAATGACTTGAGGTCATGAACAAGTTCTTGGAGGAATATCAAGAGAGCTGACGACAAGAAATTGCTGTTTCTGAGTGACACATTTCTCCCATTGTGTTTGTTCCTTTTTTATTTTCTTTTTCCGGTCGAAGATGATGTTCTTTTTAGGCCCATATTATAGCTTGTCGCTTCTTGGTTTTCGTTTCCCATGAATTAATTTGCCAAACAAGGAATATTTGACGTGGGCATGAGTAAAAGATAGTAGCTTGTACAGTACTGCAGTTGGTCCATTCTTGCTTTTTATCTAACTATGCTTCTCCGAGGTCGTCACAGGTTCTGAGTTTCTTGATGGCTTCAGCAATAGGAGCAGCCGCCGGCGTAGTACAGGCACTAGCAACAACAGTGCAGGCTGTTTCTCAAGCTAAGCAGGCATTTGGAGACAATGTGAAGGAGATTCATGATGAAATGTTGGTCAATAGGGCACCAGAATGTGTCATAAAGAGGAATGTACCAGATATCAGAAAATTTGGAACATTTCGGAAGCCACTAGGGAAGATATTGGATTGGGTGACGAAAAGATATGACGTTAAGAGGATTGGTATCCATGGGACTCCGGGGATTGGGAAAACTACCATATTGAGCAACTTGAACGACGACGACCAAGTTGCCAAAATGTTTCACATAGTCATCTGGCTCAAAGTATCAAAAGAGGAGGGGAAGGGAAACCTCAGCAGAGAACATCTACAACATGCAATTGCGCAAAGACTAAAACTAAAAATGGAAGGAACTAGAAATGCCGATGAAGTTGCCCAAAGAATATCTATGGTGTTGGAGGGAAAGAAGTACTTGCTCCTTTTGGATGATGTCAAGGAACTTCTCGAATTACGTGAAATTGGGATTCCTGATAGCAACAACGGTAGCAAGATAGTATTGGCAACTCGGCAGCGTCCGGTATGTAAGCTCATGAACCTGGACAAGGAAGTTAAAGTGGAAAATTTGCCTATTCGTGAGGCATGGGAGATGTTTCAAGATGTTTTAGGAAACAAAAATTTCATTCAAAATCCACAAATTGGGCCACTGGCATATAGATTGTGCAAAGATTGTTGTGGACTTCCGCTCTTGATTAAAATAGTGGCATCTACTTTCAAATTGAAAACCAACGAAATCCTTTGGAGTGATGGATTGGATAGTTGGAGGACGTGGCCTGATAAAGATCGCGGAGGCATTCGGGAATTGTATGAAACGATGAAATTTTGTTATGAAGACTTGAAGGATGAACGTTCTCAGAAATGTTTTCTTTATGGTGCATTGTATCCCGAGGACAGCGACATTAATAAAGATTCTTTGTTGAAGTGTTGGGAAGCGGAAGATCTTCTTGTCCATGGCAATGATGGGAGAACAGAGCGTGTCAAGGCTGGGAATTCAATATTACTTCACCTACAGGATGTGTCATTCCTCGAGGAATGTAACCAACATTATCACGTTACCATGGACAAATTCATCCGACAAGTGGCTTTATACGTATTGAAAGATCTTGGCGAATGTAAACATCTAGTGAAAACTAACAAAAATCTATGTGATCCCCCAGATGAGGAATCTTGGAGTGAGAAGAATAGGATCTCCTTGGGTGCCAATGAGTTGCATCATTTACCTTGTTCCCCGAATTGTAGCATGCTTTCCACCCTATTCCTACAGGAGAACAAATCTCTGGAAATAATCCCTTCAGAGTTCTTTAACCATATGGTAAAACTTCGAGTTTTGGACTTATCTAATACTGGCATCACGTCATTACCATCATCTCTTCAAATCTTGAGCAAGCTAAATGTCCTACACCTCAATAATTGCAAACAATTGGTGGAGCTCCCTTCTAACATGGAGGGACTTGAAGATCTGGAATTTCTTGATATTCACGGGAGTGGAATCAATGGTATACCGTCGGACATTAAGAAGTTGAAGCTCTTAAAGCACTTATGTGTATCCTTTGGAAATGGAAATGATGCTCAAGGTGTGAGTTTCAACTACAAAATGATTTCAGAACTTTCTGAATTGGAAGAATTGGTTATTGCTTTTGAATCACTCCTGCAGTGGACTAATGACGTTGTTGAGAATATAATGGAAGAAGTTGCTAAGTTGAAAAAATTCAAGAAACTCAGGGTTGGCTTTCCCGAAATGATTCTAGATGTCATAGAGGTCGTTGCCCCTACGAATGTCCGTATCAACGTTCCAGAAGCGAGAGCTCTTCTAAGTTATATCCAGGGGAGTTCGTGGAAAGAGGTTAGAAAAATTCCTTTGTTCCAGTTTTTCATTGGTTTGGAAAACGGGGGATATTTCCAGCATTCCAACTTCGTTAAATACAAAAGGTATGTCAAGTATTGCAACGGTGTTGATAGCAATACTCCAATTCCGGAGGTCCTTGCGGAAGCTGAGGGATTTGAGTTAGTCGACCACAAGGACATCAAACAGCTATCAGACTTTGGAACTACAAACATGAACAAGATCCAAGGTTTTCTGATTGAAAGTTGCGTCGCGATTGAGACCATCATGGACACTGTGGGTAGCGAGTTGGTTCCAAATTTAGAGGAATTGATCATAAAGAATCTACCGATGTTGAAAAGCATTTGGAAGGAGGGACCACTTCAACCTGGATGCCAGGCTTCCAAATTAACGACTTTAGTTATATCCAATTGTCGAGTTCTGGTCAACGTTTTTCCTCCTGGTGCAATTCAACAGCTTTGTGAAATCCAGTATTTGACAATTGAGAAGTGCGCTGAAGTTGAAGAAATAATTCCGAAAGATGATGCTAGAGGAAATCTGCCTGTACTACCAAAACTAAAGGAACTGATTCTCCATGACATGACAAAATTAAGCAGCATTTGTGCCATTGAGTCATTGGAATTGTCATCCTTCGAGAAGCTCAAGATCTTCGAGTGTCCGGGTCTGCGTAAATTGCCTTTGAACAAAGATAATGTGAAGAATCTGGTATGTATCGAGGCTGAGGAAGAGTGGTGGGGAACATTGCAGTGGCGAGAGCAAGAGGACAAAGAAGTACTTCAGGAGTTATGCAGCTTCAGGTAATGTTTCATCCTTGAACTCTCAATGTTATGTTGTTGTTTCATAAGCAGTCTTCCACAAGATCTTTTGGAAAACTCAATTGGTTGGTGGAAATCGAAACTTTATAGAATTTTTCCAAAAAAGAGCTCATGTTTTAAAATGAAAAATTTCGAAAAGATAATTAGTTCTTGAACCCAAACTAATTATGAACGATTGAGTGATGTTTGGATGGAGTTCTCATTTCATGTATTCCAATTTTTAAATATGCAAACACAAAATAAAACCATGTTTCACCATGAAGGGTGCGGACACCTCATCAAAAGTTAGCTATAAATATTTTCGTGCATATTTTGAGAGTTTTATGCATATAGTTTCTATGACAAATTCCAACCGCTAGAAATTCTTCCTAGGTGAATGTCAATCTTAAGAAAGTTGGGCAGATATCCCACACTCTCATACCAAAGCGTCCCGTGTTAATTGCTGGTGCGTCTTCCTTCCCTAGTGTCCTGTGTTCTAGAAGCTTGAGCTTTGTATCTGCAACAAAATTGTTACTTTTTCTCTTTAAATTTTTTTTCCTGCATGGCACATGAAAAATGTTGTAAATTGATTACTTTGTATGTGATTTTGCAAATGTGATCTATAATTATACAATATTATAGTTGATTTAATTCTTTTATCACAAAGGTTAGAAATCAAAATTTTCAAATTAAAGTATCTTATTTTGGTTTCACTTTGTTCAAATCGTATCTTTTTTGTTTGTCTACACAATACAAGTCTTGCAATCAGACTCTATCGGTTAGAATTTTTGTGATCCTTTGAAATTATATCCTTCTAAAATTTCAGTTGAATTTGGACTGTATGAAGGGGGCCCACATTGAAGGCTCACTTTGAGTCCCCAAAACTATAGAGCTGGCACTACCCGCGCGTGTCCAATATGGGTACCTTAATGTGTTAAGAAGAGTCCATTTAACATAGTCCACCTCTTCAGGAAACCTCTGATCGATGACTCTTTCACATCCGACCACCTTCTCCCGGTGACTCTCTTCCCTTCGGCAACCCCCTCTCTTGATTTTAGAAAGAGTTTTTGAACACGTGCCTGTACCAAGTTTGTTTTTTTTTTTTTTTTCAACAATTCTAAATGGAAGCTTGTTTTATTGCAAACTGAAAAACAGAAAAGTGGAATATTTACCAAAACAGTTACTATTTCCAAAGAAAAATCCTATTGAAACTGACTTAACTGAGATGTCTTCAAGTTTTGTGTCGTTACTAACCCTCCATATTTCGTAGATCAAGCAACGATGCAGCTCTATGAAGAAAAGACAGTCCTCACAAGCTTTTGAGAGTTAGCAGGCATGGAGTTTTCCTACTTATTTGGATGTGGTCGTGGGTGATTTTGAGTTTCCCGGTGGTGGGCTCTTCTTGTTTGTGCTCGTGTTTTCTTCTCTGCTGCAGCAATTTTACATGTATTTGCTTTTGACAAACAAAAATTCTAAAACCACAAAATGTGCATGGGCCCACTTGCAATGCGATCTTGCGCAAGTGAATGTGTTTGTGTGTGATGCTAGTAGATTTGTTTCATAAATGCAGTAGTTGGTCTACTGTCTTCTGTTCGTTTGTTGTATTGTTGACTAATTGAGCACAGTGGGGTTGGGCTCATCCACTATGCCAATGTGTTCGTAAGTGTTTGTGTGTGAGCTAGTAAACTTGTTTGATGAAGACATTGACTGGACTACTCTCTTCTGTTGTTTGTTATACCATTGGCAATTGAATGCCATCAACTGGCCAAGTACATGTGTGTGCATGTGCGATGCACGAGGAATGGTTACGCAAACTTTTATAATTCATAAAATTAAATGGATTAATTTGTGTTGGAGAAATTGAAACCTCAATACATTATTTTGAGACAATCAAAGATAAGAGAAAACGATATTGTCATAACATATTTAAAATAAAAAAAATGGATTTGCCTACATGTATATTTGTAGATTACTTTTCTGAAATACCATGGTTTGTGAATGACATTAAAGATATGCTTTTGTTTACGTATAACTTCTAAATGTGTGTTCAATTCCTGGAAGTTCAGTATTTTAGGGGGAAAATACATTTATACTGCTAGAGATGAAACTTTTCATGTTCTCCGGTTTGATTCTCTTGCAGCAATAGATTCTCAATGATCCTTTTTACAACCAGCATGATAGCATGGCGCCGTTATGTTCCCTAAAATCCCCACAACAGGCATAAGAATTGTCCTGTTCAAGCCTCCCCCTATCTTCAATCACAATAGTAAATGCGCGGCGTTGTCTGTGATACAATATATGACATGAGTGGGCCAACCGACATGGGGGAATTCGGGGAAGCCTGCTTTACACTTTAAACTGTCTATAGCTGTAGTCTTATATCATCGAGGGGATAGCAAGACGGGAGTGAGAGGATTTGCCAATTTAGGTTTGTTGAGAAGTAATTGCTAAGGTAGAGCATGACTTGAGGTCATGAATAAGCTCTTGCAAGAACGCCCGGAGAACTGACCATATCAAGTTGTCATTCATGACTTGAGGTCATGAATAAGTTCTTTGAAGATGATGTTCTTTATAGGCCCAGCTTGTAGCTTGGTGCTTTTTGGTCATTGTTTGCATGAATTAAATATAGTAGCTTGTACAGTACCACAGTTAGTCCATTGTTGCTAAGGTTTTCTCTAAATTTGCATCTTCCAGGTCTTCCGCTAGGGGTTCTGAGTTTCTTGATGGCTGACAAAATTGCTAAAATAGGCGCAGTTACTGGTGTAGTAGGGGCAACAGCAGGGTTAATGCAGGCTGTTTCCGAAGCTAAGTAGGAATTTTGGGATACTCTCAAAGTCACTCCTTTGGACAATGTCGAGGAGATTTGTGATGCTTTAAACGAAGCAGCACAAGTTTTAGGTTCTGTAAGGAAGGATTTTGAAAATGAAGTCGAGAAAAATAAGATGAGGGTGCCATCTAGAACATACCTGGACTGGATACACAGGGTGATGGAGGTTGACGGTCAAGTAAAAGATTTAATAGCCCAATATAACAATCAAAGCGAAGAAGAGGCATCTTTATGGTCATTTTTTACATATCCGGATTTTAGAGAAGAGATGAAAATATGCACGAGAAAGTAATCAATTGTTTTGCGAGAGAGCCACGAAATCAGGGATCAGAATCTGAAATTAAGCAGAATTTGTGCCAATGAGTCATTGGAGTGGCCATCCTTGGAGATGCTCAAGATCGTCCAGTGTCCGGGTTTGTGTAGATTGCCTTTCAAAAAGAGGAGTAGACTTTCCCCGAAACAGTCAAGGAAAGTGAAATCAATGGTCCGGATTCATGAACACATGAATCTGGGTCATTGATTTCACTTTCCTCGACCGTTTCGGGAAAAGTTTTCATGTATTGTAACATTTTCTGGATTTCAAACATTGATTTTACGGAAATTTATTTGGAAAAAAAAAATTCATGTTTTAAAAGGAACACTTTCCATAAAGATTAGTTCTTCAAAGCTAATACGAACAATGAGGTGAAGTTTGGTAGGGTTCTTGTTTCATGATTTCTGTATATAAAATATGTGGACTATACATATAAACATTTTTCCCTATGAAGCACAGACACCTTGTGGCTCGGCCTCATGCGGGCTTAAATCCATTTTTCCCTATGCATAGCTGTATGGTAAATTTGAATCAGTAGAAAATTAGAAATTTCGTAGGTGAATTTCAAGCTATAAATGTCAGGCAGATATACCATACTCTTATCCAAATTCCAAACGGGTTGCTCTTGAACTGATTCCACAGTAGAATTCATGGTTAATATAGGAGACACTTACAATAACAAACTCGAAAAGGTTAGCGGTCCATATGAGGTGTCTCCAAACACTACTTCCACCACAAAAGAATAATGAACAACTATTATATTGTGCAATAGGTGTGGGTTTCTTCAGACTTGAACCACGCTTAGTATCAATAGTCACCATCGATCTGAAGAGTCGTAGTGAATTATGTCTTGAACAAAACCACAGCATTCTCCTCTAAGTAATAGAAAATGTAAGTACAGTAAGAATAGGAAACATAAATCTACAAATTCATGATAAACTTTCATCGTCCAGTCAGTTGGAAAAGCATATTTCGTCATAAAGAAGAAAAATTCGGCCGTATATATGGACTATGGTAGTATGGCTCCTCATATGTTGGGACTCTCTTACCCGTAGATTTGTACTTGGAATGGGACTTTTGGAAAAGCCTTTGTCGTTGCCAATTTAGAAATTCGACCATACATGTATTCACCAAAAATTCTACCATTTCATAGATGACTTTACATTACAGCTTCTGTGTGAATTCCTTCACCATCCTTGGTGTCTTGAAAACACAACAATCCTCTGTGATTGTGTGCAACAACAAGAACAACAAAAACTCTGTGCAACAAATATCAGCCCCCAAGCCAGCTCGCACCCCTTTTACACAGATAAACAGAAAACACCATGCAACTCAAGCTTTTACGAAAACAGCTGGCTTGCTGTCTTCACCGCACTTGTCCCATTTTTTTTCCATTCTAAAGCTTGTCACTGTTATAAATCGCCAACTACATGAAATATTGCTTGGGATGGAGGAGATGTCTCGTGGACATTGTGGCAACACCGGTTGCTCTTTCATTCCGAGGTAGAAGCATGAAAACATGCTCCATTGCGAGATCAAGCCACTCTTTCAACTTATCTGACTCCCGTCATGAGAGTCAATTCCATTCTCTGCAACAACTGGAGCTCTTTCAGCATGGTCACTTGGAAAACAATGAAAGAGCTTTGTGGAGGGTACACTTATTCGTTGCCAATGAAGCGGAAGAAACCTTTCTGGGATCAGGACATTTCATGAGACACAGAGAGAGAGAGAGAGAGAGCACATTCATGGTCACATTTTTTTTTTATTTTTAAGACAAATGAAAAATAAAAAGACCAATTTTAAGACAATATTCGAATGCCAAAATGAGCAAGCAAGCGAGAGAGAGAATAACAGAACAACTAAAGAGAGAAAAATGCAGCATCGTCATAATAATACAACAGTCTTCAACCATGCTCACACTTCTACCAAGTGCATGAATTTTTGGGTCTTCAAGACTTCAACACAAGTAAATCTCATACAACATGACAAATCTCAATCATGAAATTAAGAAGTAAAAAAAAAACGCAACTAGCAAGCCAGAATACTCAAACACGTTAAGACACACATGCTAGGTAGAAAATTATACATTTGTAGAACGAGAATTCCTTCCTCTACTCCGAAGGTCTTCGAAGAGTTTCCACCGCAAGCCCGCCACTTGACGACAAATTGCAGAACGATACGGACCATCACGATTTTCCTGTATCATTATGAGAGTGAAAAAGCACTACTCCAAGAGCCTTAATAGAAATGTGTTTGCAGCCTAAATTTGGCCAACCATTTGTGATGATTGTGACATGAAAAGACGGTATTTAGTAGGGGATGCATCATCCGCCCTGATACGTTAGAGGCAGAGCGATTAAGTCAGCTACTGAATTTGTTCTGGTAGTGACCAAATGTAGCAGCACAATGAAATGAAGAAAAAAAAAAGAAATGTGTAACATACAGCTTTTGGTGACCACTTTGAAATCACAACACAACTTAGGGTGTGCAAAAAAATTCATCAATCCGCCAAACTGACTCACATTGGCTAAGATTCGGTTGGCTGCAGGTTAAATTTTTTTTAAACCGTCATGAACTCAGACCCATCCTGTTACATTTTGTTAGTAAAATACCATGCACGTTGCCATTAAACTTTCCCAAAAACCTTCACTGATCTAAAAAATTGTTTCGTTGTTGTTAAATGAATGTGTTAATCATCTACCCTCGCCCAACCCACCTTAATCAGAACTCAGCAGTTCCAAACCGATGAAAAATTCAGCGGGATCTGTTGGTTTTCAGATTGTGTGGATTACTTGCGGGTGAAAAAATATTCAACCCACCAACCATGCATTGGTTGAATATTTTTCCATTACCCGCTGAAAATGAACCGTGCACATACATGTGAAGATACCCTTCAGTGATCGCTAACATCCTAGGCTAACGACCATTGAAAGGTTCGACACTAGTGATTCAGCAGAAACAATCAATGGATATAAAATAAAAATTACCAATCCATTTGAAGCTTCCAACTTTGCCCTGGCCATATGCGTCAATCTAATCTTCTGTTAATTGAGCCATCAGATCCCCATCTCTTCTCAATGGGATAAAATGACGAGCCAAAGAATATTCTAGTTCTGTACTCACATCCGATTCATACCACTTTAATGCATCCCACCATTCCTTCTCTCCTTTAATTACCTTCAATTCTGTTCTCGAAACTTCCACAGTAGAAAGCTTTTCAAGCTTTGGGCAGTAATAGATGACCATCCTTTCTAATTTCGGAGCAATCTTTAGGCCACTGGAGATGCTGACCAGTCCTGAGCCAAAGAAGTGAAATTTTCTTCAAGTTCGGGAGAAAAGGCACAGACTCTGAGCCGGAATTTTGAGACTCACGAGGCTGTTGATTTTTGGACAGTCTTCAACTATAAGCTCTTCCAAGTTTGTGAGATTACTAAGCATGTCGATTGTGAAAAGGGTAGTCAAATTGGGACATGTATGCAAAGCCAAGGACTTCAGATTGGACAGAGACCATATCCCAACTGGCCCTTTCCAAATGCTCTCCATATTCTTCATGTAGCGAATAATCAATCTCTCTAGTGGTCCAAGTACCATTGCTTCATCAAATCCCGGGAAATCTTCAGATTCAGCGCTCCCATCTTTTCCTTGATATAACTTTTCAGAGTCAATGATGGTCCGAAACTCATTGCATTCCATCACTAAGAAAAACTTCACTTCCTCCAGATTTTCATGCCCAAACTCAGATAGGCTCTCAGCTGTCCAATGGCGTTGTAGGAAAAAAGCATCGGCCTGCTTTAATACCTTGGTAATTTCATTTGGTATGCAATCTCCATTTATGAACTTCAAGCCTTTCTCCAGTTTCTCCCAATTATTGAATTCCTCTTCAACATCACAGGGCAAACGAGAAATGAAGTGCTCTTCCTGACGACCAACTGTAAATCTGAAGTTTGCTAAACAGGGAAATATCGATGTGACGTATTTCAATAATTCAAAAGTGGGTAGATACAGCTTCAGGGTTGTCAACTCTTTTAAGTTACGCAGATCATCAAGAATAGCTTCTACTTCAACATCCCACCACTCTCCATATGGTGTCACATCAATGATTAGCTCTTTCAAGCGTGAGAGATTTGACAAGACCTTCCTTGGAATTACTGTCTGATTTGCATGTCCATAGAATGACACTTTCAAGCACGTTAATTTCACTAGTTTGGCAATCTCTTTTGGCAGACACAGGATTTCAGTCCCTTCAAGATCAAGCACCTCTAGATTTGTGAGTTCTCCAATTTCAGGTGGCAGTTTCATCATTAGAATCGCACAACTTCTCAATATCAATTTTTTGAGTGCTACTAATCTGAAAATATAATGCGGCAAAGTGTACATATTAGTACCAGATAAATCTTCTGTCAATTTTGTCGAGGATTCCTGTCTTTCTGTGACTACCAATTCCTCCATGGACAATACACCTCTTTCCGGGGCAGTGCCGCTGGTACTCCCACGGTCGAAATATTGGTGCATTTGGTGCAGTTGCATTTGCAAATGTTCCGAATCTTCCTCTTCCTTTGACTTACGATCTGGCACGTATAAATTCTGTTTATCAGGTTGCAAAGCAACTTTTCCAACATGTGAGAGTTCATCTGTCACTCTTCTCATAGTTGAAGTATTATTTCTTTTCTCGAAACATATTTCTGACATAAGTACAATAATGAACTTATTATAAGCATATGTTTGCTTATTATTGATCCTTTTCAAGAGTGCCAATTTTATTGGCCTTGTTCGTTTCCCAGTTTAGTTTTAGTTTTAGTTTTGATGACATCATCATTTCCCTCATTTCTCTCTTTATCTCTCTCCACTCATTACACCTTTTGTCATCATCAAAATTAAACTAAAACTACCAAACGAACAATGCCATTACCTTTCCAATTCTTGTCATCCAAAAGTTAAAAAAAATTAGTATGAACTTATAAAAGCAAAGAAATCACCCAAATCACTGATTTTCATAATTATTGAAAAGACAAACCAAATGGTCATAATGATTTTGAACTTATTGAAACCTTTTTTTCCCTAGGATAGGATATAGTATTGCGTTTAATAGGTTGTCCTAGCTACGCCACCGAAGACATCATACCTCGTGACTTTCAATTGAGAAAGTGTTTGGTACATGAAAAAATAAAAAATACAAAAACAGGAAATGAAAGATGAAAAGGTATCCAACGGGTGAAATCCGCCCGATACACTGCAAATAGTGTACCGGGAGAATCTCACCTGTTCAATGCCTTTTCATGTTTTATTTCCTTTTTTTTTTTAATGTACTGTAACAGCCTAACAGGGCTCCTTACAATATATACTTACCAACAGTAAAAAAGTTACCCTTTAATGCTTCTGCCCATGTTATAAGCTACCGAACTTATGTGATATACTTGCACACAGACCAGTATACATTTAATTTTGACTTCACTACTTTTCGGGGTGTTTCGGACTAAAATTAAAATAATAATTGTTTAACTTATATATGCAAAAGATTGTTTCAGAGAGCAAATAAATGTTTTGAAACCTTTTTTGTCCTAAGATAGTGTTTAATAGGCGTTCCCTAGTAGTATAAATTTCTTGCTATGCCACCAAAGACATCATACCTCAGAATTTACAATATAAAATTCCCTACAGTATTAAAGGTTACGCTTTGATGCTTCTGCCCATGGTATAAATTACCGAACTTAATTATATAAGATATACTTGCACACAGATAAGTATAAAATACTTTACGGTTAAATACCGGGTGTTTCTGACTAAATAACCCCAAAAATCAAGACTTCGATGATACTCACTTCTCACAGGTCTTATTAACAAAAGCAATAATTAGGAGCAGACTTTTAGATTTAGCTTTTAATAAGCTGTTGTGAGTGTGTTGAAAATTCTTAAACTCATATTCAGAAGGATTCCTGAAAGCTAAAATACGAAATAAAATATGATTATACTTTTCAGATCAAATTTTAGATTCTAATTACTTTGGAAACTGATTTTCAAATTTTTTTTTTTGGCAGTAAATAATACCAGTTTTACAACTAGTTAATCATAATCCGACAGTTATAGTAAATATGTACATATGCTTGTATTAGAATCTAAATCTAAAATATACATCATAATTTAAAATTAGAATTTCAAATCTGTATCCATAGCTATCGTAAATATATGCAAAGATCAGTTGCTTCACTCCACATATTTGAAGTTACAGCAACCAAAACAATCACTGCGAGCATGCTACATATTTTCAACTGATAATTACAGTATATACGGGCAGAGGTGGTGCGAAACTATACCTGGCAAAGGCAAAACTTGAAACGCATTCGATTCTAACGATTCTTTTAGAGTTCCCCAGTACTGCAACGCTTCAAACTTCGGACAAGACGAAAGGCTGACACCACAGCCCTTAATTTTTCCGACTGTCTCGAACTTAACTAGCACTACATCGCCCTCTTTAAACAGATCTCCCTCGACCCAATGGATTAACCATACCATATCTTCATCTGTTCCTGGAATGCCATAGCACCTCGGCCTATAATACCTTTCTATGCCTCTGTTCACGATTCTAATTTCCACTCGTAAAGGATGAACTATTTTTCCCCAAAAGTCTGTGTTGACTGTGTCGGCTGGAAGAGAATATACCAAACAGAGATCCAGGCCTCGACAATAGCCATAGTGAGATAAAGTCACAGTAAAAGAAATCACGGATCCAACCTTCTTTGAGACAAACCGGTCTGGAACTTCTCTCCCAGGAAAATATGTGCTGATTATATCGTGTTCAAAAATTATCTGTTAATGGAAAACCACAATTCAACCCATGAATATATATATATCCTTGGGCCCGTGAATGTGTGTGTGTGTGTGTCAGTGTGTGTGTGTGTGTCAGAGAGAGAGAGAGTAACCTGGATGGGAAGCTTTTTCCTAGTACTCATAATACAGTCGACAATTAACATCTCCACATTTTTCATGGAGTCCAACTCGAAGAACCCACTAATTTTGATCAGTTTCTTATCAACTTTTCCAACAGGTGAGATCTTTGGGGTTTCCCAAATTGGTAAGCCTAACGAATCAGTGTAGGATTTCCGAGTGTACAAAGTTTCATTGGGCGTATAGTCCTTCACTAATTCGTGTGAATCTGAAGAAGACAATACAAGAGAAGACTTAGAATTTTTATTTCACTTGTAATATATATACTAGATTACATGCAAAATTTAGAGGAATAATAAGATGTAACCCTCTACCTCTAATTAGCAGGAAGCCAGGAACCTTTCATAATTCTATAACTCCTTATTTCATTACTCCAATAAACTCATCAGTATGAGCTTGCTATCTATTTTCAGTTGTTAATAAAAGCATATATGGGCAGAGGAGGTGCGCAACTGTACCTGGCGTTGGCAAAACTTGAAACTGCAGATTTGATTCCAATATCCCTCTCAGAGATCTCCAATACGTTGGCACAGTATCCTTTGAACAAAGCAAAAGGTGCACACCACACTCCTTAATTTTTCCCTTGGGGTGTATGTTGAACATAACTTGCACTTCATCACCCTCTTTAAACAGATCTTCCTCAAGCCAGTGCATTTGCCATACCATATCTCCACCGGTTCCTGGAATGCCATAGTACCTTGGTGTATAAAACTTTTTTTTGCCACTGCTCCTGATATAGATTTCGACATGTAAAGGAATTTGAGAAAAGAACACGTCATCCGGAAGTGTATATACCAAACAAAGCTCCAGGCCTCGATAATAGCCACTAGGAGATAATGTCACGGTAAAAGAAATCATGGATCCAACGTTCTTTGAGACAAACCGGTCTGGAACTTCTCTCCCAGTAAAATAAGTGCTTATTATACCATGTTCATACAGTATCTGTAAATGGAAAGCCACAATTCAACCCGTGAATATATATCCTTGTGCGTGAGTGTGTGCGAGAGAGAGAGAGTAACCTGGATGGGAAGCTTTTTCCTACTACTCATGACAGAGTCGACAATTAACACGTCCATATTTTCCATGCGGTCCCACTCCATGAAGCCACTAATGTTGATCAGTCGCCGGGAAACTTTTCCATGTGAGACCTTTGGAGTTTCCCGGTGAATATCAAAACCCAACGTATCAGAAGTTAGAGTGTTCGAAGTCTTATAGGGCATATAGACCTTCACTAATTCTCGTTCATCTTTCTTGATCTCTGCCCGTATCCGTTGGTTTTCTTCCTTGTATCTATCTGTTATAGGCAAGCGCATACACTCATAAAATGAAGAAGACAATATATATAAGAGAAGATTTAGAATTTTTATTTCACTCGATAATCAAAATACTAGATTACATGCAAATATATAGGAATAACAAGATGTAATCTTCTACCTCTATTTAACAAGCATTACACTCGCAACTTCCACTACACAATATTAGTAGGGAACTTTTCCAATCCTAACTTTTTATTTTATAGTAACTCCGATAAACTCCCACCAAACAATATGAAAGAACATGCATGACTCCCTAATTATTAAATAAAAACAAATCTATCAACACCCCGCTTAAACTTGATTTTTAGTCACTCCAAGTAAACTTCTCAATTAGTGAAAAAAAATCTTCTTCGAGGGGCTTGGTGAAAATATCGGCAACTTGATCTTGTGACTTCACAGACTTGAGTTTTCCACCTCCTTGGACAACACATTCTCTAATGAAATGATATCTCGTGTCGATGTGCTCGCTAAGATCATGAAACACCAGATTCTTGGCCAAAGCTAGTGTCCATTTGTTGTCTATGTAAATTTCCGTTGATTCCTCTCCTCTGTTGTGCTCAAGGGATCCAAATCAAACACACACGAAATACTCACACGCACACCAAACACAAAATATTTTACATGGTTCCTCAAAATCGGATACCTCCACGGAGAGTTTTCACTATAAGAATTACACACTCAACGTTGACAGTGGTTTACAATAATTGTACAAATTTTTACTCATTAACTTTTTAAAACACACAGTTATTAAAAGATAATCCAAAATGGAATGCTCAACAGTTAAAAAGGGACGGATGGAGTTATAGACTTACCTACAGCAATAAAAGTTGCCCTTTTATCCTTCTGCCCATGTTTTAAAATTTAAACTACCGAACTTATAAGATAAATAAGATATATACATGGACACAGATGAGTATAAAATAATTTTGTATTCAGTATTTTTCGGTGTGTTTCTGGACTAAACCACCCTAAAGATCGAGACTTCGAAGATACTTACAACTCAAAGGTCTTAATTTTACTATGATCTTACTGACAGAATCCATAATTAGTTGGTGTTTATGAAAAGATTTAGGAGCTGATTTTTAGATTTTAGCTTTTAACAAGCTGGTGTGAGTCTGTCGAAAATTCCTGTCAACTCATTTTGAGAAGGATTCCTAAAAGCTAAAATAGGAAATAAAATATGATTATAGAGAAGCTGGATTTTAGGTGCTTTTTAGATCAAATTTTAAATTCTAACTACTTTGGCAACTGATTTCTAGTTTTTTTGCAGTAAATTATACAACCTTTACAATTGGTTAATCATATAGTAGATTATTTAGAAGGTTCCAACCTAAAAGCAATGGGCAATAGGTGGAGTAGTCTTAAGATTGTATTAACCAAACTTGGGTGGCTTAGATTGGCGATGTGCAATAAAATCTACTCCCTCCGTTCCATATTATTGGTCCCTTTTCACTTTTTGGCACATCTCAAAGAATTGCCTATAACATTCAATCTATAGTTCTTTTTATATCCAATATGGATCTTATTTGATAGATCTCAATTTATTTTATAAAACAAAATTTTTGCAATTATAAAAAATATTATAAATTGTGAAATATAGATAATTTGTTAAGTGGCACGACTGCCGAAAAGGGCTAATAATATGGAACGGATGAAGTAACAAATATGTTCATAACTATGCATGCTTGTATTAGCATCTAAAATCTAAAGTATACAGCATAATTTAAAGCTAAAATTTAACATTTGTATCCATAGCTATCACAAATATGCAAAGATCAGTTGCTTACACTCCACAAATTTGAAGTTACAGGAATCAAATACCAACAAAACCATCAGTACGAGCTTGCTATATAGGAGTATTTTCAATTGATAATTACAGTACATACGGTTGGAGAAGGTGCGAAATTATACCTTGCAAAATCATAACTTGAAACGCAGATGATTTTAGCAATGCTCTGAGAGTTCCCCAGCACTGCAACGCGTCAATCTTTAGACAAGGCATAAGGCTGACACCACACCCCTTAATTTTTCCGCTGAGGGCTATGTCTATCTCGAACTTAACTAGCACTACATCGCCCTCTTTGAACAGATCTCCCACGATCCAATGGATTAACCATACCATATCTTCGCCAGTTCCTGGAATGCCATGGCACCTCGGACTATAATATCTTACTATGCCCCTGCTCGGGATTCTGATTTCCACTTTTAAAGGACGTCTTCGCAAAAAGTCTATGTCAGCCGGAAGAGAATATACCAAACAGAGATCCAGGCCTCGAGAATAGCCATAAAGGAGATAAAGTCACGGTAAAAGAAATCTTGGATCCAACTTTCATTGAGACAAACCGGTCTGGAACTTTTCTCCCAGGAAAATATGTGCATATTACATTGTCTTCATACATTATCTGTAAATGGAAAGCCACAATCCAACCAGTGAATATATATCCTTGGGTGTGAATGTGTGTGCTTTTCCCCAGAAAGAAAAGAGAGAGAGAGTAACCTGGATGGGAAGCTTTTCCCTATATCGTCTACAGTCGAAAATTAACACCTCCACATTTTTCATCGATTCCAACTCGAAGAAGCCACTAATTTTGATCAGTTTCTTATCAACTTTTCCAGCAGGTGAGACCATTGTAGTTCCCTTCCGTATGTCTGCTAGCCTTTCCCATTCCTCCATCGACAATACCCCTTCTGTTGCAGTGCCACTCATACCCTCTTGGTCGGTGTTAGGACCATAGGCCACGATCTCCATCTATTGGCATTTCCACAACAAATCACACATTTGATTGTATCCCCAATTATCGAGTTGTAATTTATTTTTCTTCTATTTTTAGAGTGTTTGTTTAGGAAGTGGAGGAAATTAAATCTTAATTTTGTAATTGAAATATATAGAATTGGTAAGGTAGTTAGCATGGAAGGAAGGAAATATATGTTGTTACAAACTGTGAGCCGTGCTTCTCAACATGGAAGGATTTGTAGCAATATGATCACCAAGCTTTTCAATTAACTACAAGAAGTTTGTCTATCTTCCGATTCAACAAATTGGATCATTCTTCCGGTGGATTCCAGAAGTATCTTGGAGGACTTGAGGATTCAAGGCATTCGGCAATCAACCACTTGGTGCGGTGTACGTGGATTCGGCAACACGATCTTTGGTCAATTGGTGAGGATTCACGATTGTGTTTAATGTAGATCGTTTTGTAACTGCACGATGTTTACTTTTAGTGGATTGATTTCCTCCCGTGGTTTTTACCCTTTTTAAGGGGTTTTCCACGTATATTCTTGTGTTCACTGGTTATTGCTTTTCTATTCTTTAATTTTTCTCTTATTCAATATCTGATTGCATAAAAGAAAAAAGGAATTTCAGTCGGATATACAATTTGTGGCATCAGAATATTGGAGCACTTGCTTTGGTAAATTCTGTTCATCAAGTGTTGGGAAGCCTGAAAACATAAGGCATTATCACTGCGAGAGAGGCTATCTCAAGATAACCAGGATTTTTATGTTAATGACTTCGTCCAGTCTATACACATGGTGGGTGTTCAAACTTCAAAGATGGCATTTTGAATCTCTAATTAATCTGGTCCCAATTTTACTATGATCTTATTTCCAATAACAATAATTAGTTTTGAAAGCTGATTTTTTTGATTTTAGCCTTCTGAAAAGTTGTTGTGAGTGTGTCAAAAATTCTTATCAACTGATTTTGTGAAGGATTCCTAGAAGCTAAAATATATAGGGGGAAAAATGATTCTAGAAAAGCTTGGTTTCAAGTGCTTTTTGCATGGATGGTCCGAGCCATTTTGCGTTATCTCGACTAATCTAGAGTCTATGTATGCCTCGCCACAAACCATAAACAAGGCAAAACAAATACTCCATGAGAATTATGATATTTTGTGCAGGTGGCCCCAATAAGAAGTGTTGAACCCAATACCTTCTCTTTCTTAAAAGGTGTCCTTACCAACCCATCTATCTCGTAGGGTTACCATATTATCCTCATCAAGTACTTTTCGTAAGGGAAGAGCAATTTGGGACGGATGGTAGCTTTTTGGTATTTTTGCATAATTTTTTAGTGAGTTTTTTGACACAATCTTTTTTCATTATTTTTCTTTAAAATCTCTACTCTCTCAGTTCGAAATTGCTTGACTTTTGGGGGATACGTGTATTTTGATATGCAAAATATAATGTATTAACATGAGTTTTTTCCAAATATTTTTATACCATTTTAAAGATCTCAAAAGAAAATTTTGGTGTAAAATATTTTTGTAATAATCACCTAATAAGAAAATATCTTACTAGCCGAATAAGAAAATATCTCTTTCTACTCGTTGGCTAAATTCCCCAGTAAGCCCCCCTTCTTCAGTTTCTTTCTCGAACTACGCGAAACCTGATTCTCCTGAGGCCGGAGATACGTTGGCAGCCCCAAAGCCAGGCTCGGTCCAATAAATCATTTTTTGTCTTCTTGAACTACGTGATGACCTGATTCTCATGAGATTAGAAATACGTAGGAAGCTTGAGACCGGACTCGGTCAAAATCCTTCTTTTGTATATATTCCTCCCTATTATTATAAATGTCTCTGTAACAAACATCATTTTCAGACAACATATAAGTTTTATTCTTCTCATCGTATATAGGATATTTACTGCCTCCATAAGCCTTCAATTGTTCATTTTGAAAATGTTTGTTCTGAGGACCGAAAGGGTGGGGTAGGGTGCTCCAGCTTCCCTACACGTTAGGGACAGATCTAAAAGGGGGCACGCAGGGTCACGTGCCCCCGCTAAACCCCGCTCAAAAGTAAAATATATTAAATATATTTTGCATAATTATGTAACATAATGCCATATTTGGCATACATGCTCATACGTATCTCAAAAATAAAAATGTAGAGTTAATTTTGTGCTTCAACTTTCGTTGGCTGGTTCATTTATAAATTGTTTGTTTATTTGAATTTTTTTTTTGGTCATTCGTCATTCCTAATCTATTATATGAGTGGTGGTTAGCTCATGCGGTAGAGCTCTTGGAGAAATATTTTTAAAAAAGTCATCAATAAAACCATCTCGATCATTCTAAAGATTTGTTAATGTCAATGTAAACCATACTCTAAAAGTTTTGTCTAATAATGTGTGCTCATTTTTAATTTTTTTTTGAAAAAAGTATACATTATAAAAATTGTCAAGTGGCAACCCAAGCCGGGTCATTTATACAAAACCAAGCCGGGTCTTTCGACCTGAGATTTTATTACTCTTTTTCCAAAACGACTATTCATATGGTGACTTGGCACACCATAAAAATTGTCAAGTGGCAACCCTGAGTTACTTTTATTTTCAAATTTTTGGCTCAGTCACAGTTGTGAAACCTGTAGAACCGCGTCGCTTTGAATATCACTTTGGATCTCTCAACCATAAACCCCTTTTCTCCAAACGCCTTGGTCGAAATCCTGGGGGTGCGACATTAAGTTCGACATTTCGCAAAAAAAAGTTAAATAATCTTCTTCTTAAAATTGACAAGAATTGACACACTGAAAACGAAAAGTAATTGCGCACATTTCACTCGCGTGTATACCTCACTAATGGACGCCAGCATGCGCTGGTTAGCTTTGGCCATTTATTTAACTAAATACTAACAATTTTAATAATGCAAGGTGCATGTCTAGGCAAGAATTTTATTTTAAAATTCCAAACGATAGCAAATTCATCATGATATCACTTCTACACACAAATCAATGAATTGAGTCCTAAAAAGTTATACGCATGACTTTAAGACTTAACGTCTGTCTTTCTACCGAAGTTTTACCGGTTATGTAGCGATTTGTTTTAATTAAAAGCAATAACAATAGTAGTCCAAATGTTATGAAATTTTACGGGCTATTAATTTAAGATGTTAGAAACATATTTTGTTTAGAAATCGTTTTCAGGAGGTGAGTTTAAGTAAAAATTCCCTTCAATAAAATCTGTCGAGATTTGGCCATGGTTAGAAAAATGGTTTGTTTATGGTCTAGATAGGTGGATTTAGGAGCCAATAAAATTTACACATGTTCACAACGTTCCATAATAGTAATTCCAGTAAAAACAGAATTAAAAAACATAAGGTTTAAGACTTCCAATAAATTTCTGGAAGCTCCAACCGGTTACCGATCTTGACAGATTTCGTTATTAAGAATCATTCTTCTCAAAACCAAACTAAAACATCTTCAAAGCTTATGATATTAACGAGTTACTAGATTAAGATGTTTGGAACAGCTTTTATACAGAACCTAAGTCTCGGAAATGCTTGCAAACAAGGTAAAGTTCAGTTTAACAGAATCTGTCCGAGACTAAATCAGTTTGTAAAACACTCGATTGACGAAGATCGGACCGTTATCTACTCGAGGTAAACTGAACATTTGAAGCTAAGATATAGATCTGTCTTGCTGCAAAATTTTGAGAATTTAATAGTGTATCAAACGTTCCCTACAAGGCTCGAAAGTTTCTATTCAACAACCTGATATCCCCAAAATAACCACCGAGAACCATAGCGCATGAAATATAACTCAGTGCTGGGAAATAATTATGCCGAACACACTACATTATAGTAATAGTAAACATATTTATACGTAGGGAGATAGGTCTAACTGTTAGGATTCCAACAACGCACCACACGCAACAGAAGCAGTAAAACAAGAGAAAACACGACACACAATATACGTGGTTCGGCCAAATCAGACATACGTCCACGGGGAGGGGGGTTTCACTATAATCCGGAGACAATCCGTGTTCTTGTGTTACACACTCACACTCAATCTCACAATAATGAAATCCTCACAAGTTCTCTCGTGTATCTCTCTCTCCGGGAGAGCCACAACCGGCTCCCCCTCTCACACTCTCTGCCTCTCTCTCTACATTGTGCTACCACACACATAAACAATGGCATGTCCGAATATTTATAGAGTTACACAGAAAAACCCTAATCCACTCCCTTTGGGCCTAAGCCCAACTGGCCCACACGGTGTGGAATCCCAACAATCACTCCCTCCACACCGAGTGGGCAATGTAGTCTGCAACACCCCCATGTCGCCTCCTCCAATCAGCTAACTCTGGCAAGCGCCTGTGTCACTAACCAGTCGAGCATCCATGCACCACCAAACAGAGTACACAAATCCCGAAAGAGTGTATCCTTGCAAAACCAGTCTCCGCAGCCAATCGGAAAATCTCGAGTACCGCATCCCATAAAAAAGAATGCCTCCACTCATCCACCTCAAACCCGAAGTGTATGCGCTCACCAACAGAAGCGCTCATCTATGCGCTCACCAACAGAAGCGCCCATCTATGCGCTCATCAACAGAAGCGCATGCACCCCCTCAACTAGGGTGCCCACAGCTTCATCGCCGCGCTCCGCCACTCTAGCATCATGTCCTGTCAAAAGAATGCAGCTACCCTCTGCCCACACCAGAGGCTCACTCCTCCAAATGATCTCACACACCATCTGCGATGAGGCCGACTCCTTCTCTGACACCGCATCCCCCACCGAGTACCTCCGCACTCCCAAAACTGGGATACTCCTCTCGTGACTCCGGGATGTGAACAAATCCTGCTATATCTCCGTGGCTCAAACTAATCTACCGCTCTGACAAACGCCTGTGTCATTCCCAAACAAGCATCTTCGTACCCCAACTGGGCACACCACTCGAATGAATGTATCCCTACAAGCCAGATCTTCCGCGGTTGATCACAATCCTGCACCCCCTAATCGGAGTGCCTGCATCTGGGCATCCAAAACCCAAATGCTCATGCCCAATCACAGGACATAATCCGTGACTCCATCTCTCCACAACAACATGAGCTCATAACTGGAAAGATAATCCGCCACAAAAACACAGAAGAAAGAGAATACCAGTATGCATCATCTGATCTCCATCTCAATCCCTCTGTCCGGAGCTCCCGTAAACAATCCATAGCAACCAGTCGCCTTATCCTTGCTAGCTAGCATCCTGCACACTCTTGATTCGACTACCAGCGCATCCAGTACCATCCCGGTCATGACTCCTCGGTACACTCCTGCGCCTATCCTGTGTGCAACCGCAATCGCCGCTCTCCCCGCCTCTCGCTCACAAAACACCCATACTTGCTGACCATGCCCGACATCGGCTCAATCACACCGCACTCCCACAAGCTCGTATGGTGGCCTATCATCCAATCCAATGCAGCTCGAATCACAACTGCAAATCCTGATAATAGGTCTTCAAATCCGATTGAACCAGACTGCCTCCGATCACTGCTAACCAACTCCGACCTGTCACTCTAGTAAGCGCCTGTGTCATTACCAAACAAGTGTATCCGCACCCATCAACAAAGATGCAACACCTGAGAGAATGTATCCCTGCTCACTAGCTTCTCCGACTGATCACCACGGCTCAAACGCCGCGAATCCGCAATCATCTGATTGCCCCGGTCAACCTCCGATCTCTGCAAAGTCTGTCCAATACTCCTGGTGTGTAGCTATCCAACTTCGCTCACCTCTCTTGTCACTCTCCGTCAGCTCTCCCGGGTATCATCCTGCCCCCTGGTCCATCCATGTTCCATTCCCAGCTCTCCCAGCACCCCCTGGACTCCCATCGGATCTCCCATGGTCTGCCTCCGACTCAACATCCTCCCATCTGATTGATCTGACCACGTCGGATCCTCCCCAATCTCTCCGGATGTATCTAGGACTGCAAAATCCGGCCTGAATCACAAAACCAAGCCCACCAATGGATCCGGAACCATCCGATTTGCTAAGAACAAGCCTCCTCACAACCCAAAACGCCTCTGAACACTCAAATCCGGCTCAATCCAGCAACAAAAAATGCTTCCGAGCCTCTTCACGAAAAACAGAGCGCGTGGTTGGATCCGGAACGAAAAACCGAGTCGGGAACCGGTCCGAACCGGTCGTGAACCGGTCAGAAAACCACTGAACCGGTCGAAAAACTCTTGCGGGTCTGCTCCTGGACCGTTTTCCGGTCTGATCTGAACCGAACCCGGTCTGACAGTATCCTGAACCGCCGGTCTGACCCCTTTGAACTCCGGTCTGACCCCTTTGACCTGACCTCTGATCCCTTTGACCTCTTTGACCCTGAACCCTGACCTGTCTAACCTTTTTGGACCCTTGCCTGACCCTTCTGAACCTTGATGATGTCAGCCCTAGCTCCTGCTGACGTCAGCCCTAGACCCCTTTGATCCCGCCGCCGCTCGTGTATCACACGGCGAGAGTGGATCTCACTCGCCGACGTTCTTCCGGCGCGTGGAGCCTTTTCCGGCGACTTTCCGACCACCGTTGGGTTCGTCTCAAAAAATCCTACACGGTAGTGTACTCAAAACTTTGATTTGACCACGTTTTGACCAGTCTCACCTCTCGCCACCTCTCGGCTCCGCCCGTAGGTGTTCAGAACGTCCGTGCTCCGCCCTCCTGTGACAAAACCGATCGACCCACACACCGTGGTGATCGTCTCCGAGAGTAGCACGTTACCCACTGATCAAAAATAATTTTCGTCAATTATTTTATCCAACCAGAACTCCAAACAGTGCTCCAAAGGCCTCCGAGTGATTATCCGACTGCTCTGCGCTCTCCGGTGCTTCAACCCAAGCTTGATACCAGTTGTTAGGATTCCAACAACGCACCACACGCAACAGAAGCAGTAAAACAAGAGAAAACACGACACACAATATACGTGGTTCGGCCAAATCAGACCTACGTCCACGGGGAGGGGGGTTTCACTATAATCCGGAGACAATCCGTGTTCTTGTGTTACACACTCACACTCAATCTCACAATAATGAAATCCTCACAAGTTCTCTCGTGTATCTCTCTCTCCGGGAGAGCCACAACCGGCTCCCCCTCTCACACTCTCTGCCTCTCTCTCTACATTGTGCTACCACACACATAAACAATGGCATGTCCGAGTATTTATAGAGTTACACAGAAAAATCCTAATCCACTCCCTTTGGGCCTAAGCCCAACTGGCCCACACAGGGTGGAATCCCAACACTAACTACCTCTCTTCTTGAAGAAGAAGAGACGGTTTGACGGAAAGGGAGTGAAATAGCGGTGACTCGGCTTCGGCGGCACAAGACTCAAACGGGCTCTTAAGGAGCTGATGGTTGGAGCTGTTTTTGGGGCTAATTTCAGGTGGGGTTTTTGAATGGTGCAGTGATGGTGGTGCCGAGACTGGAAATAAAGTGGCAAAAGGCGGTTGTAATATAAAGAGTAGAAGACAATGAAGAAGATGATGGGTGAGTCACCCCTCTCTCTCTCAAAAAAAAAAAAAAAACAACAACGAAGTTTTGCCAAATAAATTTCTTGGTTTTTGGTTTCTCTATGCTTCCAGATGATTAGATATCTCTGTTAGAATGAGAAGTGACTGTTTGATTGTCTAACTTCAGTATGTGGTTGCAAATAAACATTTATTTTAAACGGTATTTACGTTTTTCTTTTATGAAATAGTGTTTGGATGAGTTTTTGAAAAAAGTAATAATTAGAGAGAAGTGTAATAATTGGAGAGAGATAGAGAGAGAAATGAGAATAATGATTGAAAAGAGGGGTATGAGTAGAGAGAGAAATGTGATTAATGATTGGAGAGATGAGAGATGAGGAAAGAATCTTTTTGCAATTTTTTTTGAAAATGTGAAGAGAACAAAGTGAGAGTGGTTCTTCATTTTTTTTACTTTTTGGAGAAATAGCAACAGTGTCAGCTACATTGTACTGGAGGTAGCAAAATATAAAAGGACGAGGGAAATGGGTTACGGATTAGTTTGATTGTAAAATATGCTTGGACAGAGGGGATGGGTGAAATGTGAATTAGGTGAAACGTGGAAAAGTTTAGGAAGAAGGAAGCTTCGTTGAGCCAATGAACTTTTAAGTTTTACTAATAAATTACATTCTGAAATCCAGTGATCGGCGTGTCGTATTATTCCCTCAGTCCCAATTTTTTCGGGCTTTACGTGTATCCGCGTCATTTTTTAATTGTTTATATCTTTCAATATGGATCATCTTGCTCTGCTCGCACGGTGAAATGATTGATTCAGTATGTCTTAAGGTAAGCGAGTACATTCAGTCCAGCTTCGAAGGAAAGTATATACAATATAGATCATATTTAATTGATCTTAGTTGGTTTTATTGTTCAAAACAATATCAATAAAAAGATATAAACAATTGAAAGATGACACACAATTGAAAGATGCCACGCAATTTTATAATGGACCAGCAATTTGGGACAGAGGCAGGATTGGTGTGCGTTGTTTTCAAGGAAGGGTAAAAGTTATTTTTATATTGCAATAACAAGCAGTGTAATATTTTAGGAGAATGCTACAATGTGCACCCGCCCATATGAGATTTTGTGTCTCTAAATTTGAGTTTTGTGGCACCAAATATGAGATAATATGAGATTTTGTGATACCAAATATGAGATTTTGTGGCTCCAAATATGAGATGACATACGGTATGCACTCATACGAATGGACAGCTAAGGTTGCGCCACGTATGACGTGTGAGAATTTGTGTCAACTTTGATCATTGACTATATGAGATAGTGTGTATATCAATATGAGATTTTATGGACTCCAATATTTATTGTTGTGATTACCAATATGAGATTTTGTAGCTCTAAATATGAGATTTTGTGTTTTAATATGAGATTTTGTAGCTCAAAATATGAGATTTTGTGACTCAAAATATGAGATTTTGTGGCTTAAATATGAGATTTTGTGGCTCCAAATATAGGTCCACACGCACTGTAGCAAGTCCGCACGCACTGTAGCAAAGTCTGCATGGATCCAATATGAGATTGTGTGGCTCCAAATATGAGATTTTGTGGACATCCGTATGAGTGTGCATACCATATGCACTTCATACCTCTAGCCACAAAATCTCATATTTAGAGCCACAAAATCTCATATTGAGTAATTTTTAGAGGGTGCGCATTGTAGCATGACCAAATAGTTTAAAGGGGTTTGTTAATGTGTTGTGTGCTTAGGGCATATAATAGAAATGCATTAACTCCTTTATTTGGTTCCACTATCATTGGGAATGTAAAGTTAAATGCATTCATAAATTACAACTAAACTAGCTTTCTAAGGGTACATAACGAACATGCCTTAGATTGAAATTGTAATGTCTAGAAATTAAAAGCCCACCAATGCACCCGAATCATTATGTTTCACAAAATTCTTTCCCTTAGTTAAATACCCAAAAATTAGGTTAAAAAATTTACCATCAGTTATGGTTCTAGTACTAGTACCCCTAAAGGCCCAGTTATGCTGTTTTATTACTATTTTCGTTCTCTACCATAGTTTCTGTTCTATTACTCTTGTTGCCAAAAAAAATAGATTACAAAGCGAGAGTTCCTATTATTTCTTCCCGTTCCAAACTCATGCTTGTGGGAATTCGAAAAGGAATGGGGAGAATGGAAAGTAAAAGGGCATTTTGGTCGCAGGGCACATTAACAAAAGCCTACTTTAAAATGCGTGTAGTATTTTTAATATTAAGAATATTGATGAGTGATTAATTAATAAAAATGTATTGTTTTAGATATAAGTATATTGATGGATGATTAATATATAAAAATGTGTATCCTTTCGGGTATTAGAAATAATTAATCTTAGAACCCTTGTACTTTTTTATATTAATTACTCCCTCCGTCCGTAAAGATAGTCCACTACGGTACTACCAAAGAACCTCCATTTTCCGGATAAAAAATACTACTTGGAGTGGGAAAAACCTAATTGCCCTTAAGAAGGACAGAGCGCGTACCTTAATTGACCACCATGGGAGGGTGAATAGCTCGGCACCACATAGGGAGTCCTTAAGCCCTATGCCGAGCTGGTTTGACCATGAATAAGGTCAAGATAAAAAGAATAAATTAATAAGTTAGGATGCACTAGCTCGGCGTGGGTCACAAGAGGATACCCGAGACATAGCCGAGCTAGGTAGGCTCTGTATATAGCTTAAAACAGCATTCTGGAATACATAATTCAGCTCGGCATAATGAGCTGAGCTATGTACGAGTTATTCTGAGCTACGTGGAAGCACGACACCGCCATAAATAGGGCGGTGAGACATTCTAGAATAATCTATGGCAGTTCCTTACTAGATAAGGAGCAATCCCGTTAAATGAGGGATTGATATGAGCATTCCTAATGTGATTGGGAATAAGCCCCATATAGGAAAGATACCTATATAGAAAGAAGGACTACTACTAGACGAGATGTAGCAGTATAAGGAAATCTGCTGTCAAATAGGAAAGTCCTATTAGGGAAAGGATCCCTAAAGTTAATAGGAAACAGAAGGCACGAGATGCCTAAACTCATAAGGCATCCACACCTATAAATACAAGACAACAACCATGACAAAAGGTACGCGGTGAAACCCCTTTTCATACGCATTGTGTGATTTGAGAGTTTGAGTACGAGATACTAACTTAGACATCGGAGGGCCTTTGCCGATGAGAGGCAAAGGTACTCTAACCCTTTTTTCTGTCTTGTAGATTTGGGGTTAAATCAAGGAAGCACGTACAATTGGCGCCGTCTGTGAGAAACGGTACGAGAAGCTTTTTTCCATAAAAAATCACTCAACAATGGTGGCCTCAGAACCTGTTCTACACACTCCACGACGTGGAGGACGATATGGAAAACACTCCTGTGCACACTACGAGAAAGAGTGCAAAGGTAGACAAAACTCCTGCAGTTCCAGAAGCACCACATAAGAAGCCCACTGTCAAAAAATTCAACATAGGGCATATCCCTGAGATTCCAAAGTTCCGGGGAACACGTCTGGTGCTTCATGATTCCCTAGGATCAGGCGAGCGACGCAGGCGCTCAAAGACACCACCAAGGAGAAATAGGGTAACCTCTCCCCGCCATGAGAAGGGGAGAAGCCCCCCAAGGAGGGGAGATCATAGGCGAACAAGAAATCATGAGTGGGAAGATAGCCTTGACCAGAAGGAACAAGAGGCAGAAGAGCTGGCACGAGAGGTCACTTGACGCGAAAAAGAAATTCAAGATCTGAAAAAACAACTCCAAGAGAGGGAGAAAGACTTACGCTCACAGACGAGATCCGTGCAGTACGAGAAAGAAAGAAAGAGTTATCATGATGTTTCCACTGTTAGAAGGGTCTCTCCACAAAAAAAGAGAGAGAGGAACCCCTCCGTTGAGAAAAGAGAAAGAAGGAAACACGCTAGGGACAGATACGAGAGATCTGATTCAAATGAGCACACCCCCAAGCAGCATGTGAAAAGAAGGGAAACTGGCCAAGCATGGGGAGGTCCTAAAACTGTACAAGAGGCAGCTAAGGAAGCCCTAGGCCAGATCTCTAAATCACCACTAGCCCACTAGATCCGAGCAGAAAAGACTCCGAGCAGGGTTAAACACTCTACGTTTATACCCTATGAGACCAATACGGACCCAGTGGCCCACATTCAACACTATCAACAGGCCATGTTCATGCACGAGTAAGACGATGCCTTGCTGTGCAAGATGTTCCCGTCCAGCTTAGGGAAAGTGGCCCTGAGTTGGTACCAAAAACTCCCAGAAGGGACAATCCTGTGCTGGGCCCAGCTTGCCGAGGAATTTACGCTCGGTTCTTGACAAGCCGAGCAGCCCCAAAGACATTCGACGCGTTAACCTTTATGAGACAGAGGGATGATGAAACCCTCCGGCAGTACTCCAAACGATATTGGGAGACTTTCAACGAGATTGAAAATTGCAGTGAAGAGTACGCTCTGGCTACGTTCAAGACTAGCTTGCCCATGCATAGTAAGTTACGAGAATCGCTCACTATGCACCCAGTCAAGACTATGGCCAAGCTTATGGAAAGAATTCAGGAGCATGCACGGGTGGAAGATGACATCTTGCAGGCTGGGGGGAAGATTGTGGCTGGACAACCTCAACTGCCCGAAAAGAAAGCGATAGAGTCAAAGGTGTACAAGAAAGAGTACACGACAGGAAGAAAAGACTACACTCAGTAGAGAAAAGACAAAGCTGACCCAGATCCCAAGTCATATACTTTAGCGTCATGGCAATTTTCAACATCTCAATCTATAAGATGCTGTACAAAATCAAGAACTAGTCATGGTTCAGAAGGCCCCCAAAGATAACAGGAAATCCAGAGAAAAAAAGGGCTACCAACCAACATTGCATTTACCATAGGGACTGGGGTCACATGACTGAAGATTGTGTGGAATACAAGAAGTTCCTGGATGAAAAGGTGGCGGAAGGCCATCTGAAGGAATTTTTGGTTGGTGAACAAAAAGATGCCGAGCTGATAGAAGAGATGGATTACGAGAAAGGTCCAAAGGGAACAATTCATATGATACATGGATTGGTTGCCTCATACACAAACAATGTAATAAGGCGCATTCAAAGGGTCAATGGACAGGTGCAGCAGGTCATGAAGCTCGGCACGAAGAGGCCAAGGACAGAAGGAGTAATGGAGGTACCCATAGCCTTCTCTAATGAGGATCTGGATGGAGTTAACATACCACATAACGACGCATTGGTCATTACCCTACGAATAGGGAAGTATGATGTGGAAAAGATCCTAGTGGGCCAGGGAGCAAGCACGGAGATTATGTACTATCACACCTTCAAAAAAATGGAGCTCCCGCTGAGCTCGTTGCAAAAATGTTTGAATCCTTTGGTAGGTTTCAGTGCTCAGACAATATGGCCTATGGAAAAGGTCACGTTGCCTGTCCGAGCAGGGTCAGTTGTTCTTAAAACTGACTTCTTGGTGGTAGATCTGCTGTCTTCCTATAACGTGATTATGTGGAGGACTTGGATGCATAAAATGAAAGCCATCCCCTCCACTTACCATCAGAAAATCAAGTATCCAGGGGCGGATGGTATTGAGTGCATTAGAGGTAACCAAAAGGTAGCAGACCAATGTTTCAACATGGTGATAAAAAAATCCCCAAGGGCAGAGCTCGTTCAGACAGTTGAAGTACCTGATCAGCCCACCTTGGAGGATGTGGGAGGAGACCCCACCAAGAAGATGGTGGAAGGGTTAAAGAAGATTCAGATCAAAGAGGATAACCCAGAAAGGTATTTCTTGATTGGCGAGACCCTTGCCGAACAGGAGGAGAGAGATTTGATCAATTTCTTAAAAGACCATATTGACGTTTTTGTGTGGACACCCCAAGAGATGTCTGGGATAGACCCTGAGGTAAAATGCCACCATCTAAATGTAGACCCCCGTCATAAGCCAGTCGTGCAGAAGGCAAGGAGGTCGGCACCACAGCACGCAGATGTTGTGATTGAAGAGGTAGAATGGCTACTGGAAGCGGATGTCATACGAGAAGTGAACTATCCAGAATGGCTGGCCAACACTGTCGTGGTTAAGAAAAAGAATGGAAAGTGGAGGGTTTGTGTGGACTTTACTGGCCTCAACAAAGCATGTCCTAAAGACAGCTTTCCACTCCCCATGATTGATCAATTGGTGGACGCCACAGCAGGCTATGAAAGGATGAGTTTCCTTGACGCATATTGAAGATACCATCAGATAGCCATCTATTAACCTGACCAGGAGAAAACATCTTTCATCTCGCCAAGAGGTCTTTATTGTTACAAGGTCATGCCGTTTGGGCTAAGGAATGCTGGAGCGACCTATCAAATGTTGGCTACCAAAATGTTCAAGGAGCAGCTTGGCAAAACCATGGAAGTTTATATAGATGATATGGTGGTAAAAAGCGAGGTGAAGCCTGATCATCTTGCTGACCTAAAAGCGACTTTCAACATTCTGAGAAAGTACAAGTTAAAGCTAAATGCCTCAAAGTGTGCTTTTGGGGTCAGTTTAGGAAAATTTTTAGGGCACCTAGTGACCAAGAGGGGGATTGAGGCCAACCCAAATCAAATAGTTGCACTTCAGAATCTCCAAAGTCCTAAGAACACGAAGGAGGTCCAAAGACTAACAGGGATGGCAGCAGCTCTAAACCGTTTTATCAGCAAATCCTCAAATCGATGCAGGCCATTCTTCCAGCTTCTGAAGAAGAGAGAGGGGTGTGAACACCTCGCGGGAAATGTCCACGAAATTGATCATTTGGTTTGGAAAACGGTTTCGATTGATTGGATGGAGTCGCCACCCAGGTTTGAGGACTGTACCCTAGAAACTATTTGAAAATGACTCTTTTGCCCTTGATATGAAAAATATTGTACCGGTCTTCGTTTATTGAGATTTCTCGAATCCGGGAGCTAGGTTATGAGAGGGGAAGGAATTTAAAGCACCCTCTCGCCCGGCACGACCACCGGTCTCTACTAAATGCTCAAGGGATTTTGAAAATACATTGGACTTTGAATACATATTCATACGAGAGCACCAAAAGTGCATCAAAGAGATTAACAAAATGAATGCGGATGCATGTGGTTGTGTAAAGAGTGGATGGACAACATGCATAGGGCACTGAAACCTCGCTTAATCACACCTAAAATACCCTGAGAGACTCCAGAAGTTGATCACAAACATCAAACCTGCCACACCTGGATGGCCATCTGGGCACCTGGATTAGGCCGATCCAGGCGCCTAGATTGAATGCAAGCGCCTGGAATAGGTGAATCCAGGCGCCTGGAAAGCTAACCAGACAGAAATTTCCATATTCCAGGTCTCACAGTAAACAACAAATGCAATGCTTCTAACTTACTCTCACATGCGCAAAATGATATTTAATGATTCTAGGAATGACATGGACCTCAAGATCACTTCATAACGTGATATGAGCTTGGAAAATCATGATTCTAGCATGCTTTGATGGATAGAATGGAAATGTCACTAAGGCATGTATCAAACTCTCTTATGCATAAGGTGAACCTTGAAGTATAGTAATGGTCATGAAAGAATAAAGAAAGAGAATGATATGGATTTGGATCATGAAATGACTTGAAAAAGCCATATGATGGATACACATGCACTCAATACACTCTCTCTACTTAATATGAAACTTTAAGTAAATAATGAGTTTGGTTAAGCTTCAATACATGCGAATGATGTTCTATGTGCTGATTGAAATGTAAAGGAAGTCAGATGCATGACTAAGGGGAGGGAATCCAGACGCCTACATTGAGAGAATCCATGCGCCTGGATTGAATGCAGGCGCCTGAACTGAGCTAATCCAGGGGCCTGGATTGTATACTGATACACGAAACAGATTTCTTTCTTAACATGATCCAGACCTCTTCCAAGTCCTCCACTGGTATAGAAGACTAGTAAGTACTTGGTTGAGTTCCCTTCAGGGCCTATTTGAGCACTTTGGTAGAAAAATCTACCTTAGAAGCTTGATTTATGAACTTGAATGGGATTTTTGAGTGAACTTTGTGAGTATATAGCTACTGGACTTGAGTGGACAAAACTAATAAGGGTAGTATGTGAGTGCCTTGATGGAGTTTGGTTGAGGAAAGCATTATATGAAAGGTTAATGTGGTGTGGGGGTGGGTTTTTGAGGTTGAAAGTAAAGGAATTGGAAATGAGACATTAAGAGAGAGAGGGGCAACTGATCCTCTTGAAATGGAGTGGGAGGGAGGTATATATAGGGAGAGAATGGGGTATTTTTGGGTAAAAAAAAGAGGGAAATTGCAATTTGAACTCAAATTTTTGGAGGGATGCAGTGCTAGTGGGAAATTTGAGTGAAAAAAACATGGGACGATGTAAGGTAGAAGCCCATAGTTTCAATCAAAACCAGCTGGAAATTGCCCACTGGAAGTGATTCCGGGCGCCTAGAATTGGGGAATCCAGGCGCCTGGATTGAGTCTGAGCGCCTGGAATAGGGGAATCCAGGCGCCTGGATTAGGAGACAACACAGCATTTCAAAATTTGCGGGGCCGCTTCGGGCAATGTTTTAAAACCCGGACCGGATGGCGAACCGGAAAAGGGACCGGGTAGACGGGTCACTGGTTGAACCGCTATCGAACCGTGACGTCATTAATATATATTTTTTAATATTCAGAAAAAGAAATATGAAAAATAAACGTTGTAAAAGAGAGAGGGCATAGGAAAAATGGGAGAGATGGAACTTTGTATGTGGGGTTTGTCCCACATCGCTCAAACTGGAGATTTGAGAGCCTATTAGCATTATAAAACGCAAGGAAGGGGGACCAATTTATACAACTAACCAATTGAAAGCCTAAAAGTGGTGGCCCACGTTGACAGATGTCATAGGGATGCTAATTCTAGCTTTAAATTGCAGCAGTGCTGCAGTAAAGGGTGGAGTTCAAACTTTTAATATTCCGGTTCGGTCCAACTGACCCGCAGCCGAGTCTTCCGGTTCACCGGTTCAACCGTTACTGTTCACCGGTTCTTTCAAAAGAGACCGGTTCTGAAAAATTAACGGTTCTAGGGGTTATCCGGACCGGAACAAGGTCCGGTCGACGAGTCAACCGGTCGAACCGGCCGGTCCGGTCCGGTTTTTAAAACATTGGCTTCGGGTGCTACCGAACTCCGTTTTGCACATGGTTTGAAGCGGTTGAAAGCTTGTCAAGTCTACTTTCTAACCAAAGTGGTTTGAGCCCAAGATGATTTGTACATAAAAATCTATGACCATTTTACCCTCAGAAGGTTGGAAAATAAGTTATTTTGGTAAAATGGACACATCTCCCTCATTTCAAAATGGATTGGGACATATTATATAACAAAAAGAGGGTTTTGAATGTACTAGAAGGTGGTGTAGGCTCAGGTTAATTTTGAAGAGGTTTTGGAAGGGTTTCCAAGTTCACAATCAAGCCTCGCGTGCTCTTATCGAGCATTTTCATCATCAGGGATTGCCAAGGATTTTCGTGGGTTCAAATTGGGGTGTCTACAAGGGGTATGAATGGGGAGCCGAACAGGAGGGGCGTTCCAAGCATTAAAGGCCTACCTATCTTCACCACCTTTGCTCTCTACCCCAGAAGCTGGGGAGTGGTTGATTTTGTATTTGGCGGTATCCGAGCATGCAGTCAGCTCGGTTCTCCTACGAATAAAGGGGATAGAACAGGCTCCAGTCTACTTTGTGAGTAAAACCTTGTTGGATGCTTTGTGAGTAAAAGTCACCTTTTCCGGCATTTGTTGAAATGCCGGAACCAAAAGTGCCGGTAAAAGTTAACTTTTCAAAAATTCTTTCTTTTATACCATAAATATTTTTGTTTGACCTTTAGAAGCCAAATGTGTGCTAGTACAGTTGGTAGTGTGCGCGCGTGAGGGGCTAAAGGTCACGGGTTCGATTCTTGGGACGAGCAATTTCTCCCCAATTTTGATTGCCACATGTGTGCCACGTGTGTGCCATGCGGGCACCAGATGGCTGCCATGTGGCCCTCACATGGGTGCCACATGGCAATTTTTTTCCTAATAAATTAGTCGACTTTTCCCGGCATTTGTGAAATGCCGCAAATAGTGGCGACTTTTTCCGGCATTTGTGACGACTTTTCCTGGAATTTGTTAGTATTACCGACACGTGTATAGACGGCATATGTAATAAATGCCGGTAATGCTTAAAAAATGGCGGTAATACCCTTTTCCGGCATTTGTGGTGGCTTTTCCGGCATTTTGTCAAATGCCACTAATAGTGAAATTTGGCGTAGTGTCTTCTCCCTAGAAGGTTTGGTGCTAGAACAAGCACTAAGATTGGGATTCAGTGCTACCAACAATGTGGCAGAATATGAAGCCTTGCTGGCTGGACTAAGGAGTGCCTTAGAACTCAAGGTAAATAAGTTAAGAGTATTTTATGACTCGCAGTTAGTTGTAAACCAACTTTCAGGTGAGTACGCCGCAAAGAGTGAAAAGATGGCGGCATACTCAGAGGCAGCCAAAGACCTACTTGATAAATTCAACAAAGTTCACATACAACAAATCAGCTCGGGCCAGAACGCACATGCAGACTCACTAGCTTGCTTAGGCTCAGCAATCAACACGGAGTACCGCCGTATAGTAACTGTGGACCATTTGAGTGAGCCAAGCATTGGCCGAGCTGTTGAGCTAATAATGGAAACAGAATTTGGGCCAAGCTGGATGGATCCAATAAAGGCTTGCCTACGAGATGGGACGTTGCCAGAGGACAAGAGGGAAGCTCACAAGATCAAAACCAAGTCTGTACGTTTTTTGCTCTCTCCAAAAGGTAAGCTTTATAGAAAATCCTTCCTTGGTCCATATTTACTATGCGTACACCCAGCTCTGGTCCAGAAATTCCTCTACGAGATCCATGCTGGAACACGTGGAGGACACACAGGCAGAAGATCCATAGCCCACCGAGCAATATCTCAGGGGTACTGGTGGCCTTACATGCAAGAAGATGCAAAGGTCTTTGTCAAAAAATGCGAAAAGTGCCAGAGGACCTTCTTCCTCTAACAAGTCCATGGCCATTTGCACAATGGGGATTGGACATCGTGGGTCCTCTCCCCATGGCAACAGGGAAACGAAAATTCCTACTTATTGGCACGGATTACTTTACTAAATGCATAGAGGGTGAAGCCTTGGCAAAGATCACGAAGGCTATGGTAGAAAAATTTGTTTGGAGTAAGATTATAACGAGATTTGGAGTGCCTTACTCCATCATCTCAGATAACGGGTCTCAGTTCGGCAAGAAGTTCAAAGCTTTTTGTGCCCAGTACGATATCAGAAACTACTACTCCACCCTAGCTTACCCACAGAGTAATGGGCAAGCAGAGGCTTCAAACAAAACCATTCTTAAAAGCCTTAAGAAGAGGCTGGAGAGTAAAAAAGGAAAATGGCCGGACGAGCTGTCAGCCGTACTCTGGGCATACAGGACCACTCCTCGGCGATCTACGGGATAGACGCCGTACTCCCTTGCTTATGGGACAGAGGCAGTAATTCCATTGGAGATTGGCTTGCCGACCAATCGCACTGCTCTTGTGGAATCAGGAGGCAACGATAAAGCCTTAGCCGAGCAGCTTGACCTTGCCGAAGAAAAGAGAGAGCGTGCGCTTATCAATTTGGCAGCATACCAGGAGCAGTTGCGAAGAAGCTACAACGGGAAGGTACATCCAAGAGAGTTCAAGATTGGGGATCAAATCCTAAGGAAAGTCTTGGCCAACACCAAGGTATCCTCTGATGGGAAGCTTGGGCCGAACTGGGAAGGCCCGTATAAGATTGTGGGCATTGCTGGCATTGGGGCCTATCGTTTGGCCGACCTGGACGGAGACCCAGTACCACGACCATGGAACGTCCAGAACTTAAAAAAAATTTACCAGTGATTAGTCTTTGCTTTTGTGACTACGAATATAGTCACAATGTTATTCCTTAGTTGGGATTATGAATAAAATCGCCAACTTTAGTTTATTTAGATTATTTGTTTTCTTTTGCTACCTCAATGATTAATAAAGTTCCTTTTTTCCTACTCTTAGTTGTGTTTAATATGAACCAAAATCATATAAATTTTGTTTCCAATTGGGGAGCAGAGGGTAAGAGCATGCCCTAACATTTTAGTTGAGTATACAGAATTTAGTCTAAAAATTCCTAAGTACAAAAAAAGCTCAGGGTTGCAACGATTATTGCAACCAATTTCCTAAGCATGAAAAAGCTTAGATTGCAACGATTATTGCAATATTTCAAGTACGAGGACAATTGACAAATATCCTAAGTACGCAAAAACTTAGTTTCGCAACGATTATTCCAAAAAATGTTTAAGTACGAAACACTTAAACAGCTTAAAGCCCGAAAAAGCTTTAATGAATTCTCAAAAAACAAAATTTTGCAACGATTATTGCAAAAAAGTGTTTAAGTATGAAAAACTTGAACTTTGCTAACATAGAGTATGAAGATACTCATAATACGAGAAACTTAAAAGTATCAATAGGCCACACACGGCCGAGCAAAGCCTCACAGGGCTGATCATCAGGACTTCAAGAATTCAAAAGGTAACAAACACAGGCATTAACACAGGCATTAAGCCTCTTCACTGAGCCCTTGAGCATCAGTGGCAAGGGTGGAACCAGTGGTCTTATCAGCAGCAAGAGGGTCATCCTCCGCATTCTCAGCAATGTCATCACGAACGGTGAGGTCATCAATAGCTTCTTCAGTCTGGGCCTGTTCAGGAAGGGGCTCCGGTTGAGGAGATGTAAAATGCTGCGCCTGAGCATCGGAATGAGCAGTTTGAGCTTCAGATTACTGAGCAGCCAAGGCCTCCATTTGGCTAGGAAGCTCCATGTCAGTCCACATACGGGAGTCTTTAGGGAGTCCCATTCTTGTGCAGCAGCGCTTACAGCTCATCTCCCAGATGGCGTCCTTGACTACCGGCATTTGAGCTCGGTAGTGCACAGTGATTTCAATCACAGCTCGGTCATACTCGGCCTCAGCCTTGGCCTAAGCAGCAGCCAGCTCTTGATGAAGATTTTGCTCTGCCTCCCCTGCCTTTTCTGCTTTGCAAGATCAGCTTTAAGCTTCTCGGCTTCTCCCTGAGCCTCTTCCAGTAGATGAGCATTCATCGCACTCTCCTTTTCGGCCCTCTCTGCTCTCTTCTAAATGGAGCTTACTTCCCTCTTGTGATCTCTCTCAGTCTCCTTGGCTTTCTCAAAGCCATCTGAAACCTTTTGCATGATGTGTAAATGAAAACGTATGTAAACAGGTGAAACCCTAAGAAGGCAAAGTTGAAATGAAGGTGTTAGACAACTTCCATACCTTAACGCTGGACTGAAAGATTGATTTCATCAAGGTGTCATAGAAGCAACTCTTTTCTCTCTCCATGTCCAACGGAAGGAGAGCAGCCCTAGAGATGCCATAAGCAACGTCAACGGACGAGACCTTGTCAATCGCATTCAATGGGGTCCCGTCTAGGCGAGCCAGCACAGGGGCCCATGGCTGCACGAGCAGTGGAGAGTCAGTCGTTGTATGGCTAGAACTTGGCTCCCCAGTCCGTCGCCTTTGGAGGGGAGGTTGGAAGTCCTGTAGGCTCTCGATAGGCCTCTTGTCCCTTTGCTCAGTAGCAGGAACAGGAGGGCTGATTGGAGGAACAACAAGAGATGCACGGGAAGGGAGTCCACCAAGGTTTAGCTCATCAAGGAGGTTGATCCGCTAACGCGGCATTTCTTCTCAGTCTAGAGAGGGGGAATAACCTGATGAATCTGAGTCCGCGAGCAGGGCTGATTGTTCGACTAAGAAAAAACGGTTGCACGGTGATCGATCCCACCTGTTTCTTCCCTTTCCTCTTCTTCTTCTTCTATTGCTGCCCTTCCCGATGTGCTCGGCTCTTGGTCAGTATGGGTAATGATCGGGATGGCAGTCGGGATCTTTGGGATATGAGCAAATGTGATTTGCTGTTGTAGATCCCTTGGGGCCCGAGAACACCTAACCCTTCTTCCACATTTGCTCATATCCCACAGTTGCCAGTGACTACAAGATAGTCATCCCCCTCGCCCTTTGAAGAATTGGGCAGATTCGTGATAAGCTTCTGCTCGGGGTCTCTGGCCTTGAAGTAGTAATTGTTGTTAGTAGTAGGGACTACACTATATAGATAGTGTAAGTCCCACCAGTCAAGGTGAAGGCCGATGAGCCTATTCAGGGCAACTGTGCCCATAACTACCCTAACGAAATTAGGGCACAATAGCATAGGGTTTAATCTATACCTACTACAAACCTCTCTAAAGAAAGGATGCAGAGGAAACCTCAGACCACCCTCAACTATGAATATCAGAGGGATGTGAATCTTATCTTGGTCTTGACCTTCTTCACCCAGGTCATTACGCCTGTTCAGACGAAACTGGACATCATTTGGGATCTCGTATTTTCTACGGAATTCCTCTATTTTTTCAAGGGTACTAAGCAGGGCTATATGTTTTCCCATGTTTAGGGTTTCACTGTTGAAACCCAAGGTGAAAGACGATAAAGAAGAGAAGGAGAAGAGCGGGTTAGGCTACGAAAATGGCGGTTTAAAGAAAAAACACTTACGTGAGACAGTGAATGGAGAGTCTCCGACGAGGATGGAGAGAAGTTTCCAACGAAAAATGGGAATGGATTTGAGGTTTTTCAAGCTCTGAAACGTTGAGAATGGCGGACGGAATACCTCTCTCTCTCTCTCTCTCTCTCTCTCTTGCTTCTGATGAAGGAAATAAGGAAATGGAGAAGGAGGGGAGGGGTTTTTGAGACTTAGAGGGTTTTGGGGGGAGAGAATAATCATTATCCCGCCCAAAATCCCATAAAAGTAGGGCGTGACGTACGAGAAACGTCACCCAAATTGTCCTTTGGGCTTATTTGATGACCAACGGGTCACTTCGCATTAAATGTGAAAGTAACCCTGCTCCCCACGTGAGGGAGAGACGTGCAAGAGGTGCATCAAGAACCGTTGGAGCTCTGCGCACTGCTGATGGATGACAGCAGTAGCAGAGCTGGGGAGCAATTGGAGTGGGAAAAACCTAATTGCCTTTAAGAAGGGCAGAGCGCGTGCCTTAATTGACCACCATGGGAGGGTGAATAGCTCGGCACCACATAGGGAGTCCTTAAGCCCTATGCCGAGCTGGTTTGACCATGAATAAGGTCAAGATAAAAAGAATAAACTAATAAGTCAGGATGCACTAGCTCGGCGTAGGTCACAAGAGGATGCCCGAGACATAGCCGAGCTAGGTAGGCTCTATATATAGCTTAAAACAGCATTCTGGAATTCATAATTCAGCTCGGCATAATGAGCTGAGCTATGTACGAGTTATTCTGAGCTACGTGGAAGCACGGCACCGCCACGAATAGGGGAGACATTCTAGAATAATCTACGGCGGTTCCTTACGAGATAAGGAGCAATCCCGTTAAATGAGGGATTGATATGAGCATTCCTAATGTGATTGGGAATAGGCCCCATATAGGAAAAAGTCCTATACAGAAAGAAGGACTACTGCTAGACGAGATCTAGCAGTATAAGGAAATCTGCTGTCAAATAGGAAAGTCCTATTAGGGAAATGATCCCTAAAGTTAATAGGAAACAAAAGGCACGAGATGCCTAAATTCATAAGGCATCCACAGCTATAAATACAAGATAATAATCATGACAAAAGGTATGCAGCGAAACCCCTTTTTTCATACGCATTGTGTGATTTGAGAGTTTGAGTACGAGATACTAACTTAGGCATCGGAGGGCCTTTCCCGACGAGAGGCAAAGGTACTCTAACCCTTTTTTGTCTTGCAGATTTGGGATTGAATCAAGGAAGCACGTGATCCAGACCCTACACGGATTTACTCGCCGTACACTACTCCCTCCGTTCCAAAATAATAGTCCAATACGAAAAGTTGTGTCATTATTCATATAAAAAAATAAAAAACGGTGTTGGGGCACCACGTGGCAATGCCCCGAAACCAATGACTAATTTGACACAAATGATCCAAGCTAATTACCTTTAGAAATAATGGTTTTGAGTTGCCAACTAAAAGACTCAGGTCAATTGAATAACTGTAAGTGCTTGATCCAATTTTTACATTTTCACCCAAAATTCAGCCGGAATTTTGAATGAGTTTTGAAGAAAAGTTATACCATTGATTCAAACACTTATCGTTTTTCGATTGAATTAATTTTGTTACTGAAAGATTTCAACAATATTTTAAAATTAATAAACGGTTTGGGTTATTTACTTATTTATATGAAATCTCAGAGCGGGTTCCACACATCTATGGAGACATGGTCGGTACCTATAATATTTTGGATGAATAATATGCATCCCAATCCAATATCGCACGTAAAAATATAAATGGGCAGGACAATATGACAATCAAATTCAAATCCTCTACCTGAAATCAGAGAAAGCTGATAATAGCCCGATATGTTCTGCGGAAGAAAAAAATAAAACGAAGTTACAGTCAAAACTAAACAAGCGTAAAAAATACTCTTAACTGCAAAATTAGTTTCAAACTTTTTTATTTTTTTTTATCCAAGAAAAATTAGTTTCAAACTTTTTTATTTTTTTTTAACCAAGAAAAATTAGTTTCAAACTTTTTTATTTTTTTTTATCCAAGAAAAATTAGTTTCAAACTTTTAAGGCTGAGTTTTCCAGATGATTTTATCAAAGATAACATCATGATGGGAATAAATATTCGCACTCCCAATTTTGATGCAAGGGCTCCAAGCTACAGTAGTTTTCTCAAATTACCCTTTTGCAACTTTCGTAATTTACTTCAGGCACTCCAAACAACCTTTACTCCTCTCCTTTACTTCAAACACTCCAAAAAAGCAAATAGTTTTTTTTTATTAGAAAAAATCAGATAGTTGTTCAACTCCTTTTACTGGACGTCACTCGATTGCCTAGTTCCATATGTAATGTTTTCTTGATAGAGTCTTTAAGTTATTGTTTTCATGTTCTACACCAGGGCAACCTGGACAAGTGGTCTTCGGCCTATGATTGTAGAACCATCCTTACAAAGTCTCTTGGAGTCTCTCAAAAGTTCTCATAACTCTGGTAATGTGTTTTGTTTGTCTCACTATGAGTTTAAAATGTAGATTTGCAGCCGTTATGAAGATTTTGAGGGAAAAATAGTAGATAAAAGTATGAAGATCTTGTGTCGCGACCGTTATGAAAATTTTGCAGCATCAACATTTTCAATTGTGTACTGTTTATTTTGGAGAATTAATTGTAATAATGTTTAGTTTTTTTTTTTTTTTGTGTGCAAAGTGGCGTGAAGCAATTTGACATAGATGCATCTTAAACGTTTGGAACCTAATGTTTAGGAAAAGATTACAGTACATATCCATTATTTGCGTGTGTATATGTACACGCCCCTATAAAAGTTGCGATTTTTTTAAAAAAGTTACGAAACACACCAAAATGTTACTACAAATCATAAAAAATGTCACAAATCATATTGCTGAAAAGTTACGAAACACTAAAAAATGTTACGATTGTCAATGAGGTGACACAATCTGGACTATACAATAGGTGCATATGGTACACACATTTAATGAGTGTGTAAAGTAGTCATTTCCTAATGTTTATGTTGTGGATGTTTAATATTTGGAACCTAATGTTAATGTTTATGTTTAGAACCTAATGTTTATGTTTGGTTTTGGTTCATCTTTCCGCTTGGAGTGCCTTAGTAAATGAGAAGATAATTTGGGGGTGGAATGCCTCCAATGATTTTTATATCTTGAAAATGGTAGTTTTGTAACTTCATTAAATTTTGGAGTGCCAAAGATAAAAAAAAGGAGTCCCAAAATCAAGTTATTTTTAATGTATTTTATTTAATGAAAAATCGAAGCATGATAATTGACAGAGAATTTTCTATAGCTAACATATAGAAATCAAATACCCCGTTAGATATCTGTGTAACAATTTCTATTTTCGGGTTTCCATATACTCATAATTTTTGTTAGAATTCTAATTTATTAGAATTTAGAAGGGTTTTTATTCAAAAGAATCCATATTGATGAGTTCTATATCAATTTGTATTTTCTTATCTCAGTAGGAAAACAAAAATAGAGATTCAAAATAAAATCTTTTGGAAAACTCAACTTTAAAACTGTAAAAACATAACTAGGCTTAACAAATTAGAAAGCTACACCAACTCACCAAGAACGACATTTTTTACGACTAAAATTTAAAGTAGTAATCGAAATCACAAAAATCAATCGTTAAATACTCACCACACAAGTCCAGCACATTAGTCAAAGGGGAAGGGGATGAAAAAACATGAACCCAAAAGTGAAAAGGAAAGATTTAGACTAACGTACCTTGTGGCGAAATTGCAACAGATCGGTTGCATAGTACTGGTGAAGGTAAATCTCAGATGAAGAAAGATATTAAGGAAAGGAAATAAAAGGATAAGGTAAATGGGTTCCAGATTAATTTGATTGTAAAATGCGTATGTTTGAACGGAGGAGAGGGGTGAAACGCAAATTAGTTGGAAAGGCGAAGGACGGAAGGAAGAAGAAAGCTTCGTTGAGTCAACCAAGCAACTGCCGATAACTAGTTCCCACTTCCGAGTACTAAAAATAAAACTTGGGTACACAGGTGTACACCAAATATACCGGGTTGTGTAGGATCGAATTTGGGCTCCCAAGTACTAAATAATTAGAGTCGTTTAATTTGTTTAGAATAATTCGTTAAGGATCTTTTTCCAAAAATCAGCTCATTTTGAATATGGGTAGTTTGATCAATTTTTCGTTCAATTGCCTGATAGGAAATTAAACACAGAATCGATTAAAGCCTTACAAACATTGATTGAGCTAATTTTTTTTGTAGAGATTCTTGAAATCACATCTTAAATAAATTGAGCACTCTGATCATTTGTTAGCGATCCCGAAGTGGGTCGTACACAACCCGTTTTACATTTGATGTATCCATAGACAGACTCGAGCCCCGCATGTAGACAGTGGGATTCGCTCCCAGAATTAGTTGAGGGTGCGCATAAGTTGATCTAAATACCTAAGTTATAAAAAAATAACCGAAGTCAAGTTAAATAACTGTAAATTAGATTTTTCCTTCTTGTGTCTTTTTAAAGTTTTTTTTTCTTTTTTTCTGTAAATTTATTTATTTATTTTTTTTAGTTTTAGCCCCACCAAAAATGTTAAAAATTGGATATTACTAAAAAAAATTGGATTTCGGCAATAATTTTTTACTTTTACGATTTTTTTGTCAAGATTAACGAATAATCCACAAAAGTTGATACAAGTTAACAAACGCGAAGAAAATTGAATAAAGAGAAAACTCAAAAAACCTATTTAGCTGCATGATTTATTATACTTCCTCCATTCGTGTTTGTTTGTCCACACCCTTGAAAAATTATATATATATTTCAATACTTATCTCTAACAAAATGCAATATGGATCATATTTTATAGGTCTCAATTTGTTCTAGTATTATACAAAATTTTCTAAATCAATTGAAAGATATAGAAAACTAAAAACATGACATAATCGAAAATGAACTAATAAACATTAAACACGCGCGGATGGAGGAGGGGGAATGATGGTTAAGAGAGAAAAGGGGCAAAAAATAAAATACAAAGACATGACACACTTATTGGGAATCATCGCTGCCATGACAAGGTAAAAAAATATTTCCCAATAGAAGGTACCAACAATTAAATTGTCCAAGATGTCCCTCTATGAATTGAAGCCTAGCACCCCACCCCCTCCCCCTTTTCCCTAACCCCCGCCACAGCCTAAATGGTTAAATTGCATCCATTCTCTCGACTTCTTCCCTGACTCTATTCTATCTCTTCTCAACCCAAATCATTCATGGAACCGAGTCAAAAAATTCTCCCCTCCCAAAACATCTCTCTCTCTCTCTCTCTCTCTCTCTCTCTCTCTCTCTCTCTCTCTCTCTGTGCATGAAAAATCAAAAAAATGTGACACCTTGAGTGAATTGACATTACCTCATTTGAGAATAACCATTACTCCTTTTGTCAAAAATTTTATTGTGAAAAAATAACCATTGCTCCTAAATAAAAAAATATTGCACCTTTAGTGAATTTACATTGCAACCTCTGAAAATAACCATTGCTCCTTAAATCAAACTTTTTTATTGTGGATAAATAACCACTGCTCTTTAAATGAAAAAAAAAAAAAAAAAACCGTTGCACCTTGTGTGGATTAACATTGCACCCTTTGATAATACCGTTGCACCCGAATGAGGAAGATTGAGTTGCTCGTATGATATGAAAACTCTATTTTTTGTTTTGGGAAAAATGATTATTGCTCATTAAATTACTCCGTAAACAACATTGCACCTAGAGTGACTTTTTATATGCCCCCCTATAAGAATAATATTGCACCTGAATGAAGACGGAAAAAAACCTCTTGCTCCATTTATGAAACTACACTATTGCACTCATGTTAAATACAGTTGCACTCTAAAATAAAACCATGGCACCCCATCTGGACTAAACTGGGTGCAATGTTTTTGACACAAGAAGCAACACAGACGCATTGAAGGTGCAATACAATGGGACAAAGAGTGCATTGGTGGGAATCTCCAATTTTTTCCTGATGGCTTTTCAGCTCCAAATTAATCTCCATTGATGTCCTTTTTGGTCTCTTTGTACCGGCTCTAGATCTACATTGTTTTTCCCTTTTACCTCTTTTTGTATATGTAAGCAAATGCTTCCAAACAATAAATCCACCGACAAACACCATCAAAATTCTAGAATTAATTTATCCATTGACTACTATCTAGGGTTTTTATTCCAATTTTCTTTGCACAGTGAAGGTGATAGATATACATATACAGTATATGTCTACGCTCAACAGTTGTGTTTATCACTTCTCAGATGCATAAAATTAGGGCTTCCAATCACCATGTTGAGCTCTTACTCTCATTGTCTCGCTCCCAATTTAAGGATAGATAACAATGAAGTTGTTGAGTTTGAGATTAGCTTGAGCTCGGTCGGCGAAGAGCTTGGCGTTCGTAGGTTCCATAACAATGGCTTGATAGTAGAGGTCAACGACCAGTTCAAAGTGGTCGTCAATGAACGCCTCTTTCACCTTCGTTTCGAGATCGGATGCCGAGAGAGAGAGAGAGAGAGAGAGAGAGAGAGAGCTCAACGTTGATTTGGGGGTGGAAGAGGGGTTTTTTGTGAAAGATTTTAAAGTCTAGGATATTTTCGTCCACTTATATTTTCCATGCCATGACTGGGGAAATATTATTCCTCTTCCCATCACCTAATAATATCCAAAAAATGTCTCATCAAAGTGTAATTCTTTGCCTCTTGTTTCCCTGTCATTTCCCCGATGGAGTAGGAAACTCCTCCTTGGTGACACAACTACCGATGAAATGTAATATTTTTTTTGTGTGTTTTCTTTGACTTTTACTACTGATTACTTTTCGAAATCCACTGATCCGAGTGCATAATAGCACACATTGTCATATTATACTATTCGTTGGTTACGTCAACCCACATGGCTACTACAGACTGTCATATTATACCATGCGTTGGTTACGTCAACCCACATGACTACTACAGACTGTTAGGGCTGCTCAAAAAAACCGGTGAATCGTGAATCCGGTCCGGACTTAACCGATCCGTACCTTTTGGATTTTAATCGTGGGTTAATGGTCCGGAAACGGATTCAAAAAATAAAAAATCGTGACTTTTGGATCGGACACGGATTTTGATTTTGAAACAGTGGATTAACCGATCCGGACCGTGAGATTTTTATTATATATAGTTTTTTTAAATATATATAATTTGAGTTTTGTTAATGTGTGCCCGTAAGGCACATAATAATGTCCATTAAAGGTAACCTAATTAAAACCACTTTTGTTAAAAATAGTAAAAGTAATTTATGACTTGTATTTCAAACTTAGATTTCTCATGCAAATAAATGAGTTAATGTAAAGTACTTTTACTATTTTTAGCAAAAGTGGATTTAATTAGACTTATTTAATGAACATTATCATGTGCCTTGGGAGCACACATTAACAACATCCATATAATTTTATCACTTTTATAATTATAGTTACATAGATATTGTTAATTTAGCAGACTTACGGTTTGGTTGTACTGTTGTAGGAGTTATGGTGCGAATATTGTTATTTCTGTAACTATCTGTCTTACTGCCTTTGTTGTTTTTTATTGGGATTTCCAACTTTGAACTTTCTATTTAGTGCATTTGCTACTTGCTAATGCCTTACTGCCTTTCTTTGTTATTTTTTTCCGAATAAGTTGAAAATCTGCGGATTAATCCGGAACCGATCCGTGACTCGCGGTTCGGATTGGAACCGAACCGTGAGACTTTTGGATCGGACACGGATTGTATTTTAAAAAAACCGTGACTCGCGGATTAGGATTGGATTCATGTCAATCCGGACCGATCCGGACCGTGAGCACCCCTACAGACTGTCATATTATACTATGCATTACAATGCGTTGGTTACGTCAACCCACATGGCTACTACAGACTGTCATGTTATACTATACATTGGTTGTTAGAATTATGTTTCAAAGATTAATTATTATTTATTTCAATAAATTATTTAACATTTTATTTTGCATTCTTGTAAATTATTAGTTTGGGTATTTTTATTATTTAATGTCACATAAGATATGAACATAAGGCCCCTTGGGTAACATTGTAGAAAAAACATGCTAATGGTTGATGAACCAGAGGCGGAGAGTTATGTTTTTCAGTGCCTTGTAGACCCAATAATATTCTAGGCTATGGGTGTTGATTGGGCCTCACACCTATTATGGCCTACACTTGTTATGTTGCTATATGATTGGATGATTTACTCCATCATTGAGGTAGTGACCTTAAACAAATAAGTGGATGACATGTAGTAAGTACATTCATTGAAATGATCAGTTTGAGAACACCTATGGAAGGAACACTGTCAGATTAGAAAAGATAGCACTGCAAGAAAAATCGCTTTCCGCGACCAAAAAATTTGTCGCCAAAGGGTTGTTTTTAGTCGCCTTAATATTTTGGCAACTAATATTTTAGTCGCCCCGTTTGTCTCCGACACCTCTGGGAATGTATACGCCGACTAAATTCCGGTTGGTCGCCAAAGGTTTGCCATACGGAGACTAAAACATTTTGTCGCCAAAAGGTTAGCCATATGGCGACCAAAACATTTTGTCGCCAAAAGGTTAGCCATATGGCGACCAAAACCGTTCGTCGCCAAAGGTGCTGCATCGGCGACCAATATTTTGTCGCCAAAAGTTCATACAAAAAAAAAAAAATTATGTGCCACATGGCAGCTTGAGAATTAATCAAACAATGCTTGCACATGCCAAGAATTGAACCCACGACCTCCCACTTCTTAACCCAACACCTAACTAGTGGGCTGCCCAAGTATTTATGTTCCATTTGTCAGAAACTATTTATATGTATTATCTTTTCGTATATTCCTTTTACATTAACAAATGCATGACATTATTTATCATAAATTATGTATTGCATTATATTTTATTATATTATTTAATTTTATCGAAATATACCATCTGCACGCGACTAAAATTTTTGGTCGCCATATGTCTCCACTAGCTAGATTAATGCTTGGTGCCAATAATTTCGTGCTGTATAATTATTGGCGCTAAACATTCCGCGACCAAAGTCGATGTTTGGTCGCCAAAGGCATTGCATAGGACGATAAAAAAATTATTTGGTCGCCAAAGGCATTGCATACGGCGACAACAATTTATTTGGTTGCCAAATGTACTGCTTGTGGCAACAAAAAAATTTTAGTCGCTAAAGGGTCTATAATCAACGACAAAGTCGAGTTGGTCGCCCAAAGTCCCAAAGTACTGCATATGGCGACGAAAACGATTTTGTCGCCAAGAGTATTACATACAGCGACAAACAAAATTTTGTCGCTGAAGGTGCTACAATCAACGACTAAAATTGATTTGGTTGCCAAATTTGGTCGCCAAATCTGTTTTTTCTTGTAGTGTAGTTCTACTACAATTTACTTATTTTCCTTTGACCTGAGAGGCTTGTATAAATTAATTGTTTATTCATTTAACTTTGACATTGTCAGTCGGTGATGCTGAATTAAAAGCTATATACGGACATGTTGGGTTATATGAGTGATCGTTAATTTATATTAGTGCTTAACAAGGAATCCACCATTCTCAAAGTGAGAAAGTATATTCAAGCAATTTTCACATTAATGTTGGAATAAAATATTTTTACTAATTTATATGCATATATACTATACTACAAAAAGAATTTTTGAATTGCTTTTTGGGTCCGACTAGAAGGTGAAAATTAAGAATATCGTGCATGACTAGGGTTTTGACGGTGTGAATTTATCCATGCCTATTAGCTTATGGAAATATAAGTTGGTGGAAGGAAATTGGTAGACAATTGTAGGAAAGGGCTTTACTTGTAATTCTCTATTTTCAGGGGTTCAATCACAATGTGTTGATGGGCATTATTGTGATTGGTGGAAGTTATATAATTATCTCTTTAGGTGATAATTAAAAAGAATATGTAGGATATCCTGAAACAAATAAAAGAGAAGTCTTTTATTTGTTTCCCACAACTGAAAGATAGAGATCCCTACGGATCCCACCTAATTGCAAACTCTATGTGGACGCCCGCCACTGGAAAGAAAAATTGTTATTGAAAATGGGAGTCGCCACCCGGGTTTTTCGAAAATGGATTTAATACCCGAGAAATCATTTTCAAAATGATTTTAGAAAATAATGTGACTCTCGCGATTGAAATTAATTTGGAAACCAGAGATTGTTTTGGATTCGGGAGCCAGGTTACGAACGGGGAAGGGTTTTAAGGCACCCCACTCGCCCGATTAAAAAAATTGTCTTTACTAAATATTTGTGGAATTTTTAGAAGATATTTTAGTGCAAAACTTTAATCAAGTCAACAATTTTATCAAGCAAAACAAATGATAATAATGAAAAATAAATAACATAATAATCAACATGACAACAAGTAATTAAACAAAAAACCAAATTTTCAAACTGCTTTCGAAAGAAACTAATAAAAAAAATCGAATTTAAAACAGAATGCCCTACGGTTGCCGTGCGGTACAAATAGAGTGCCATGCGGCACTGTTCAAGTAGTAAACAGTTTGAAACTTTGGTTTTAGAGGGAAAATGAAAGCAAACACATTAGAAACAAAAACTCAATTATTTTTGGAGTGAAAAACTCATGTTTTGTATTTGAAATGTTTCTCCTCAATTAATTATACCTTACGATTGAATAATTTTACCGTAAGGTACAACCGCGGAGATTTTTAACCGAGAAAACTTTCGATTACCAAATTCTTTTGGAATATGGATCCACCAAGCCCAAGGGAGGTATTAGGAGACCACCTTGAACTTGGTTTCACCCCTCAAAATACCGAAACGATGAATTTCGGTCAAGAAACCGAGTTTTTTACCTTCAGACGGAACCTTCTCAGAATGAAATGCCCTCTGGAATCTCTAGTCACTACTTGAACTCCCTTCCTACTTTAGTTTCTGCTCTGATCACAACAATGAGGTTGCTTGATTCTGGGTTTTGACAGATTGAGAAATGACCAAGGCACGGTTTGGACCGAAAATGGGATGTCGGGAAATTCGGGTTTCAAATTGGGTTTTCTACTGGAAGAATTTGGAAAGGTTATTGGACTAGTTTATGGGAGTAGTAACTGAGTATGAGATGACAAAGATTTTTGGCAGAATTTAGAGGAGTTTTTTTCGTGATTTTTCTCAATTTTCTTCATGCCTTTTTCTCTCCAACCGAACGGGTATAGATAGGTGTAGGATTTCAACTTGATCATCAAGTTTTCTTGGTGCATACTCAAAAATTGTGGGCTACACGAAATCATCATGAGAGAGTAGAGCAAATGTCAACAATTCGAGCTGCTGGGTATGTTGCAAAAAATAGATTGATGTATGACAGTGCCGTGCGGCACTCTTCCACCGCCAATGTCAAAAAGCAACACCGTGCATGACCCGGGGAGTGTTGTACGTGAGAGTTAAGTGTCGTGCGACACTGTTGACCACGTTGACTTGAAGAATTTCATTCTGAGGGGTTTTCCGAGCATCTCTTTTCATCATCAGGGATTAAAATGTATACGAGAATCCAATTTTGGGGTGTCTACAATTGCCCCTCTTTGACGAGGCTTATCAATCATTGTGTGATGAAAGTCGCGTCAACGATAAAAGACACCCCTCAATTCGAGCATTCTCGTGAAAAACAAACAAGTAAATTCTGATGCATGTGGTCGCCCTCATATGAGCTGCCTACGTACCCCATTGTAGGGATCATACCAGTGTAGTTCGTTGGAGCTTAATACACATGCAAAATGATGGATCATGCAAACACAAAAGTTATAGAAAACATACTTGAATCGGATCGTGAGGATTGCAACCTTGTTTTTCAACGAGGGGAAAATAAATGATGTGTTGTGAACAAAATCAGCGAGCGAGGCTCCGTGAGTAGTGAAAGAAGTCCCCCAAAAATAGTGATTAGAGCGAGACCGGCGAGGTCCCCCAAAAATAGTGATTAGAGCGAGACCGGCAAGGTCCCCCAAAAATACTAGTTAGAGCGAGACCGGGGAGGTCTCCCAAAATCAGTGATTAGAGCGAGACCGACAAGGTCCCCCAAAAACAGTGATTAGAGCGAGACCAGCAAGGTCCTCCAAAAAATAGTGATTCGAGCGAGACCCGCGAGGTCCCCCAAAAACAGTGATTCAAGCAAGACCGGCTAGGTCCCCCAAAAACAGTGATTCGAGCGAGACCGGTGAAGTCCCCCAAAATAATGGTTCGCGCGAGACCGGTGAGGTCCCCCAAAAAATAGTGATTCAAGCGAGACCGGTGAGGTCCCCCAAAATAGTGATTCGAGCGAGACCAGTGAGGTCCCCCAAAAACAGTGATTGGTTACGAAAGAGATATCTTGGCTTTAAAATCCCTCGAAAAATTGATTTAGTGCCAAAGACATTTGAAAAATACGTAAGTGTGTCGTGCGGTGGAATAGAAGTACTGTGTGGTGGAGTTCGAAATGTGTGTACTGTGTGGGGTGTTTTCTCAAAGACATAGAAATTGTACAAAGAAGCTCGTCCAAACCACCACGTGCCCATGCACATGGTAAATAGCATGGAATGGGACGCGGACGTCCACCAAGCCCATAACCCAATATCGACTCAAGTCTACCTGACTTAAACTTGCATTCTCCATACCTGTATGAGAAATAAACAATTCAACAATTGTTGTACTTAGAAAGCAAACTTGAGTACCCAGAACATGCAAAACTACCAAAACAAAGTTCAAAGTCATACCAACGGCAACCAAAACCTCAGCCCACCTAAACACCACGAAGGGTGTAATTACTGTAGTTTCAAAAACACGACCACGCAGGGTCACTTGTCCAAATCGCCACGCAGGGCACGGGACCAAAAATTGTGTTAAAGTATCATTAAAAGTTAGAAAGTGTCAAGAACTACGGACAAAGCAAACAGGCACAAGGCCTCTTCACTGGGCCTCATGGACCTCAGTGACAGAAATGTTACCTGAACCTTCAACAACACCAGAGGAGGGGAGCTCGACCTGCTGCTCGTCAGGGACGGATGTGTTGCCACTAGCTTCCTTCTGGCTAGGGTCAACAACTGCACTCTGGTTGGCACAACTGCACTCTCTGGTTGCCACTTGCAATTACGAACCTTACAAAATGCAGTCACCCTATCATTTTCATTCTTTGCAAAACTGTATTCAAAACAAAAAAAATATAGCATACTTTGCCAAACTATCACAAAACTCAATCACTCCACCCTTAACTTCTGGTTAACTTCTTTGACGAGACGACGCCAACCATCAGACAACAACGGACGATCCCGATGCTCACAAAACGTTGGTAATAAGTCTCTCTCTTTCTGAAGCTCCAACCTCCATTCAGAACGAAATTCAGCTAACCCTTTCCCTTTAGAATTACTGCAACTTCCACCATTAGAACACAAACCGGCACCACTCCCACTACTTCCACCAAATCCAACAGCCCCGCCCATAATACTGTTATTACTACTAGCAGTACAAGTAGCTCCAACTTAAGTACTCAAACAACTACTACTACTATGATTAAATCCAATTTCCACAACCTCATCCCCCAAACAACTACTATCTAAAGAATTAACAACTGTAACTCGAAATGCTCGAACACCATAACAAGAGGTTAAATCAAACATTACCTCCATGCTCTCATTGTTGTCTACAAGAAAAAGTTCATTATCTTTTAATGAGTAAAACAGCTGCATGTAATCACCTCTCAATTTGCGAAACTTCAAGCACAATTTCTGAACCAAATCCTCATACAGCGACGTCCGACAACACTTTATAACGGCAGTATGTGAACCGTATTTGCACAATAAGATGACTGAATCCACCTCAATAGACATCACCTAAACAGGCCAAACAAAGAAAATAAATTAACAAAGTGACTAAAACAAGCTATTATGAATAGTTCACTCCATCAGTTATACTTGATACACAATTCACATCCCCAATAAGATACAATTCACACAGCTTACAATCCATATATTCACAATTCGAAGCAACTCTTATGCACAATCAACACAACTATAACAAACAATTCACATAAGCTGTTATGCACAATAAACACCACAAAATATACAATGCACCAAACTCTCTGGGTTTTCCTTCAGTAATTTACCTAAATTTTCCATCTAGAGAGATTGATGCCTTTGCCTTAAGAATGGTCATACCTACACTGATTGAACTAATTATTTCCCGATTAAGCAATCCAGTGCTTCGCAGATCAAATCAACCAAGCTTTTATTTCGGGGCATATTTTACAGTGAAGCAGTTGCCTAATGAGAAGTTTCTACAAGCTTGAGGAACTGAATGACAAGCTTGAAGGATCAATCTTCGTGACAACATAAACTATGCATAACAAAGTGGAAAAATTTGTTATGGTGAATCCACTGTAAAACAAAACTAACACAGCCTAATATGCACAATTCACACCAGATCTTATCATAATTCACACCCTATAACAAACAATTCACAAAGAGCAATTAACCAAACCTAATTGCTCCTTAGTCGACCTCAAATACTAATTACACCAACATTAATTAATCCCAAATCATTAACTTATGCGCAATTCACATCAACTGTTAGCCTCGCATGCATAAATTCAATACAATTTCACAAAGAGCACAAGCTCTTCTGCAATATTAACACCGCCAGAAAAAACAAATCTCAAAATCTGTTAACCGAACACAATGCTAGCACATTATGCTGATTTTCATCATTAATCGGCCTCAAAAGTGCTTTCACCAATAATCAATCTGATTTTCATCGTTAATCGAACTCAAAAGTACTTTCAGCAACAATCAAAACACCATAACAAAGTCAAAACACGTTCGTCAGTGGTCACTGTTTAAGTCGACAATCAACAATACTCGTTTGTTCAGTGCTCACCATTCAACTTGATCGACGACGAAAATCAATTTGATGTTATGCAACTTCTCCTTGCAATCGTCACTTGCTCACCATTCCTAGAATCGCCATCATCTGTCACACTCGTCTCAGAAGATCAATTCCAGTCTCCGTGTTCACCGATTCCACTCGTTATTTGTATATATACGTTTTAAAAGAGGGCAAAATAGTAAAAGCCCCTCCAAGGAAGGGCCTATACGGGATACCTTGACAAAATGGGGTCTAAAAGGAACCAAACACAAAAAATAGGACCAGCCTATAATTTCCCATATGATGATTCCATTTCGCTCCATTATTGCATCCCATGCTTCTTTCTTTGTTTTGAATCTGATGAATCCAAACTTGGAGTTGAATCCATGGTCGAAAGCACTACATACCTTCCTCCATTTGCCGGCCGGGATCCACTCGCCTTCCTCTTTTTCTCCCTCTCTTTCTCTCATTATCTCTTCTATTACGCCTTCGATTTAGGTCTCATTCTAAACTAAGTGTAAAGACAAGTTAACCTTTGGAGTTAACTTTACCGTTAGGAATTTGGATGGAAAATCAATTTTATCCTTTGTAAGTAATATTTTGACAGTTGAAGGGGCAAACGTGTTCAATTGATAGTTGAAGGGGGAAATAAAAATTCTTGGGATAGTTTTTAAGGGGGCAAGTACATATTTTACCCTACATTAATATCCACTACGTACCCCCGTTGTTAATAGTTTAAATTAATGGTTATGTATAAATTTTTACTGTCTTTGTAAAACCACAAACAAATGTTATATACTTATGAAAGTTGTCCCGACACTTCAAATTAGGCCCAGAATTTTGTCAATTACTATCATGATCTGTATTGTATGGTGAGAGCAAATTCTATAAATTTCATGCACGCTTCTTACATAAAATTCGTTTTAATCAAAAGAATAGAAGAAGATAAATGTACTTTTCCTGTTTACTTTCTTTCATTTTCACTTAATTTCCAATATAATTTTCTTTCTAGTCAAACGTACACCGTTATTTTCTATCCAAGAAAATCCTAATAATTAATCTAAGTTACCCAGAGCAGAAGGAGAGTGGAAGGTGAGATTTGAACCTTCACTAGTGAACTGCCCATTTCTTGCGCTGCCATCTCATTTATGACCACATGGTCCACATGATATTGGCCAAGTAAACATATAATACTGCCACTGTCTCACATTTCTCTTACAGAAATGCAAATTGCATCCCCTAGGTAGAGCTGACACATTATTTTCCATTCATTGTATTTTGCAATTTATTATATTGCACCCTTTAGGTAGCCCTTGCTTAGAAGTCTCATCAATAAGGTTTTTATGTCAGAGCTAGAAAAGTAAAAAAACAATTGTAGTCATTACATTCATGCAATAATTAAATACACCCCGTGCAATGCATCACTCATGTGGAATTGTGAATTTGCACCAGCTGGAACCTTCCCACAAATGGTCAACTACAATTAAACACTATTAATAGTAGATATACTTTAATATCCACTACCCGGTGTTTTTTTTTGGGGGTAATTAAATTTTTATTGAACCGAAGCCAAAAAGGAAACAAAGGGGAATAGCCTAGTCAATTACAACTCAGGCATCTAGCCAACACAGTAGACTAGATACACCAGCAAAGAAACCAACTAAACAACAATAACAGACGTACACCACCAATCTAAGAACCCTCAAAGACGCTAGATGAAATGATCCAATCCAGACGAAGAAGCCTATTTTCATCAGACTTCCGTAGACACCACTACCCGATGTTAGTTTAAAGTAATGATTGTATAACTTTTACTGTCTTGCTAAAACGACAAAGAAATTTTATATCATTGTGATTTGTGAAAGTTGTCACCTCTTATGATACTTCAAATTAGGCCCATAATTTTTTCCTTTCCTAGCTATCATGATCCATATTCTATGGTAAGGGTAAATTAGTAACTATAAATTTCATGTCCGATTCTTACTAAAGAAAATTTCATTTTGCTAAAACTTAAGTTTTTTGGTACTTAACAACTCTCAAGCAATTTTCGCTGCTTATAACCTAAGCAATTCTCAAGCTGTATTCATTGCTTATGCTCAAGTAATTTCCTACCTAGAAATATTTCAAGCATTTATCGTTGCTTAAGCCTAAGTTCTTTGTACTTGGCTAGTTTCAAGCAGTATCCATTGCTTGAGCCTAAGTTTCTTCGTACTTAGCTAGTTCCAAGCAGTATTCGTTGCTTGAGCCTAAGTTTCTTCGTACTTAGTCATTTGCAAGCAATAGTCGTTGCTTATTGCCCAAGTAGTTTCGCACTTGGCTATTTACTCAAGCTTATTCATACTTGGTAAATTTCGAGCATTACTCGTTGCTCAGGCCCAAGTCTTTCGCACTTGGCTCAGTTTCAAGCAATATTTGATGCTTACTGTCCAAGTATTTTCATGCTTGGCAATTTTCAATCAATATTCTTTGCTTTGGCCAAAGTGTCTTCACACTTGGTTCCCTTCGGAGCAATAGTCGTTGCTTATCCCAAAACTTTTTTGTACTTAGAACTACTCTCTGCTCCCTAGTGTGGAGGCAAAGTATCTTTGGGTCCATACTTAGCTTATTAGTGCTTACACCAGTCTTAAAAACAATACAATAAAAACAAATTTTTCTGAACAAGATGGAATTTTATTCTTAATTCCATCACAAAGCAACTCGTGGCAAAACAAGAATAATAAGCAATATTTTTCATGGATTTTTTTTTTACTATAGCACAACTCGTAGTGAAATAATCAAAATATAAACTGCAAAAGTAATTTCGTACTTATCTGTATGTTCCATGGCATTGGCACTAGGTTCCCATCCAATTCTTTTAGGCAATAGGCTTTATTTCCGAGCTATCTCTGTAATTTTGCATGGCCTTCCGTGTTCGGGCGAAGCTTCCCATTTGTGGGATTTTCCTTATTTTGCTCATATTTTACTGATTTCATTCAGCCAAGCTTCAAAAAGCTTTAGCTCTTGTTTGGATGAGTCTATTTGTACTCAGCTATACAAATCCAAATTTACTCCTGCTTAAATACTTCTAAGTTTCTCCGCACTTAAACACAAGTATATTCATACTAAAATTTACAAGCCTAAGTATATTCGTACTTAGCCTTTTTCCAAGTTTAATCATAATTAGAATTTATCAAGTTCGAGCAATTCGTAACTCAAGCCCAAGTACTCGTACTTGTCCTAATCTAAGTTTATTCGTACTTTAAATTTTCTTGCCTAAGTGTATTCGTACTTAGCCTGAATTAAGTTTATTCATACGTAATTTTTCTCCTAAGTTTATTCGTACTTAGCCCAAGTATTCGTACTTGTCCTAAAAATTTTAAAGCATGGGGTACATACACTTACTGCTCCCCAATATGGAATCAGAATTCCTCGTTTTTGGTTCTATATTCAAATCAATCAAGTGCTCAAGCATGCAATAGAAATTTTTCTCATAATTTCCTTCAATCAAAAACTAAAATACAAAATCATATAAAACACAGAACTTTATTCATAGCTCTTACTAGGACAAAACATGAAACTTTACACGTAGTTCATACTAAGACATACCACACAAGTTCTTATCATTAAAAACTTTGAACCTTTCACATGGCCCACAAAAGAAATCGGAGGACTGTATTCATAGTTCTTACTCAAAAATAAAATATGGGACTTTATTCGTAATTCCTAATAAGCATAATTACTTAGCTATATTTTTTTTTATCGGCAAAGAAGGTTTATTATAACTCGACAAAGGGTAATTACTTAGATACTCAGTGAATAGCTCAAGTTTGTTTGTGCTTGTCTAGCCTTCTAGCATTATTTATTGCTATAAGCCTTTTAGCATTATTCATTGCTATTCGTCTAAATCTTTTTCGTTGCTAAATTTCTTCATACCTAACGGAGCATTTATTCGCACTTACACTTCGAGCCTACTCGTCCTTGGCAAATTACATAAGTTTAGTCGTACTTAGGTAACAACCCAAGTGTACTTGTTCTTGTCTCTCTTTTTTTTTTTTTTAGCATTATTCGTTGCTATTGGCCTAAGTATATTCAAACTTAGCCCTTAAGTTTTTTCATAATTAGCAGGATTTTGGCATTGTTCATTGCCATGGCCTAAGTATGTTCAGACTTAGCAAATTTTCAAGTTTACTCGTACTTTCGTCAACACTATCTGCTCCCCAACACGAAAGCAAAGTTCTTTTGGTCTATATTTAGCTAGCTTTTGCCAGGACCGAACTTTTTGATTTTTGAATTTAGAGAACAAATTAAAAGCCAAAAGTATGGGGGGAGAGACTTTCATGACTTCTCATTTTTCACTTCTCTTATTATGGTTAAAAAGACCTACAGAATGTATTCTACACGTATCTCTCAAACAGTACTTATGTAGTAAAATGCATTTCGCACATTTCTTCCAAACACTTTACCAAATTTAAAATACATTTTAATCATAATCCAAATATCAAAAAAATCGATAAATTCAAAATTAAAAGCTAAAACTGAGCCCCCTAAACACCCCTTTGGTGGTGCTCCAAAGCTAGGGTTCATCTCGTGCACTTGGAATTTTCCACGATGGATTGGATTCAGGGACTGCTTACTTACTCACAAATTTACGTATGATTCGGGAGAATGACCCGGTGCATACAACATATTATCGGAGCGGGCTCATTCCCTTTCAGATTTTAGGACAAAAATTGCACTCAACTATGATAGATCTAGAAAAGAGTACTGCACAATAACAGGATCCACACACAAAAAAAAAAAAAGCAACACATTACCGAATTAAATGTGGTTGCACATGAGGGGATGTCAGAGTAATTGTCTCGCATTAATTGGGTTTGAAATGGGAGTTTACTTAATAACATTTGAAACCCTTCCATTCATTGTCAATTGTCTTTGATTGCATAGTTCCACATATATATATATATATATATATATATATATATATATATATATATATATATAGGAAGAGCTTCTAACGAGGACCCTTATATGAGGACTAAAGTGAAGACCTCATGCTTCCCGACCAAATTTCGACGATCCGAGCGTTTTTAACAAAAACTGATTGGATGAAGCCCTTGCGGGTATTTTTTTTTGGACGAATCCTCGCGGTGGACCTTAAAAACACATTTTAAACACATCTAACGGTTCGGATTGTCGAAATTCAGTTCGAAAAGTAGAAAAACTGCTTGGTCCTCACTTTATTTAAAATAAGGGATCCCTCATTGGAAAAGTTAATCCTATATATATATATATATATATAGAGGAACTCTCTAGTCCGGGACCCTTGGGTCCGGATCTCATAGTTCCGGATCAAATTTTGACGATCCGAGCCGTCCAATGTGTTCAAAAGGTGTTTTCCAAGGCCCACGCGGGAAATCTTCAAAAAAAAATACCGGGAAGGGCTTGATCCACGCAATTTTGTAAATATGCAGTTTTTGCGAAAAACTGCGTGGATCAAGCCCTTCGGTTTTTTTTTAAGATTTCCAGCGTGGAAATCAAACACTTTTTGAACACATTGGACGGCTCGGATTTCCCAAAAACAATTGGGAAAAGCATCAAAACGCTTCGGTCCGGGAAATCCGGGATCCTTGATAGGATCTCCGGCGTATATATATATATATATATATATATTTGAAAACCACAATAATGTTGTGCATTTTTTAAACCCAAATCCCAAGTGCTAATAAATCGCCCATGATGGTAGATTCCATTTCGGACAGCTCATTCTAAAAAGTCTCTGTCGGAAAAAGTCGTCTTCTTGACCCGAAGAGGGAGAGACTTGAGGAAATACTTGAGCAGCGATGTCCTCTCAATGATATCTATTGATCTGAGCATAAAATCTCGGTCTAGGATTCTCCAGGTAAGATTACTCTCTCTCCCTCTCTTGCTCTCTCTCTCTCCGTATGCATTGTTTGAATTGTTATGGACGGATGGACCTTATGGTATCGATTATGGTAAATCAATGTATGCGAATATCAATGTTGCCTGGATCTTTCTTAGCATTGAAATAAAGCTGAACCTTAGATTTGTTTGGGAAAAAACTGGTAAAGGCTAGTGGGGTAGGATTTGTCAATAGTTTTGGCCCCGCAGTGGCGGAAGCAAAGAATTTCACTAAGAGAGGGGAGCAAATGTAAGATTTGACCTTGGATGTAGCCCAATGGTTGGTTAAGGCACTATTTCAATGGTATTGTCCCCTTTCTTGCAGTCATCTGCTGCATCATGAATATTTTCTGCTGCATCTTCAATCAAAAGCCCAGACGATTTATCTACCCCCTCCACTCTGTCCATCCTAGTTTCTGCCACGCATTCAGTTGATAAAAGTGTATTGTCAACATCATTCTTCTCCTCGTTGCCTTTGTGCTTTGCTTGGACGATTAATAGTGGCAAGTAGTTTCAAAACAACCTACTAGGAACACTTCCTTCATTTACCGACGTCGAACTCCCTGGTTTAGGGTCGAACCGTTTACTCACCTTATGTTGCCAGTGGTCTTAGTGTTGGGGTGCAGACAAGGACGGAGCTAAGACTTTAGATTAGTGGGGTCAAAAATTAGATATGTATGTAAGTTCTTTTTTCCATTTGCTCATGCAAAGAAATAACTAAATTAAGAGGTCAACTGTAACATATATATACAGTGCTACATGCATTTTTGTTTTATAATTAGTCTCAATGACTTGTTATATTTCGAAAATAATGACCGATAGCTTCATTTAATATTATCAACTCTCAAAAAAAGAACAAACTTGAAGATTCTATGTATTTAAGCAAGCTGGGGCAATTTATGCAATTTTTACGGAGTCAAAATTGTAAAATTTAGCTCCAAAGTATCAAAAATCATTGTGAGAAATTAAGGCTTGTACCTTACTCCCTCTGCCCATGGGTGAAGACAACCTTCAACAATCGTTTAGCTAGGGGGTGTAGGTGGCGCAATTCGGAGTGCGACCTTAGGAGCACACCGAACTGTAGCAAAAACGATATGTTTGGACTTGGGTGTGTAATTTCGGCCACAGGACCCAATCTATTGACATTGCAGTTAGCATGTAATTAGGGTTATGAGATTTTAGAGAAAAATCGAGAGAGGCGAGAGAAAACACAGAACTTAGAGAGATTACGAAAAGACTTGTACTCTCGTTTCGATTTCATAGTGGACTGGTGTGGTTCTTATCGTTTTTTCCTCGCGTTGAGGTTTTCTACGTATATCTTGTGTCTTTTATTTTTCTTTCCGTTTTTGTCATTACGCTTTACTGTTTGCTTGTTTCGTTCTATGATTCATTATTCCCAAGATCCGTAGGGGCGTTGTGGAATTGAACGGTTGTTCGAAAATCATAACACTTAGCCCCCAATAGGCGCCACTTTTTTTCATCCATATTCAAAAGGCCGGTAACATGTACACCTACTATGAGTCATCTTTTTTATGTTTGGCTAGTAGTCTTTTTTCCGTGTTGTGGTTAGTTGTTGTGTCCTAACAATAATGGAAACAATGAGCGTGCGGCGCATGACATTGTATAGAAAACTCAATCCTTCTTTGAATGCTTGTTTAAACTCATGAATGGAACCAACGATCCTTAAAGATTTGAGCTATGATACACACCGTTATTGTTGACTACTAGTAAGGTTAGTGCCCACAACAAGAAATTCAACTATGTAAAACTACATGAATTGTTTTCATGTAAGGTCGGGCGCCTTCATAGTTCATACCACCAAGTTTTCAAAGTAACATGCGTATTTTCACATTTATGAGGTCGATCCTTGATGATAACGCATAACACCAACTCAATTTCACTTCAGCACTCCAATCTCCTATTGAGAAATTCTAAATTAGCTCTGAAGAACATAATTCCATAGATGGACATGGCCACATGGGGCGGATACCAGGAATCGAACCCACCTAATGACAAACGGCTCGACATGATCCCATAGACTTCTTTTAAGAAGGTCAAGATCAGTGAGATCGTTACTCTATAAGCGTGCCACTTCATCTTTTCTTTTTTGAAAAGAATACAACTTGAAAAAAATTATGAAATAAAATATAAGGGCATTTTTTTTTTATCTTAGTACTTTAGCTATTCCAGCTAGGGGTTCACACGGGCGCGAAAGCCATCCCAGCCCCTTTTTTTAGGGTTCAGGATAAATATTTAGGCCCATAGGATGGGCTGGGTTGGGTTGAAATTTTAAGCCCGTTTACTAAATGAGCTGGGTTTCTACAAATCCCTTGAGGCCCGACCCAACCCAGCTCGGTCCAATTAACATAATATTTTTATTTTAACAAGATGTGTGTGTGTGTATACATGGATCAACTTCCAATGAGGGATTCCTAATTTTAAATTTCATGAGGACCAAGCAATTTTTCCATTTTCCGAAGTGAATTTCGATATAGCGTTTTTAACAAAAATTGATCGGATGAAGCCCTTCCGCGTATATATTTTGGACGAATCCTCGCGGTGGACCTTATAAACACATTTCAAACACATCTAACGGTTCGGATCGTTAAAATTTGGTCGGGAAGCTTGAGGTCCTCACTTTGGTCCTCATATAATGGTCCTCATTTGAAGCTCTTCCTATATATATATATAATAGTTGTTAGGGATTTTTTTTTTTTTCAAACAGAGCATCTTCTCTTATTAAATAATAGGTTTCATCCTTGTCTTCTTGCTCTTCAATTTCTTCTCTTTTCTTTTACGTAATATTTATTTACTTAAATAGTTTTGTGATCTCAAAACTTTACCTATCATTATTACGGTTGTGAATTTTAATTTGTGATCGTTATGGTTAATTAATTTATTTTTGTGATAGGCTTTAGAAAATTAAATGGGCTTGTTGGACGGCTTGGAAAATTAAAAAGTTACTTCGATTTTGTTTGGACATATTAAATGAAGCTTGATTATTAATGGTCCGGGCCTAGCTTGCACAAGTCTCGTTATATATAGTATAAGCCTAGCACGAACCGGAACCAGTCCGGTATATGTGCACCATAATTCCGGCCCAACTCTATCTACTTCATTCAGTACCAAAGCAGTGGTAAATATCATAAGCTTCAAAATACTAAAGAAAATGTAATTTATATCTAAATTTTATTTTATTTTTCTCTGCATCTTTTGAACCCAGCAAGGTCTATGATGGGGTCGCCCATGCCTATTTTCAAATATTATTCTCATTTCTCTTTCTATTTCTCTCCTATCATTACTCATATTTTCAATCATTATCCTCATTTATCCCTCCAATCATTACCCAAAAAACCAAAACCCAAAATCAAAACCAAACAAGGTCACAATTTCTCTTATAGGGAATTCATCGAAGCTAGTAAAATTTCATGTTATCCTTTCTCTTTCATAGTTTCATTTAGATTTTTCATATGGATGCCATTTGGTTTTCTCATAATATGTAAAAAACAATGTAAGGTATTAGAGAAAATCTAACTTCTATATGATTTCTTTGTATTATGAATCTTTGCAGAGGGAAGATAGTTAAAGTTTCTGACATATCCTTTTACCGCCCTAATCAAGGAAGCATTTCTTTGACTCCAAAATGGGATCTTGAAGCCCCTTTCGAATTTCAAGGTAATGTTTTTTTAACATTTTTTCCCAATCTACAACTTTCAAATTCATAACTCATTGGAGTCTCAGAACTTTTCCTCTTAATTTTCTAGATGTCTAACCCGAAGCATAAAGCTATGTTGTAGATTGACTGTATGCTTTGAAAAATCCGAGATCAAATCACAGGGAATGGTTTTAGAGAGTATAGGCTTTACCGGTCTAAGAGCATCTCCAGCAATTTATCCATCTCTATCTTCATTTTGGCAAGAAAAATGAGCTTTGGCTAGCTTTGAGCAATGGTGGAACGCAACAGCCTAACCATTTGAGTATAAAAAAAAAAAAACACGCGTCGTCTTCTTCTTCATCGCACGGGCGCGTGCGCTACACGCGCGCGAGTAGATCTGACTCGCGCGGCACGCGCCTCCTTTCTCCGGCGCGTGCGGCGGCGCCGGAGCTCCGACGGCGACGATTCTTGCACCAATCGTCTCGTCTCGACGTCGGCTACGCAGTGGTTGTCTCAAAACGATTTTAGAGCAATTATCCCGACGGTCTACTTTTTCCGGCGAGAGACGAAGAGAGAGAGAGAGGAGCGTTGGCGATTTGCTCTGATCTCGCCATACCTCGCCTGCTGTGGCGAGGTATTGTAGCCGCGAGTTTCTTGGCGAGGCAGATGGCGACGCTGCTGGGCGCCGGAAATGCCGTCTTCGGTCGCCATTTTGTTGCTGCCGGAGTGATAGCGAAGCTGCTGGAGATGACCTAAGTGGGTATTTAGCTTTAGGTGGCTAACCTCTTCGCAGTTGGATTTCGATGGTTGTTCCAATGCTATTAGCTTAAGGATTTATTAATTCTAGTTTTATTCAATTTTTATGCGTTTGATAGTTTTGCACTAAATTTTGGTAATTCTAGATCTGTCTCGAAGTGAGGATTCAGAAAAATAAAAAAATATGAAAATTTCCCAAACATGATCAAAGTTCGATTGGAAGTGTGTTAACCTTTCGAATCTTGCTTTAAGTTCGATTGGAAGTGTGTTAACCATTCGAATCTTGCTTTCCAACCCTTAGTTTTAGGCGGGGGACTCCAAGTAGCACTAGGTTTGGCTTATGGTGGAGGTTGAGGTTGGGCTTGGCTCGACATCTCGATTCTCAAGAGTGCTTGGGCTCTTGGTAGGAGTGTAATCAAGCAAAGTAAAATCGAGCCTTGTCTAGACTCAGACTCAGACTCGGCTCATCAAAATTTCAAAATTGGGAGTGGCTTGAGCTCAAAAAAAACTACAAATATTTGGCTCTAGCTCGGCTCGGAAATTTATCAAACAGCTCAGACTCAGCTTGCTGTAGCTCGAATATATGCAACTGTTATCGAGAGTCGAAGGAACAAAATATAATTAAAATAATTACCTAGAGGACGCTATCTATTTATGGAGGAAATCTTCAGCCCAAGCAGTTATTCTAACATCAAAATTTTCAGCCCAAGCAGTTATTCTAACATCAACCCTCTTAATAATTGAACCATTGTCGTCATAGTCATCGAGAGCAAAGTTTTGATCGGTTGCTGGGTGTATGACTGGGAGAAGGCCGGGTGGGTGTTTGATTTCAGAGAGAGATGCGGTGGGTGGGTGGTAGCACTTTGGTTTCTAGTAGAAAATTTGGGAGTTTTGATCCAGTGCTTCACTTGAACAAAAAAAAGCTCCTTTGGTCAACAAGAAGGGATTTGGTGAAAATTATATTCATAAATGTTTGTATGGGGTCAAAATAAGAATTTTACATTGTTGTGCTTTATCCACCCCTCATATCAAAAACTAAACAAACCAAGTAACTTTTAGTCACCCCTTCTAAAAATAATCCCCCTTTGACTATATCCCTTTCTTTATCCCCCTGACAACTTTTAGAGAACTCAACTAATTGTATTGTTTAATACAAATGAAGGGCAAGCAATGGTTTTTATACCCATAACAAACTCTGTAACTAACAGAGCAACTAACAGAGGAACTAGACGGAAAATGAAACAAAACTACAGAACATAACAGAACTGTAACAGAAGTAAAGCACAACTAACTGCTCTTAATCTACTCCGTTAATAGCCCCTTGCAAACTGATTCTGGAAGACATGTAAGCCTCAGTTTGTCACGAAGAAGCAGAAATCTTGCTACAGTGAGAGGTTTAGTCAGGATTTCAGCAATCTGGAACCCTGAAGGCACATGGCGAACACAAAACTATTTAAGAGCTATCTCTCTCAAAATGGAAATCAACCTCCACGTGCTTTGTGCTTGCATGAAACACTGGATTCGTGGCCAGAGAGAGGGCAGAAATGTTGTCACACTACAAAATAGGAATGTCAATCAAATGGTGAACATGGAGATCTTTGAACACTTGTAACAACCACACAAGCTCTGTTGCGGCATTTGCTAAAGATTTGTATTCAGCCTCAGTAGAGGAGCGAGCTACAGTAGCTTGTTTCTTGGCAGACCAAGACAACAAATTAGAACCAAGAAAGACACAATACCCTCCAGTGAAGCGTTTGTCAGATGTGTTACCAGCCCAATCTGCGTCTGAATAAGTTGATAGAGTCATAGATCCTTTAGAAAATTCAAGACCATAAGCTAAGGTACCCTTCACATACCTCAAGATGCGTTTTACTGCAGTATAATGGCATTCCAAAGGGTGATGCATGTGCTGACACACAGAATTTACAGCAAATGAAATTTCTGGTCTAGTCAAGGTAAGATATTGTGGGGAACCAACAATAGATCTGTACATTTCTGGATTAGCCAAAGGAGTTTGAGCATCAGGTGTAACAGTTTTTAAAGATGAAGGTGAATCACATGGTCTGCAATCTAGCATGCCTGCTTTGGTCAGGAGGTCTAGGGCATACGTAGCCTGAGATAAGATAACACCCTTAGGAGTAGAGATTACCTCAATTCCCAAGAAATAATGAAGATCACCCAGATCTTTGAGTGCAAAGGTAGAGCTCAATTGATCAACTAAGGAAGTGATGGGAGAAGGATTAGAGCCAGTGATAAGGATATCATCAACATAGACCAAAATGTAGACCAAATCATGATCCTGCTGCAGCACAAACAGTGATGAATCTGCTAGACTATTCTTAAAGCCTAGAGATATCAAGGAATGAGACAACATGTCAAACCACGCCCTAGGAGCCTGTTTCAGGCCATATAAAGCCTTATGTAAATGACATAATTGATGTGGGAATTTATCACTAACATACCCATGTGGTTGTCTGAGAAAAACTGTCTCCTGAAGAGATCCATGCAAGAAAGCATTTGAAACATCCAGCTGCTTGATAGACCATCCAAACTATAAAGCCAAAGATAAAATAACCCGGACAGTTGGTTGTTTTATGACAGGACTAAACGTCTCTGTGTAATCAACACCTTCTGTTTGCTGAAATCCTTGGGCCACTAACCTGGCTTTATACAGACCCATCTGGGTTTCTTTTGATCTTAAAAATCCATTTACACCCTACCACTGGTGCATTAGGGGGTAATGGAACTAGAGACCAAGTGCCCTGAGTCATTAAAGCTTAGTATTCATCTGCCATAGCCTGTCTCCACTCTGGATTGTTCATGGCTTCTTTAAAAGAGACAGGTTCAGTAGAAGGAGGAGTGTGGACAAGCAAGGAGAAAGGAACTCTAGGATCTGTAATGCCATGTTTAGATCTTGTAATCATAGGATGGATTGAGGTTGAGAATTACAATTGAGTACTCTGAGGACCAGAAGTAGAGATGGGAGAAAGAGCTACAGATGAAGAATGACTAAGAGGTGATATGTGAATAGAAGGAACATGAGAATCATGCTGAATAGGAGATGTGTGAATAGAAGGAGCAGAAAAATCATGCTGAATAGAAGATGTGTGAATAGTGTCTTGAGATGAGAGAATAGGCTGACTGGAAATAGAAGAGGGAAGCACAAAATGAGGAGTGTTTTTAGAAGAAATAGGGACAGAGGTCTGAGAAGAAGAGATAAGCCTTTGATAAGGGAAATCATGCTCAAGAAATCTCACATGTCTTGAGATATACACCCTTTGTGTGACAGGGTCAAGACACTTGTACCCTTTGGTATTGGCACAATAACCCAAGGAAACACATGGTGTTGATCTAGGTTCTAATTTGTTAGAGGTGTATGGCCAAAGCCAGGGAAAACAACAGCAACCAAATGGTTTAAGACTCTAATAATCAGGAGGTGTTTTGTACAATTTCTGATATGGAACCTCAAACTGAAGTGAAGAGTAAACGATTAATGAGATAAAGAGCAATAGTGATAGCCTCAAGCCAAAATGTAATAGGTAGATGAGCTTGCTGAAGTAAAGTGATGGTTGTCTCTATGAGATGGCCATGTTTTCTTTCTACTAATCCATTCTGTTCAGGGGTATGAGGGCATGTAGTTTGATGACTAATACCAAATTGGGAAAAGAAGTATTTCATGAGATTATTTAAGAACTCCCCTCCTCTATTAGATCTGAAAGTTTTGATAGTAGATTGAAAATGATTGGTAACAAACACTTGAAAAGCTTTGACATGAGAAGTAACATCACTTTTATATGCCAAAGGAAAGAGCCAACAATATCTAGTAAAATCATCCACCAACAAAAGATAGTATCTAAAGCCAGAAAATGAAGCAATAGGGGATGGCCCCCACACATCCATATGAACAAGTTCAAATGGTGATGTGGTGTGAGTAGTGGATACAGGAAAAGGGATTTTATGACTTTTCCCTTTATTACATGCATAGCAATCAAAGTGTGAAAAGGAAGAAACAAGAAGATTATATGTCTTAGTTAGATGATGAAGAAGTCCACTATGAGGATGTCCCAAACGTCTGTGCCAAAGCTCAGAAGAAGTGGCAGTATGAAGAACAACAGGTGCACCTTGATTCAGACTAGAAGAAGGAAGAAGGGGATAGAGGCCCTAGCTACAAGACCCCTGATGAACCACTTGGTTGGTCAGAGAATCCTGAATTGTGTAACCAAATGAATCAAAGGTTATTTTGCAGTTATTATCAAGGGCAAATTGATGGACAGACAGGAGATGATGTGAGATTTTAGGAACATGAAGTATGTTGTTAAGAAGAAAAGAATGATGTGGAAGAGAAAGAAGACCTTTACCTGAGTGAGAGACAGGCACTGACTAACCATTCCCAACTGTGACTGTTGTAGGTGCATTATGTAGTGGGCACTGAGATCCAATTGGGACTATTGGTGACATGTGCTGAAGCCCCTGTATCAAACAACCAAGGTACAGCAGAGTTTACTGTTGATGAGGCAGAAAATATCTCATAATTCTGATTAGGAGTTGTTATAGGTGCAGGTGGATGGAGTACACCAGCAGAGGGAAACATAGGATGACTACCATGATAAGTAGATGGTGGTACTTGTGAAGTCCCCTGATAAAATCCCTGTTGTTGAGGCAGAAAACCTTGATTGATAAAATCCCTGTTGTTGAAGTAGAAAACCTTGATAGTTAGCACCAAGATCTGGTGAAACCATAAGGACTTGTGCTGGTGTGGAACTCTGTGAACTGTAGCCTTGTGAATGCTGAATCCCAAAACCATAACCTTGTTGAACTCCTTGTGGAACAAACTGTGAGCTCTATACACCTTGACCTTGGGCACCAAACTGAGAATTGGTAACATATGAAGGAGGTTTATAGTTCAAATTCTGTCTATAGTCGCAACTATAAGCCTGATGATTACTCATTCCACAGATTTGACAAGCTCCAACAGGAAAAGTAAATCCTTGAGGAAAATTATTTCTATACCCATTCCTGTTATTTCGATTACCTCCAAAATTACCCCCACCATAAGAAGGCACAGAAGCATTGAAAGTTGGATATTGATATTGCAGATTCTGTGGCTGACTCCCAGAAATTGAGTGTTGAGGATGTGATATGATAGAAGGGCTTGAATTTGTGGTAGAAGTGATGGAAGCTTGACCACTATTGTGTTGAGTGAGTAAGATTGTAGTAGTTTCAACTGGATCTGAATCAAGATACAGATCTTCTGCTAGCAACATTGAACCAAGACCATGAAATGTGAGAGGAGAAGACTCAAATCGTGTGTGTATAGCCTGTTTGAAGGAGCGATATTGCTCATTTGGGATTCCTTTCAGAGTATGAAAAACTAATTCCTCATCATCCATACTAGCACCCGTAGCTTCTAACTTCTGAATTAAAACCTTAATGGAATCATTATACTGGTCCATTGTTGTAGTTTTCTTCAGATTATAGATCCTACACTTGAGGTCATGAATGTGCGTACGAGACAAGCTACTAAATTTTTCCTCCAATCTGGACCAAACTTCACAGGTTCGTTTAGCCCCAACCAGATGAGGTAGAAGAGAAGAACTAACTATTGCTATGATACAGGACATGAGCATGCGATCGATAGTTTCCCAACGTTTATACTCTGGATTAGGGCTTGTATTTCCTTGTTCATCTCTAATTTCAACTGAAGGAATCCTAGTTGTGCCATTGGCATAGTCAAACAAAGAATTGGCTAACAATGCATTCTCAATCTGTGTTTTCCATGCGAAATAATTCGTAGAATCTAGTTTCTCAGTAACAAAGGATGAAAAATTTGCGAAAAGAAATGTCAGAGCGGGAGGCAAATACTCGGTTGTTGTGGTAGCCATTGACGGGAAATGGAGCTGAGATGTATGCTTCAGAAGTGTGGTGTCGAGAGATTAGCAAATCTTGAACCTTCAGAGATCGTCAAACCCTATTTTCTTCAAAACAAGAACGGAGAATCGTGAACAGCAACAGTTAACTTTTTTGCTCTTAATCACTATGAAGACTTGCGTCTGAACTTTAGATGAACCGATGCAAGATGATTCGAAGAGATCTGAAGAAATTTGAAGACTTTTGCCGATCGAAACCCTAATGGCTTTCGCCTTGTTCGGGCTCTGATACCAAGACAACTTTTAGAGAACAAAACCAGAAAAACTGAAATGTATTATTCTCAACTAATTGTATTGTTTAATACAAATGAAGGGCAAGCAATGGCTTTTATACCCATAACAAACTCTGTAACTAATAAAGCAACTAACAGAGGAACTAGACGGAAAATGAAACAAAACTACAGAACATAATAGAACTGTAACAGAAGTAAAGCACAACTAACTGCTCTTAATCTACTCCGTTAATAAACCTTCTCCCCTCCAAAACATATACCGTTGCCAAATGAGCCAAAGAGAATACCTGCTTGGATATGTAGCGAGTATGATTTTGTTATCCTTAGCCCCAAATTCCCGTACACGCCCCATTCCCGCCCCAAAATGGGGGATGATTTTCTTGCAGATTCTAATCATCTTCATTGAAAGAGAACTTGTTGAAAATATCGATTCCGAATCGATAATCAATGAATTCTACTCTGTAAAACATCATAAATTACAGCTTTAGTAGTGTACGTTTTTTACTTTTCTTATATATATATATATAGGAAGATGTTCTATTGAGGACTCCATCAAAGATCTCCTCCGTGAGGACCACCCCTTTTTTTATTTTCCGGATCAAATTTCGACGATCCGAACCGCTCAATGTGTTTAAAACATGTTTTCCATGGCCACCGCGTCGAATCACAAAAAAAAAATACCCGAAAGGGCTTCATCCGAGCGGTTTTTCATAATAACCGTACATATATAATTTATCGAAAAATGCTCGAATGAAGCCCTTCCGAGTAGTTTTTTTGGACGAATCCTTTAGGTGACCCTTAAAATCACGTTTTAAACACATTGAGCGGTTCGGATCGTCGAGATTCGACCCCGATCCATGAGGTCCGCAAATTACGAGTTTGAGGGAGTCCTTAGTAGAACGGGATCCTATATATATATCCAATAAGGGCTCCCTTACTTTCTACGGTGCGGGGCTTTTTGTTTGGGGTCGAATTTTGACGATCTGAACTGTTATATGTGTTTAAAATGTGTTTTTAAGGTCCAACGCGAGGATTTGTTGAAAAAAAATACCCGGAAGGGCTTGATCCGAGCCGTTTTCAATAAAATAAGTATATGTACATTTTTATCAAAAACTGCTCGGATCAAGTCCTTCCGGGTATTTTTTTCAACGAATCCTCGCGTTGAATCTTAAAAACACATCTAACGGTTCGGATCGTCGAAATTTGATCCGGAACGAAAAATTCCGCACCGTAACCTATATAAGGGAGCCCTTACTAGAAATGTAGTCTACTAAATGTTGGTTAGCCCAGGGTAAATTAATGTCCTGGGCTCCTGGCTCCGCCCTTGCGAGCATCCTCTTGGCTTGTCCTTGGCTCGTTTTTGAAAGGAGCACATATTATTTGCTCGAGCTTCTTCATCTAAGGCCTGAGTTGAGCTTGAGTGAGCTCAGCTCTGAGTCGAGCTTGAATGAGTTCATGTTGAGCTGAGCCTGTTTGGAGCGGCTCTGTTCGTTTACTTCACACTGGCTCTTGGATTCCGTTGCACTATTAATTTCATATTGGCTGTTTACTTCACAACGGCTTTCTTGCACATTGATGTGATCAATAACCAAAACTCCAAGAATAGGAAAGCCGAGAACCCAAGAAACGTGATTTGCAAATCCAGAAAGTGTTCAAAGCACATGAACCAATTTGCACAACGAAAAACAAATACTTGAGACATAACAAGCCAAAGTCAAGTATCCAAACTAACACTCGAGAGACATCGAACCAAAACAAACTAATCTTCAAATATCGAAGAAGCAACCAAGTTCTCACCAAACAAATGGACTATCATGACCAAAATTAGGTGCAGGCACGTGACCAACCAGAAGTTACCAAGGACTCACTCTCCATCCCATAATCAGAGCAAACTTACGCTAACATTTCAAAAGGTGATACAGAGCTACAGAAGTTTTGTAAACATATATATCTAGTCCACAGTCTACTACGTGTTACTAGTTACAGACATATGACAAAAGTTTACACTGTACCCAGACTTAGGAATAAAAAAATCCTAATCTATTACAAACTCTCTCTTAACTATAACACAAAGCCATACTTTTTAGCCACTGTACACAAGGCTTCCAGTTCCACCCATTCACTCTTTAGCGTGGAAAAAATGGGAAAGATTTTATAGGCGAATGCTCGTGTAGTACGAAATACCAAGGTTACAAGCTTAACCATAGAAACATTTTTCATACTAAACATTACTTCTACTTTTAGTAGAGAGAAAATGCAATAGATCATTAAGCATCAATACTTATACTAACATTTTCTTCCCAGTCACTCATACCAGTCCAAGTAGAAGGGCACTTTATCCTTTCACAGAAGAACGGAAAAATAATAGAAAGTTCGACGGTATTGCCAGACGTATTGGGGAGCGACCCCATGAGAGAGAGATGGTATGATATCAATCCCTCGTAGTGGTGCCTGGCGTGCACCCCTCCCTTCTATTCTTATGTCACTAGCTTGTTTACCGTCCCCTAGGACACAGACACCGTGTGAACCGCATAGCATAGCATAATGTACTTAAGCAAATCATAACAGCCATTTTCACAAATCATATTCCACAGGCTAAATCATCCATAGTAAAAATACACGTGAATAGGTCACTTTCTGATAATGCACAGTTTATCAAAATAGTAAGTATCATAGCAAGACACATGATTTATATCTTCCAGCATTTTAAAAGCAAGTAGCATTCCAATTCAAAACATTTAAATAAAATGTATGCAATCAAGGTATTGCGTACTCACTAAAAAGTGGAGTCTAGCTTAGCACCCGACAACTTACTCCACAATATTGGTACCTACACACGCAATTGTATCAATGTTACTTAGAAATCCTATCTAAAAATTAGCTAAGGTGAGGCTTAAATTTTAATTGTGCATGTCTATCCCGTGGTGTCGGATTATGAATCAGAACATCTAAATCGGATACAATGCTAAAAAAAAGGGAAAATTATCTAAATGGTCCCTGTAGTTTCACCCGAGTCTCGATTTAGTCCCTCTAGTTTCAATTGCATTCCAACGAACCCTGTAGTTTCAATTTTGGTGTGTGTGTGTGTGTGTGTGTGTATTACGGTGGAGTAAAGGCTTACACATGTGACAGTTAACACTTGTCATTCCCTTGGCGCCCCGTTGTGACACGCGGCGTCTCGCGTTTAATCATCATGACTCCTGTCCGAACGTGTTCGAATTTTGGTCTCCAAAATATCTCAAAAATTCCACTTGAACTAATTTAAATGTGAGGGTCATCGCGACGTCGTCCTTTTTTGGAGGAAAAATCATAACTCCCAAAAGAACATATAATGTTTATAAAAGTTATCTAGCCTTCGTACACGATCGTATATTCGAAGTACTTTTAACTGCACGTAGCCTTAAATCACAATTTTGGATTCAGCCAATATTTTGAGTACGTTTTCACCCACTTGATTAGATTTTAAGATTTTAAACGGACGCTCAAGACATATTGAGCCAAAAACCAAATCTGCCAAAGATATTTTTTGCCCAACTAATTTCCTTGCACCTCAAGTCCTAAAATAATAAGGAAATAAATCTTTAGAAGTCCAAATGAAGTCCAAACCAGAACAAAATCTGTGAAAACAGGCGTTGACTGTCTGGGTGCACTTAATCACTGTCAATTTCAGTTGGAAATCTATCCTGAGGTTTTTTTCGATTCAGCCCTTCCACTATTACCCATTTCTCTACTTCATACATGAACTTTCAAAAGCCTTTATATCGTCCCCGAACTACTAAATTGAAGTGCATGTGGCTCATTTTTTAACAGGCGTTAGTGTAATGGACGGAAACATGTTCATATGTGATTCTGGTCCCAAAAGAAAGGGTAAAAACACCATTCCCTTTCACCACCCCACCCACCCCATTCGATCCTGAAGAAAAGATCAAATCGATCTATACATTTTCACAGAAACAATTCAATCAAGCAGATTTTCGTGTAAACAAATTGAAGAAAAGAGAGAAAGGGGAGAGAGAAAAACAGAGAAAGAGAAGAAGCTATTTCATCTGTTCTTTTTCATTACCCTCTCATGAGCGGGAAGGAAAGGTAGATTCCACAAACTTGACATGTCTGGATGTATATACTTTCTTAAGAACAGGGTCATAACATCTGTAACCTTTAGAAACAGAACAATAGCCCAGAAAAACACAAGGAGTAGACTTAGGACTCAGTTTATGGGGTATATAAGGTTTGAGCCAAGGAAAACACAGACAACCAAATGGTTTTAGACTAATATAATCAGGAGTTTTATGAAACAAAAGTGTATATGGTACTTGGAACTGAACAGCTGAATGTGGAAGCCTGTTAATAAGAAAAACACTAGTAATCAATGCCTCTAACCAGAATTGAACAGGCATGGTGGCTTGATGTAGAAGTGTGAGAGTAGTTTCGATGAGATGTCTATGTACTCTCTCTGCTCTCCCATTCTGTTCAGGGGCATAGGGACAAGAGGTTTGATGAACAAGCCCAAGTTCAAGGAAAAGTTGGCACAAATACTTGTTGATGAATTCCCCACCATTATCAGACCTAAAGGACTTAATATGAGAATTAAACTGTGTCTGAACATAAGCACAAAAATGAGTAAGAACAGATTGAACATCAGATTTGTAGTGTAAGGGAAACAACCATATATATCTAGTGTAATCGTCCATAACAACCAGATAATATCTGAATCCACTAAAGGACTCAACAGGGGCAGGACCCCACACATCCATGTGCATGAGTTCAAAAGGATGTGCAGCATGAAAAGTAGACAATGGAAAGGGAAGTTTATGACTCTTAGCAACATTACAAGAATTACAATCAACAGTAAAAGGTTTGTGAATAGGTAAATGGAATTGATGCACTAGATGTTGCATAGAACCAGAATTTGGGTGCCCCAATTTCTGATGCCACAAAGTTGCAGAAGTAGACTGAGGAAGTGAATTTGAAGAAGACAACAAAGCTTGAGGAGGTGTGCTAAATGAGGCTTGAATTGGATACAACCCCTGATGGGATGGTCCACGATGAAGAATCTGATTGGTTTTGATGTCCTGAATCACAAAACCATATGCATCAAAGACCAAACGACAATTATTATCAGTGGCCAGTTTATGTACAGATAGAAGATTGTGATTAATAGAAGGAACATGAAGCAGTTGAGTAAGAGAGAAAGGATGAGGAGTAGGTAAGATGCCCTTACCAGAATGTGCCACTGGAATAGTGTGACCATTTCCTACCATAACACTTGTAGGAGCAAACTGAGAATGCTGCAAAGAAAGCTGAGAAAAATCATTAGTAACATGGTTTGTGGCTCCACTATCCAGATACCAATTGCTAGGTGGTGGAGCATGAGGTTGGAAAGCAGGTGAAGGATATGGAGGATATGAAGGATATGAAGAAGTTGAATAGGTAGATGGACAGGGTACACTGTAAGTAGGGCAGGTTGGTGGCAATGGAAAAGGACCTTGAGTAGTGGTAGATGGACAGGGATAGGTGTGAAGCATGTGAACCTGTGGAATTGGAGGCCTTTGAGTTGGAGGCCTTTGAGTAGAAGCACTGTTGGAAGAATAGTAATATTGTTGTGGTTGATAGTTCAAGTTAGATCTGTGGTAGCAGGTTTTAGCCGTATGACTAGTTTTGTTACAGATTTGACAAGCATCTCCTTTCTGATTTCTGAAACCTCTGGGCTTGTTACCATTATTCCAATTTCTGTTCTGAGCCTGAGGATAAGTTGTAGAGTACATAGGAGGTTGGGACGGTGAATTGTAGTACGGTTGAGCCCCCTGTGGTTGCACAGCATAACCAGAATTATTCTGTCCTTGATAAGTAACAGATGATGAATAAGAAGAGGATCCTGGTGCAGTAGTGTCTGGTTTATTCACAGTAAGAAATACAGATGATGACAGCCCAGTATTCAGCCCAGAACTTGGCCTGCTAGATGCTCTATTCCTTCTAATATCTTCACCATTAACAATAGTAACAAGTTCCTCAAAAGACAAATCACCAATCCTTGCACTAAGAGCAGTTTGCAGAGGATCAAACTCTGAAGGTAAACCATGCAAGGTATGAAAAATGATATCATCATTAGACAGAGGTGCCCCTGCTGCAGCTAGTTTGTAGGCCAATTCTTTTATAGTGTCAAAGTATGCATCTAAAGTCGTGGTTTTGGTAACATTGAAGAGTTGTTGTTTCAAGTCATGGATGTGTGTTTTAGACACAGAGTTGAATCTATGTTCCAAGATTTGCCATACTTGAAAGGCATGATCATTTCCCAAGACTAAAGGTAAAGTAGTTGCAGATATTGTAGCAATAAGACATGATATCAGTTGACCATCGATAATCTTCCAGAGTGTCAAATCTGGTTCAGAAACTGTAACTGCAGTGGTTCTAACTGCATCAGATGCAGGTTTCACAATTGTACCATTCACATAGCCGAAAAGATCATTGGCTTTCAAAGCATGTTCTACTTGTGTTCTCCAGATAACGTAATTATTTGAATCAAGTTTAATAGGAACGAGAGAGTGTATATTTGCGACAAGAAACACGAGTGAAAGGGGAAGATTCAATCTAACCGGAGTGGAATCAGTTGATGAAGATGACACTGTAGTCATTCTTGAATTCCTGCAGGTCTTTGTTCAAACTAGACTTGAATGACAGAACCGAAACCCTAACTCAGAAGAAACCCAGTCTGAGATCGCAGAACCGAAACCCTAGCTTTGCGAATCAAGAATTCAGGATCGTAATCGAAGATGACAGATGTCGTGTGGCTTTGATACCATGAAGAAAAGATCAAATCGATCTATACATTTTCACAGAAACAATTCAATCAAGCAGATTTTCGTGTAAACAAATTGAAGAAAAGAGAGAAAGGGGAGAGAGAAAAAGAGAGAAAGAGAAGAAGCTATTTCATCTGTTCTTTTTCATTACCCTCTCATGAGCGGGAAAACCCCAACTTATACAATGATACAACCGACATATTAATTAACCACAATGGTTACTAGACCAAACTAACTCAACCACAGGTAAAACAGAAATAACAGAAATACCAAATCAACTGCACCTAATGAGCTTGTCTAATAGATCCCTCGGTCATCACCGAAACGGAGATAGACGAAACAGAGAGGCAATTCCTATTTTTCGCCCTTTTTTCTCTCTTTCATCCCTCTGGGTTTTTTGTACCTGTGAAGAAGTCCAGGAAAAAAAAAAAAAACCTTGGCGTCAGATTAAACTCACAATATATTGTAGCCATCCCCTCAATTCTTCCATTCTCTCTCCCTCTCTAAAAAAATTTATGGGTTTTCTATATTCGCAAAGATATCGAGAAAACCAAGGGATTTCAGATCAAGATTATTGAAAACCCTTTTTTTCCTTAATCTTTTATCGGCAACAAAATTTATTAAAATCTCAACAATGGGTATATCGAGGGTGTAAACTGTTGTGCCGAAACCCGAAGTAGAGAATATAAACACAACCAACAAGAAAACAAGAGACAAGGATTTACGTGGTTCCCTCCCAAGCACGGAGCTCTAGAGGTACGTCCACGGGGAAAGAGCAAGAGGATTCACTAACAATGGGGAGAAATACACAAAGCCGGCTATACCCGTAACTCTCACTTGAAGCATCCACACAATATCTAGGGACAAATCTCTGAGGCGCGACCTACAGAGCATCAAACGTCTCACACACACGAAAGAGACACACACAAACCCTAGATATCTCAAATCCCAACTCAAGACCAAACCCTAGGAGGCCACAAGGCTTCCTATTTATAAGAAAGTATAAAAAATTAGGTCAAAACCTCTTTAAAAACGCGCAGCCGCACACATTCGCGTAACGGTGGTCCGGACGGGGATTCGGTGGTCCGGACTACCGACGGTGGTCCGGACGGGGATTTCGGTGGTCCGGACTACCGAGGCAGAATGTCCCAAAATGTCCCAAAATCCACTGGTCCGGACGGGGCTTTCCTTGGTCCGGACCATAGGTCCAGAAAACGACTTTTAGCACCAAATTTTGCACCTTTCTTCGACCGTCTTGAATTCAAGGCATATCTCCAACAATCTCCACCTTGACTTGAATTCCCTTCCAAGCCAACAACATAGTGCAATCCTCTCAACACTCGCTCTTCCCCACAACGCCCCTCTCGGGGCAGCCCCACACGGGGCTCACATCAATGGCACCAACAAACAAGGTGCAAGCACCTCTGCTTGACCTTGTTTCCACTACTGAGTAAACCCAGCCACACGTGCCTCCGCAACTCCCCTCACGGAGTCAATCACCAACGAGCAACCATCTTCCACCAAATGTCGACCACATGCATCCATTACTGATGCCAAAGAAGATGTGCTCAAACTCCACCCGGAGTTAACCGACTCTACCGCAGAGCCATGTATGCCCTCTTGCATACTCCCAATAGTTGAACCTGAATTCCTCTCAACAGATGAAGACCCCAACGATGGAGCACCCACAATCGTACTACCATCAAGCACATAGAGGTTACCCAATTTCTGACCCTTCACAAAAACCCGAGCACCCAACGACGCACTCAAGACTCCACCTTCAGCAGTGTACTTCCAACCCACAGAGTCGAGAGCGCCCAAAGAGACAAGGTTCCTCCTCAAATCTGGTACATGCCGAACACCAAGCAATGTCCTCACAATCCTATCATACATCCTGACCTTGACTGTTCCAACCCCAACAATTCTACAGGGCATGTTATTCCCCATAAGAACTGTATCACCGTGAACCGCCTCATATGTATCAAACCAATCCCTATGCGGACACATGTGGTAGGAGCATCCAGAGTCAAGAATCCACATATTTTCACAACAGACATCAACATCGCTTACTGCCAAAGCAATGGCATCCTCAAACCCTTCCGGATCATCTTCGACATAACCAGCAACACCCTTCTCTACAAACTTGTCCTTCACCCTCAGACAATTTTTCACCATGTGCCCGAATTTCTTACAAAAAAAAAACACCAGTATTCCATCCATATATGTGGTTTTAGAGCTAAAAATCCCTCTACCGCCCAAATTCCTCCCACCAGTCTTTCCCCGCACCACCAAAGCTTGATCATCATGAACACTACTCTCACCGGATACCTTTTTTCTCAATTCTTTAGAATACAAACTAGACTTTACGTCCTCCATGGAAATCGTATCCCTCCCATATAACATAGTAGTCACAAAGTGTTCATATGATACAGGTAAAGAACATAACACAATAAGGGCCTGATCTTCATCATCAATTACAACCTCAATATTTTTTAAATCCATAATAATTCGGTTCAACTCATCTAAATGGTCTTTAATGGGCGTACCTTCCTTCATACGAAAAGTATAAAGGCGCTGCTTCAAGTACAACCGGTTGGTTAGCGACTTCGTCATATAGATGCTCTCCAACTTCAACCAAATACCGGCTGCCGAATCTTCCTCCCCAACCTCGCGAAGCACATCATCGGCTAGACACAATTGTATTGAACTGAGTGCCTTCGCATCAAGATCCTCAAACACACTATCCTGCATATCAGCAGGTTTCTTCGACACCCCCAACAAAGCCTTGCTTGTTCCTTGTTTCACCAACAAAGCCTTCATCTTGATACGCCACAAATCAAAAGCGCTTTGCCCATCGAACTTCTCAACTTCAAAGCGAGTCGCCATTAAAAACGACCCCAAATACACAAACGCAGCGGAAAACACAAGCCTCGGTTTGAACCCGGAGCTCTGATACCAATTTGTTGTGCCGAAACCCGAAGTAGAGAATATAAACACAACCAACAAGAAAACAAGAGACAAGGATTTACGTGGTTCCCTCCCAAGCACGGAGCTCTAGAGGTACGTCCACGGGGAAAGAGCAAGAGGATTCACTAACAATGGGGAGAAATACACAGAGCCGGCTATACCCGTAACTCTCACTTGAAGCATCCACACAATATCTAGGGACAAATCTCTGAGGCGCGACCTACAGAGCATCAAACGTCTCACACACACGAAAGAGACACACACAAACCCTAGATATCTCAAATCCCAACTCAAGACCAAACCCTAGGAGGCCACAAGGCTTCCTATTTATAAGAAAGTATAAAAAATTAGGTCAAAACCTCTTTAAAAACGCGCAGCCGCACACATTCGCGTAACGGTGGTCCGGACGGGGATTTCGGTGGTCCGGACTACCGAGGCAGAATGTCCCAAAATGTCCCAAAATCCACTGGTCCGGACGGGGCTTTCCTTGGTCCGGACCATAGGTCCAGAAAACGACTTTTAGCACCAAATTTTGCACCTTTCTTCGACCGTCTTGAATTCAAGGCATATCTCCAACATAAACCACTACCAAACACATGAGAATGGTACAGGCAAGGAAGATTCCAACGAAATGTTGAAAATGAAAAGGGAAGAAAATGAAAAGAAAATAGGGGTTCTTACAGGCCGACCCTATTTTGTCAAGAGCTTTCCTTCCAAGTCCACCTCATGTCAAACACATTTCGCTTAAACCCAATTTCACACGCGGAAGTTAATAAGTACAACTGTCACATCAAGTAGGCATCAGGTGTGTAGTCTTGTAGGCGTCATGCGTGTAGCATCAGGTGTGTAGTCTTGTTGTCACTCTCTTAGGCATGTAGTCTTGCTGTCACTCTCTCTATCTCTTCAAACTTTTCGGCTGTAAATCCATGCCCCTCTCTCTCTCCCTCTCCCTCTCCCTCTCCCTCTCTCTCTTATATTATATTTTAAAATAAAATAACTTTTATTATACACGATTATTTTTTATAAAAATTATATATTTGGAATCTACTTGATGAGATCTTTCAAATAAGATCCCATTTGAATATGAAATTTTTTACATGTAAAAAAAAGTTGTTTTATACTCATTAATTAATACTAATTTACACTATTCCTAAACGATTCGCATCCTCCAAAATGAAAGAATTCATAGACTTTAAATGCAGAATTCACACACATCACAGCACATCAAAAAAAAAAAAGAATTCACACCCCTTATTGTAGAATTCACACCACTTCTAAATAATTCACAACCCGCAAATGCACACGATTCACACCCATGCAACAATTCATACGACCAAAATAGCTTACAATTCACACCCCTTGTAACAATTCACACCCCCAATAACACACAATTAACACCCCTGCAACAATTCACACCACCATTAATAGCACACTTTCTTTTTGGGTGTGAATTTTGTATGTTGGAGAGTGACTTATGATGTGTGAATTCTGCAAGTCAGGTATGTGAATTCTTTTTTTTTTTGGGTGTGAATTGTGTTTTTTGTAGAGTGAGTTATGATATGTGAATTCTGCATTTGAAAGATATGAGTTCTTTTATTTTGGGGGATGTGAATTATTTAGAAGGGGTATGAATTCTTAATGAACGGGTATAAAATACTTTTTTTTACACATATAAAATTCCATATTCACAATGGATCTTGTTAGAAAGATCTCATCGAGTAGATTTCAAATATATAATTTTTATAAAAAAATAAATGTGTATAATAAAAGTTATTTTATTTTATATCTAAAATAAAAAAGGGGAGAGAGAGAGAGAGAGAGAGAGAGTCAATTCAATGTGTCAGAAAAGTGGATGCCGTATAGGTAGAGAGAGAGAGAGAGAGAGAAGATAGAGAAAGTCGGAAAAGTGGAAGTGTGTGTGACACGCGGCATCCTGGATGGAATGGAAAAACTCTATCACGCGCGCAGAGGGTTTATTTAGGACTGAAAGACAAAATAGGGTTTGGACGAAAGCCCCCATAAAAAGTGGGGGCAGCCTGGGATTTCCCGAAGAAAATAAGATACAGATACACGGAAAAGGCCTAGCATGAGCCAGGACCAAGAGCATTACACCACAACCTAATGAGACTATATTCCATGTGAATCAATTGGTTTTAGGAAGGGTTTTATGGTATTCGAGATCGCATCTGCAAGTCTATTTTTAGAACGGTCGCAGAGGGTGACATTGTGTAACCAAATCTATGGGGGCACTCCAGGCCTAACATTTGATTCTTATTATAAATTATTTTGGTTTACCATAAAATGTATAACAAAACTTGTTGGAATTTGTCAAAATAAATTTGTTTTTATTTGGGGTTTTATCAAAAATATTCTTTGTGCCTTAGAAACCATGTTTATAGTGTGTTTTGGTTTTGTCCCACATTGGCTAGTTAAGAATGGTTGAATGGTTTATATATAGGAGCACTCCTATTAAATTAACATTGTGTTTAGTGGCTTGGCTCCTATGGTGCTTTGCACCTAACCGGCGAAGCTGGTAATACTCACACCCAAGCACGCACTCGCTCGTGCGCGTGAGCGTTGCATTGCAGTCGGTTGTGTGGCTGCAATGTGGCGCACTTTGCACGTTGGCAATCGTCACATTGCAGCAAAATTTATTAAAATATTTCCATAGTTTATGACATTACACAAACAAATGTCAAAACTCTACTTCATCTCTTGTGTTTCAAGACACATTTGCAGGGACGGAGGTATTGGTTTGCTATCGGGGGCCAAGGCCAACCCCCAATAGAAAATTGCCACTGAGGTTTTTTTTTTCTTTTTTTTTTCTATATATACTATTAAAACATCTTAAGGATGGGCCACCCCAACTTTAATACAGAACTGCACGGGCTAACATATTTTTTCTGTTAGGTTTGAGTTTCCAATAGGATATTTTCAGTGTTTTAAAACTATAAGTTGTACGTCAAATTAGTTAATGTATGTAGTCCAAAAATGCTGAAAACACCAAATATACTATAGTGAAAACTCACCATAAACTCTACAAAAACATCACATGAGTGGTCCCCTAAAAGAAGAATTTTAATTGCCAGTTTCAAGTCCATTGAAATACTTTTATTTTTTTTTTACTGTTGGAAACGGCTACAATACACACTCATTAAAGGTGTGTACCATATGCACCTATTGTATGGTTTAGATTGTGCCACCTCATTGGCAATCGCCACATTTTTTAGTTTTTCGTAACTTTGCAGAAATATGATTCGTAACATTTTGGTGTGTCTCGTAAGTTCCATAACATAAAATAAAAAATCGAAACTTTTATTAAAAAAAATCGTAACTTTTGTAGGGATGTGTATGATACACACCCAAATAAGGGGTGTGTATTGTAGTCTTTTCCTTTCCTTTTAGTTGTTTTTGGTTGGTTAAGAGCATGTACTAGATATTGTATTTTGCATTGGGTACTATTTAAACATTTACTAATTGTTTTAGATTTTATTTTTTTGAACGGCAATTGTTTTAGATATTAAAACTTGAATTTTTAAAATCTTGTTGTTTATGTTGCGGCCCCCCGAGATATGAAATCTTGGCTCCGTCTCTGCACATTTGTAAAAAATAACCCCCACATTGAGTAACTCACCCAAAATTGTGTAACTCTTTACTCAATTTCCACGTTTTTTCACTTGAAAAATTGCCACGATTCTATGTTAAATGCAACATGCTAGCTATGTATCATTTCAGATATTTGGAGACCGAACTATGGTAAGAAGAATGAATTTCAAAATCACTTCAGTAATTAACTCGGGAGCTATATGTGTTCACATAATAACTAAATGCTCTAGATATCGCGCGGGAGCTATATTTGGAATATCTTTGCATTTGTATGCCTTCATTTTCACACTTGTTATCAATCAAGTCATAAAAATGACTAATCGATTTGTATTTCCCAGTGGATTTTCCAGTCCACTGGGAGTTGACAAAATCCATCAAGTGTCATGCTTCCAAAAACAATATCCGAAATATAGTTGGTGAACCAAGAATATATCAAACCATGGTAATGGATATGTCGAAATATTTACAATATTTGACCCATTTCTGGATCTCAAAGATAAGAGACTCATATATGGTCTAGCCACAATCCAACATGCATTGATGATTGTTATGGATTTTATCGCGAACACCTGTTCAATCCTACAACGAAAACGTCCCTACGGATCTTGGGAACAATGAATCACAGAAAAAACAAGCAAATATGTGTGTAATGAAAAAAACTGGAAAGAAAGCAAGACACAAGATATACGTGGAAAACCTCAACGTGAGGAAAAACCACGGGAGCCACACCAGTCCACTATGAAATCGAATCAAGGAGTACAAGTCTTCTCACAATCTCTCTGAGATTGGTTTTCTCTCGCCTCTCACTCTTTTTCACGCTCTGAAAAAGTGATACACAGTCTAACCAACCCACAAGTCGGCCGAAACCCTAAAAGGCATTTTAAGGCCTCGGTAGTGCTACAGGGAAATACTTGTAGCGCTCCAGAACTCTCTGTTCGAAAATTAGGTCCTGGGTAGCGCTACCCCATTTTCTTGGTAGCGCTACCGCGATGGTTATCTTTACTCCCAACAATCTCCCACTTGAAGATAACCTGAAGCATCCGCAAATAACCAACTGCAAACCCAAATGATCTCAATCAAACCGTGGACGTAGTCATCTGACCACTCTTGGTGTGACTCCAGGCCCATCATCTTCTTCAAGCATGAAGGCCAACCGAAGTTGAACACAACTTCGCTTAAATGATTCTTCAATTTCGTTCCCCAAAATCTTCTCTAGCAACAAATCCCCATCCTCCAAAAAAACGAACGAATGAAATGGTACCTCAAATCAATATGCTTCGTCTCCGGCATGGAACACTGGATTTTTGGCAAGGTGTATAGCACTCTGGCTGTCACTGAAAAGAACGCAGTTCTCTTGCTTCAAACCCAACTCCTCCAAGAAGCCCTTCAACCAAATCATCTCCTTTGCAGCCTCAGTCACGGCCACATACTCAGCTTCTGTCGTGGATAGTGTCACTAATTTCTGCAGACGTGAGACCCAGCTCACCGCTGTTGAACCCATAGTATAGATATAACTTTGTGGTGCTTCGCGCGTATCGATCACCGCAAAATCTGCATCCACATATCCCCGCATCATCAATTTCCCTTTTCCCAAAACAAAGTGGCAAATCGGTGGTACCTCTCAAATATCGCATGATCCACTTTATCACTTCCCAATGTTGTTTCCCGGATTGCTAGTAAACTTTGCTCACAACTCCCCTTTGCATGGGCAATGTCTGGTCTCGTGTTCACCATCGCATACATCAGGCTACCCACGGCCGAGGTATACGGAACCTTGGCCATGTACTCTCTCTCTGCATCTGTCTTGGGTGATTGCCCCTGAGAAAGTTTGAAATGACTTCCCAAGGGTGTGCCAACTACCTTAGCACTCTGCATATTGAACCTCTCCAGAACACGTTCAATATACTCAGCCTGACTCAACCGCAAGGTCCCCTGAGCCTTATCTCTGCTGATCCTCATCCCAAGTATCTGCTTAGCTGCACCCAGATCTTTCATAGCAAACTCCGTTGCCAACTGTTGCTTCAACCTGTTGATCTCCCTAACACAGGAACCTGCTACAAGCATGTCATCTACGTAGAGCAATAAAATGATGTAGCTAGACTCAAACCTCTTGAAGTAACAACAGTGATCTCCATTGCACCTTGTGTAGCCACTGCGCTGCATGAAACCATCAAACTTTCTGTACCACTGTCTGGGAGCTTGTTTCAAACCATACAGACTCTTCTTGAGCCTGCACACCATCTCTTCCTTGTCTTTCACAATGAAGCCAACAGGCTGCTTCATGTAGATTTCTCCATCCAAGTCCCCATGAAGAAAAGTAGTTTTAACATCTAACTGCTCAAGGTAGAGATTTTCAGCAGCAACCAAACTCAACACCACTCTGATAGTGGCCATCTTCACAACCGTCGAAAATATCTCTGTATAATCGATCCCCTCCTTCTGTTGGAAGCCTTTTACAACCAATCTTGCCTTGTACCTTTTCTTGCCATCACTCTCCTGCTTAAGTCGAAAAACCCATTTGTTCTGCAAGGCTTTCTTTCTGCGGGAAGAAGGCGAGCTAATCGCCAAGTATCGTTGGAATGAAGAGAATCCATCTCTTCCCGCATCGCGATCTTCCCACTTACTCGGAAATCTGCATAGCCTCATCATAGCACTCTGGTTTTCCATCGTTCACAAAAGCAAGTAATCAAGCGAAGAAATATATTTTGGATTCGGCTTGTGTACTGGGCCGTCCTCCTCAACTCTCGACCGCCGAACTAGTCCTCGCCTCTCTGGAGCTACCTCATCTCGAAACTGTCCCTCTCAAACCCCTCATCTAAAGCCCTCTCCTCCCTGCCTTATCAGACCTCTGTTCAACCCCACTGTCATCTGGAAGATCCTCCAACTCAAAGTACTCGGACGTATCTTCATCCGAAGTGGTACTCCCACTGCTCTGTTTGTTGTCCCTGTCTTTGTACATCACCTTTTCATCAAACACAACGTCTCTGCTTCTGATTATCTTCCGGTTCTTGTCATCCCAAAACCGATAACCAAACTCATCTCCGTCGTACCCAATAAAGGTGCACTTCTGTGACTTAGCATCAAGTTTATCCATGTCCTTGTCGCTAATATGCACATAGGAAACACAACCGAAAACATGTAAGTGTGAGAGATTTACCTCTTTACCACTCCAAACCTCCTCTGGTATGCCAAAATTCAACGGAACTGATGGCCCAAGATTGATCAAATATGCTTCTTTGTCTTGTTGCATCTCGCCCAAAATATCTTGGGCAACCTCGTGTATCCGCATGCTCCTAGCACGCCACCAAGGTCCTGTTCATCCTCTCTGCAATCCCATTATGCTGCGGAGTCCCTGGAGGTGTCCTCTCTAAACGAATCCCGAATAGAGCGCAGGCTTTCTTGAATTCCCCCAACTCATACTCTCCGCCGTTGTCGGACCTCAACCTTTTCACCTTCAAATCTGTTTCATTCTCAACCATGGCCTTCCACTTCTTGAAGACTTCAAAGACCTCTGACTTGTGCTTCATGAAGTATACCCATACCTTCCTCGAGTGATCGTCGACAAAGGTAACATAGTAATAAGAACCGCCAAGAGAAGACACTGTAGCTGGACCCCACACATCTGTATGGACAAGCTCTAGCTTCTGAGCTCTGGGAGGCCTGCCGCCTTTCTGAAAACTAACCCGTTTCTGTTTCCCGAAGATGCAATCCTCACACATGTCAAAGTCCACTGACTCTAAACCCGGTAGCTTCCCATTCGATTGCAGAACCTTCATTCCCTTCTCACTCATATGTCCCAGTCTTCTGTGCCACAGATTTGAACTCTCCTTCTTTGTCTACAACGTGACAAGTGTATCGCTACCATGTGAAGTCAAGTAAAGTGTACCAACTTTCTTGCCCTTAGCCGCCACCATGGTACTGTGAATGTCAGTATAACTGCCTTTCGTAAGTGTCCAACCAAACAAGACTCCTCTTCAACTTCGGGCGTGTCGACATCCTTCGGACACCATCTGTACCCCTGCGTCGCAATCTGAACATCCCCTCTACCCACTATACTGCAAGGCTCGTCGTCCCCCAAGTATACTTTCCCAAAGTCCCCTGCTACATAGTTCTGCAGAACCTCCCTGTTAGCAGTGGCGTGGAATGAGGCACCCGAATCAATCACCCACGATTCGGCGTCGGTTCATGGCAAGAATAAGTGCATCGTGCACAACATGAGCCTCTTGCCCACCGTTATTCTTCTTCGGTGCTTTACAGGTTTGTGACATATGGCCCAGCGACCACAATTCTAACATTCACCTTTAATAGGCCGAACACGAGATTTGGCCTTATTTCCCTTTACCCTTGGTTTCGACTGTTCTGTTCCGATTCGACCACCCCGGCCTCGGCCCCGCCTCTGCTCAAAACTTAAAGTGAACTCGAACTACCTAAACCATCGATCGAACCCCTTGACCTCCTCGGTCAAAATCAAACTAACAACCTCACTCGGTTTAACTTTTCTTTCCTGAATTAATCGACATTGCAGCTCTGATACCCTTCCACTCTCCTCGCAACCGAGAGCAAATTAACAAGGCTTGAACCTCATCATCAAACTCGATATCGACAGGGCGTAAGTTGATCAACTATCGTATTGAACTCACCGAGATGTGACATAAAGGAAACCCCTTCGCCATAGACAGGTTGAAAAGTTTTTTCATAAGATGTACCTTATTCGCAGTGAGCGGTTGCTCGTACATCTTCTTCAATGCTTCCATAAGCTCCTCCGTCGTTTTCTCCTTCAATATGTTGTGGGTGACTGACTTTGAAAGAGACAAAAGGCAATAACCCTAACACCTTCCCCGTCCGAACGTCCCAATCCTCGTTGCTTTACTCGTAGCTTTCTTCCCTTTACTTTACCTCCTCGCAGTAGATAAAGATCCTTCGATACGATAGTCCTCTATCTGCGTTTTCTAGTACGCGAAGTCTGACCCATCAAACTTATCGAGCTTCGATTTGCCTTCTTCAGAACCCATAGCTCCCACTGAAACCCTAGCCTGCCCGAACGAGATTAAACCCTAACCTGTCGAACAAAACCCTACCGCAACCGCGGCTCTGATACCAGTTGTTATGGATTTTATCGCGAACACCTGTTCAATCCTACAACGAAAACGCCCCTACGGATCTTGGGAACAATGAATCACAGAAAAAACAAGCAAATATGTGTGTAATGAAAAAAATCGGAAAGAAAGCAAGACACAAGATATACGTGGAAAACCTCAACGTGAGGAAAAACCACGGGAGCCACACCAGTCCACTATGAAATCGAATCAAGGAGTACAAGTCTTCTCACAATCTCTCTGAGATTGGTTTTCTCTCGCCTCTCACTCTTTTTCACGCTCTAAAAAAGTGATACACAGTCTAACCAACCCACAAGTCGGCCGAAACCCTAAAAGGCATTTTAAGGCCTCGGTAGCGCTACAGGGAAATACCTGTAGCGCTCTAGAACTCTCTGTTCGAAAATTAGGTCCTGGGTAGCGCTACCCCATTTTCTTGGTAGCGCTACCGCGATGGTTATCTTTACTCCCAACAATGATCAATGTCATATACTATACACAACAAATCAAATTGAGTAGTTTGTCCGGCTCTTGAACCGCTCCAATAGATGGATACCATTTTTTTTTTCTTTATTGAAAATCACATACATAACCGAGGACGCTAATTTCTGAAATGAATTTTGTGAACATGGCATCTCAAGGCATGAATATTCATTTCAAATATTCAATTGTTAAAACACGAATCATTAAATCAACAAACTGTAATCTGTAATAGTTCATGTAAGTTTCTTTCTTTCTTTCTTTATTTATTTTTTAAAATCACCAAACTCAATAGTCACATCCCTTAGTATGAATTCACGGTTACATCTCTTGATGTAAACTAAATGATCACATCTCAACCGTAACATTCCTTAGTTTTACCAAATGGTCACACCTTTCAATGTAATCTCAATAGACACACCTTCTAGTTTAAATTCAAGGCCGCATCACTTAGTTTGCATCTAAGGGTCATATCTCTTAATTTAAACTCAAGAGTCACCCCATTTAGTTTAAAATCAATGGTCACACCCTTTAGTTAAAACTCAACAGTCATATTCCATAGTGTGAGTCTAACGGTCCCATCTCTTGATGTCAATCAACTCTAAGGTCACACCTTTTTGGTTTAACTCCAAGAGTCACAAATATTCACATATCAAACATGGTGGCAAATTAAAGAGTCACATCTATCCGAACCTCACGTAAATTCAACAATGTACACGGCCAAAGTGTTTTTCCAATGGGAACCCACCAAGCCTCATGAATCTTAATTACTCAATTTCCAGGCGTCAAAATATATGTGAAGGAAGAATTAATAAAAGATAGTACCTCTTTTTCAAAGATCCGTGACTGCACCTCAAGAAACACGAATAACGCCAACGTAAATAAACTCCCAACGTGCGGCAATACGAGGGGAAACGGTCGACCAAAACAAAAAGATCCAATGACTAAAAACCCACTCCTCTCTTGATACTGTTCCAAATGGTTGATAAAAAACAGTCACAACCTTCCGAACCAACTACACATAAACCTTCCAAAAAGATCCAAACCGAATCTATATCTTACTGATTAAATTAAATAGAACTGAAAACCACTAAGTGCAATGATTCGAAATTGAAAGCCAGATTATTTTCAATAACAGTAACCAAATCAATGGAATTCGAAAACTGTTAGCAGGGGTTCAAATCAGAATTCTAACTAATTAACCGGATGAGTCCCAAGCGAGTCCAAAAAACATGCACAAAAAGTAACAACGAAAGTCAATTTTCTTTCCCATCAACAAATCCTCAACAAGAATTGAATTAGGATTAAAAAAAAAAAAACTAAATCGTTTGATCAAAACCACATTCCTACATGGAAAAGGCTACAATACACACTCCTTATTTGGGTGTGTATGATACACACACCTATAAAAGTTAAGAATTTTTTTGCAAAAGTTACGAATTTTTTTGTAAAAGTTACGAATTTTTTTTTTATAAAAGTTACGAGACACACCAAAATGTTACGAATCATAGAAAATGTTACGAATATTGCTGAAAAGTTACGAAAACTAAAAAATGTTATGATGGCCGATGAGGTGGCACAATCTGAACCATACAATAGGTGCATATGGTACACCCAAATAAAGGGTGTGTATTGTAGCCATTTCCTACATATAATGAACATAAACTGTTTGACTTAACATATGCATGTACGAAAGGCAAATGGATTACCACCCAATCACAGACTGATCAACTCGTTCTAACGTCTATAATGTGCACAAATGGTATACTACGGATGATGTTTCCGATGATGTATTGCAGATACATTCTTAACGCCGAAAATAGCCGTAAGCATAAATCAAACTATAATGACAATTCATGTATGAGCATTATTTGCAATTTTCAGTTTCTTTCTTATTAAATCAGAAATCAGAAAAAGTACAAATCTGTCTTAAAATTGTTGGAAATTATGTTTACTTCTTGTGATAAAATCGAAAATAGAAATGCAATAAAATCGGAACACGAAACCTGAAAATCAATGAGAATGTAATGGTGATCAAGACAAGTGTTGCACTCTGTATTTAAGATAGATTCGTCCTCACTATGGTGCTTACCATTTGCATGGACGTCTATCTTCGAACACTACTTGATCAAATGCCCCCACAAAAGTAGCACTACAATCGGTGGGTCTGTTGAACCAAACTTGTGTCTGTACTCTCTCCAATGAAAAGACTTCGACTCAATGAAAGTATAGAAAAATCAACAACACAAATTGAATGGCGCATACCACTTATATATAGACTAACTGGTGACTATACGAATAGTCATTAGGGAGAAGAAATACATCTGTTCACGAAAGAACGCGTCCGTCCACAGAGAATAGATGTTAATGAAAGATACAACTCCAAATCAAATCAATTTTCATTCACACTTTAAATAAAATATTATATCCAAAATATTTTCCCAAACACATTTCCTGGTAGGCATTGAACTCTAACATGATGTAAGATCAATATTCTTGAGAGCTCTAATGTTTGACGAACCACCCATGCTCACCAATGTTCACATCCATGAAGGTCAACGTAATTATTTTTTTCTTTTTTTTGTCATTCGATATACATCAGTGGGGGTTTAGTGGGGGAGTTACAGAGTTAGACCAAAGGTGCATGGTCTAGAAGCTATCCATAGCCCTAAACCCCAAACGTCTCTGCTGAGGCTCAAACCCCTGGTCTCCCTTGTGGGAGAACCAAGAGATAACCGCTAGGCTACAAGCCTTTGGTTTCAACCTAATTTACTCTAGACCTAAAATCGACTTTCCATTTTCCTGTCATATAACCTAATCAATAAAACTAGTGTTAAATGCAGATTTTAATGATATGTATTATTAAAGAAAAATCTTTAGAATTAGAGTTGATATACTATACTTGAAGAGATATTAGCTACATGATGAAGAACGGAACGGAGGGGAGCAGGAAACCAGTACTTATCTAGTCATATAATAAGATAAGCTTTCAAATTTTGAGAAAACGATAGTAGCTTTTTTTTGTCAAGCTGGTACTCCCTCCATATAAGATAAGAATTGGAAACTTAAGAAAGTCAAGAGGAAGATTTGAGATTTCATTCCAGTGGCTGTTATTTGGACTATATGGAAATAAAGAAATGCTTGTGTCATCGATAAGGCTATCACAGATTGCAACAAATCCACTGACCTTGTGATGATCAAAGTTGCTTTGTGGGCAAAAGCCGATGCTGGATATAGAGACTTCTCTGTTAATGACTTCTTGTTCAGGCTTAGAAGCATATTGGATTCTCTTTAAACATCTATTTCTATCCTTCTGCTCTATTTTCATTTATTGTGATCATTTTCGTTGTTTTGTTTTGCTCTATTGGCATCTTGCCAACTTCCGGGTTGTTTAGGGAGTTCTAGTGAGGCTTTGTTCCTCCTAGTCGTGTTGTCTCCCTTTCTTCCCTTTTAATCTTTGTAATATATCAAGGATTAATAAAAAAATTCGCCGTTCAAAAATATAATAGTCAAACCATCCAAGTCAGAGTCCACATCTCTCGTCAAAGTCTTATACATGTCTAGGTCAATGGGTATCCGTACCCCAAATACATAAGTAGTAAATGTATTAAAGTTATTACATCACTTCCATAATCAAAAGTTATCAATGAATAATGAAGTCACAAGATGATATGATAACTCCACGACAATTAGCTTTCAAAACATGCAAATCCAAGCATCCACTTCATGCGTCACGTTGGGTACCTGAAATTGATTAGGGTGAGCTCACTAGCCCAGTAGAAAAAAGTCTACCAATACTAAATGCAGTGAAATGCAAGTGGGATAGACATGATGATGACAAATCACACAAAGATACTCTATGAACTCATAAGAACTAAACGGAAAAAAAAAAAGTAAGTTCACACATTCCTAGTTCCATAGGCTTTCACCCAAATGTGTCAGATACGTACCCGACACGAACCCAACCTTTCATGTGTCAAGTTCATTCAACTCGTTATCTCGTCAATTTCATCATTTGTTATAAGTTTCAGAAATTCCTAGCGACACGCCCATAGGAAAGCCTTAGTATCATTCCGGGCTATCTTGCGACCCCGTATAATCTTCCCCTTGGCCAAGACATATCCTAGCTACGTGTCCATAGGACGGCCCTAGTTTATATCATTCCGAGCAATCTTGTGACCCTGTTTACATCATTTCAATCCAGGTTCATTAATCTCATTATGTGTCATCGTATAACCCACATCTTGTGTCATCGTTCTATATTGCATGCTTTATCGATTTCTAATAAGTTAACGCGGGTCCAAGTACGTTGAAAAACCAAGACATGTCATAAATCATCCCAAGATAGGCTAGAAAGGAGTATTTGGACGAGTACTAGGGTATAAGGCATGAATACATTGAGTTCTCAACTAAATCAACACAACAGAGAACCAAAGGAGCATTTCTAATATTTTTGCCTCAGAGGTATCGATACCAACAAAGAGGGTATCGATACCACCCCTCCAAATTTGGGAACAGACTGCTAGGTATCGATACCCAGCAAAGGGGTATCGATACCTAAGCCATTACGAGCAGAATTTTGATAGATTTTCAAGCCAATGGGTCTCAAACCAACCAATTCCAACGTCAAATTTTAACACAATGAGCTACAAGGAGACAATACAACAACCAATTTACGTAGCAAACCAACAATCAACCAGATCAAGATGTCCTCAAACCAATATGACTAGAAAAGTGGATTTTGGTTAAATAAAGAAGTAAATCCATGCACCAACTTTCAAATCCACTTAGTAGTGATAGAATTTTCCCTACCTCAAGGTGTGAAAGCTTGAAACCAAAGATTTCGCAAACCTTAACCTTTGCTTGACCGACCGGGTGAATATGAATTAAACTAAAGACGCGTCCCAAGCATAGGACTCTCGACTGGTGTAGCACAATATCCGGAAGTACCGGAGTTGAACCACAGAGACGGACGAATGGTGTTTGACTCAAAAGTGACAAAATCCTAGTTTATCCTGGCTCTTAGGTAGCCACCCCTTGTGCAATTCAGTTGATTTATTAACTAAATGAATGAAGTTACTTAACTATGAATATAAAAGGAGAGTGCAGCTGTGGGAACTCCAGCATCCGCGGCTAGTCCCAACCAATGTTCACTCGGGTCACATTTCGCTCAAATAATCGATTTTAAAATAGGAACAAGTTCCCTAACGAATGCACATCACCTGTCACCAGTTTCTGTGTGCAGTCGAGAAGAAGGCTCCGGATTCCTTCGCCCCGCTTACAAGGACTCTAGCGATGCCCGGGATTTGTTCGTTAGAAAAAGTTTCGTATCCCAAAATTGCTTAAAATTTTAATTATGTCGAACCCGAGGTGAACATCGATTAGTCTAGCCATAGGGCACCTTCGCCCCGCGGCCGCACCCTATGAATCTACTCACTCATGATTTTATTGAATGCGGGAACAATATTAAACCTAGATCTAAACATTGTTCGCAATCAATAATAACTAATCACCAAAGATTAAAGGAGAGGAAACGTATTAGTTTACCAAACGAGAACAAGAATTCAATGCTGGAAAGTACTAAGAAACTTGAATTAAACTTGAATCCGAAGTATTCCTGAAAACAGCAGCCAAAGTTAGGAAAACAAAACGCAAATTATGAATTGTGCAACCCTAATTTCGAGTTCTAAAGGGGTATTTATACGGAACCCCCGTTAATTACAATTAAAATCCGAGAAAAATGAGATTAAATCCACACCAAGACCAAAACGCCACCGTTCCCTATGCATTGAAAGCCCTCGGTAGCGCTACATGAAATATTGTGTAGCGCTACCGAACCTTTTACTGCCGTTTTGACCGGTTGACCTCAGCGTTGATTGTTGACCCTTGTTTGCTCGGTAGCGCTACACCCATTTTGGGGTAGCGCTCTCCAAGGTTCTGTTCCGTTTGTGAGCCCTTTTGTGCCACTTTTGAGCGCTAGACCAAACCCCTTGTAGCGCTCACGACGGTCCAAATTGCTTTCCTCAAGAATCCACTCTGACACTTGGTCTCTACGGCCTCCCATGCTCTCAAGCTCCATCTCAGCCTCTTCAATGTCTCTAATTAGTGCCAAAACATCACGAATATCTGCAAATAAAGCCCAAAACACAAAACCAACCACGTGCACGCATTACACGGAAAATGAGGATTAAACGCACGTCTAACGCGCTAATTCTACCCTACTTAGGCGCTTAAATTCACGAATTTCGCGCGCCTATCAACCTTCCCCAATGAGCTCCAATCGAAATAACACCTCCTGGAGTGAAACATTATTTTTGACATCGAAAATTGCACGTAATTTCGTAGTGACTATCAAATTAAGACGGAGAGAGTAATAGCTTAAATTGCTTCCCTCCTTTCCTCTGCAACCTAAGTAAAACAGAGCACCACTTCTCCATTAATTTTCTCCTTCTCTTCCCTCCATCGGACTAGGTATGATCGACGACATCGTTTGAGCTAGCGTTGAGCTCGGAGACCATGCTCTGGACCCACCCGGATAGATCGGACGGGCAGGGACAAAGCCAGGAATTTCACTACACAGGAGCGAACATGTATTCGAGACAAGGGCGAACATATATAATTCAAAGGAAATTTTGTTTTGCCTATATAATACTAGACCCTTTTTTTTTTTCTCTAATCGCCCCTACTGGCCCCTCCCTAGCTCCATCCCTGCGGGCGGGTTGTAGTTAATGAAGAACGGACAACATAATAATGTTTCTTTTTTTATAATTGATTTTCTAAAATAAATGACAATTACCAGATGGTGACATTGTTTTTAAAATTGTTTTGGGAAATGCATTGTTACTTGGAAAGTGATACCAATGTGCCACACATCAGAAAAGTTTCTTTCGAAAAATTACCCTCTAACATTTTATCCCTCCGTTAGTGTCCACCTAGCGTCTCCCGTTAGCAAAGTAGTAATAGATTGAGATGGTAGGAGTGTAATTGATAACGAAACAATAGTTCAGGAGAGCAATTGATAATTTTAGAAGTTTGGGGGTAATGAGACATTGTTGTCAAAGTATGGGAGTTTTTTGCATTCAAAAAATTACGCTAATGTTTTATCCCTCCGTTAGTGTCCACCTTAGCGTCTTTCGTTAGCACAGTAACAGATTGAGACGGTAGAAGTGTAATTGATAACAGAATAATAGTTGAGGAGTGCAATTGATAATTTTGAAAGTTTGGGGGCGATGAGACATTAACAGCAAAGTACAGGAGGTTTTTTGAATTTTTCCCATGAATATTTGTCGAACAAAATTACCTTGAAAATATATAGATGCTCATTTTATGACTTTGCTTTTGGCCTCCGGAACCTTAGAGCCGGCTTTGCCCTCAGTTCCACTCTTCATCATGTAGCTGATATCTCTTAAAGACTTAATAGTATATATCAACTCTAATTCTAAAAAAATTTCTGTAAGAATACATATGTTTGTAATCTGCATTTGGCCGAGTAAATTACGTTGATCTTCGTGGATATGAACATTGGTGGATCAGTATGTTTGGTTTCATCAAACATTAGAGATCGCATGAATATTGATGTTAGAGTTCAACGCTTACTAGGAAAAGAAAACTGTTGTATTTTTGGTAGGGGTGAGAAAAAAACCGTCAAATCACGAATTTAGTCCAAACCAAAGACGGATTCAGAAATTCACCCGAGTGGAGCTCCTTATTAGTTATAATCATGGAATTTTTTGTAGTCAATGATTTTGCTAAATTAAGACATTTATTATGGACTACAAGTTTATAATGTATACTTTTTATTAAAAAAAAATTAAAAAATGAGCACACAATATTAGACAAAACTTTTAGAGAGTGGTTTACCTTGATATTGACAAGTCTTTAGAATGATCGAGATGGTATGGTTGTATTGATGATTTTTCTAAAAATATTTTCCCACAACGGTTAAAAATAAAGAAAACGAAAAGATAAATCTTAAATTAATACAAGGGGAGAGAGGGGAGGGGGGAATGGGATTCGATCCCGGGATGCAGTGTGGGGCATCCAAGAGCTCTACTGCATGAGCTAGGCACCAGTCATGTAATAGATTAGGAATGACAAATGACAAAAAAAAACTTTAAATAAACAAATAATTATAAATAAACCAGCCAAAGAAAGTTGAAGCACAAAATATATTGCATAATTATACAAAATATATTTAATATAAATTTATTTTTTTAGTTTTAAGCGGGATTCAGTGGGGGCACGTGACCCCCTTTGGATCCATCCCTGGTCCAAACCAATCTAAATCGAAGGGTTTGTTTCAGTTTTCTTGTAATGTGATTTGGTTCCGGTTTAAAAAAATTAGAAACCATGATAAATAGTTTGTTTGTGAATTTACATTGACGGTTTCGGTTCCAAACCTATCTGATCCGTATAATATTTATATAGATATATAGTTTATATTATATGTGGAATTCGTTTAGATACACAGAATTAATTTTTTCCCCCTAGTCAATTTCTAATTTCCTAATCCCATGCTTTATTCCACATTACCATATTCATTCACTTCCTTAAACCTTAAATTTTATATATAGTAACATATTCCTATGATTTTAATGGATCCGGGGAAGGTACGTGTTGTGCATTCCTGTGTTGCGCAGAGTGCTGTGCGGCGGCACCAGCATCGTTTTGACAATCGGAGACGTCCACCGCGTAGAGCTCATCGAGTACTATAAGTGTACCAAAAATTAACTTGATCGGATATTGTCAAATGCCTCATCGGAACGCAAATAACCTGAAAAAAATGGGCTCAATGGTCTTCATCCAGTGTTTCGAGTTATATGTGTTCCGATTTTTTTCAAGTCATATGTGTTTTAATGAGGCACTTAACGATATCCAATCAAGTTGATTTTGGTACACTTGTAGTACTCGACGAGCTCTACACGATGGACATTTGCGATCATCATAATGATGTCGGCGCGGCGCCGGCAATGCCGCATAGCACGTTGCGCAGCATGGGGCTGCATAGCACCTCCCCCGGTTCCGATTTTAATACACTAAACATGCACAGCTTAGACTTAGTCAATTTATTTCCTAATTTTTTTTATTAACTAATTTTTTAATCTAGTACTCTATTACATGACCCTATTTCTTCACTGATTATCAATATTCTACTATTTTTTTATTGGTTGATATTAGTGAGTTTTGGTGATTGTAACAAAACTTGCTTTAATTCAGTTGCGGGTTAACTAATCTATGTAAATTTTAAGTGCTTTAAATTGTTTATGAAAATAATATCTCAATTTCAAGAGAACTGTGGTTCAAAATCGAAACCGAGCCGTATTTTAATGGTTTGAATTAGTTTAGTTTTATGAATGTTATAGATTGATTTGGTTGTCCAAATTGATAAAACAGTTATTAGTCCATTCTTGCCGTTTATCTAAATATGCATTTTCCAGGTCTTCCGATACAGGTTCCGAGTTTCTTGATGGCTCTACACCAATTGATTTTATACAAACAGCCAGCAACGTAATACAGGCATTCGGAACAACAGCACAGGTAAGAATGGATTCACGCACACTGTTTGAAAACCCCGGTATTAATGCAGTCATCAATTCGGCTTCCCCACTAAGTAACAGACACACACACACACACACACACACACACACACACACACTCTCTCTCTCTCTCTCTCTCTCTCTCTCTCTCTCTCTCTCTCTCTCTATATATATATATATATATATATATATATATATATATATGGGCAGTGACGGCTCCCAAAAATCTTGTTTGGGTTGTCAATAAAAACTTATGAATAACCATCAAAGGTTAGCACGGACTTTAACTTAAGGCTCCCAATGTTAGTATATGTTCGAGCAAACTCTCCAGGATAACTAGTTACTATTAACAAAACTTGAGATTTACCTATTCAATTGATGAAATCAGATGTCAAGTAATGTTTTGACTAATATTATACAAATATAATATTAAAAAAACCATTCATCCGTCTCTTATTTGGTTTGAAAAATAAAACTTCACTTGTGTGCGAGAAACAGAGAGAGACCTAGTGAAAGACACCTTGCTATTTTGGCTTTTGTGAACTTCAAAGAGTCAAAGTTCAAAGAGTTGGGTGGTCAATCCAATAGATTGAACTTGGGATCAGTACGTGAATAGGCAAAGGCAGGGTGTTCACTTGAACACCATGTGATAAGTGTGGCGCCGCCTGTTTATATGGGTGTGTACATATAGGTTTGGTCATATTACAAAAAAAAATTAACAAATACAAATTTTGATTCGATTTATTATTAGGGTACGTTACATTTTTGGAGGGGCATTCAAATTGCTGTTTGTGGTGTGTTTCTATTGGTTTCATGTTAGGGCATTCAACTGGGTTTGTGTTTTCCAGATAATAAAAAAAAACTGGGTTTGTTTTTTTTAACTGGGTTTCTGATTGGTGTGTATTCCGATCAAATTGTTTTTTAAAGCTTTATGCATATTTTGTAATGTTTATATATGGCTGGATTTGTGTTTAGTAAAAATGTAAGAATGTATGTGAGAGAAACCAAGAAAGGGTTGAGAAACAGATGAACAAACGAAGAAAGAGATGGGAAAGAAGAAAAGGCCAAAATCCTAAGAGGACACTATCATCATTTTCTGTTTTCTGTCAAATTGGATGAAAAATATAACCGTGCATATTTGTCCACAAATGATGCAGATTGGAAATTTATATTACTTACAAATATAGTGTTTTAAATTTTCCTTATTTTTATTTTATTTTATTAATTTTGTTAGGAAGTCTCCAATTTTAGAAATAAGTGTTCTAGAGTATTTTGATTCCTAGTTGGTTTAGGGTTTGTTATTTGATTCCTAGTTGGATTAGGATTTCTTATTTGATTCCTAGTTGGATTAGGCTTACTTTAGCCTATAAGTATCATTGTAAGCCTAATGACAGAATTGGGTGGTTGATGAATTAAAGAAAACGAGTTTATACTCGTATCTTGGTCGTTTAAGGAAGGAGTACCTCCGGGTCGATCTTATTGTTCGTGTTCCTCTTGCACGATCAGTTTCGTTTCCACAGGCTGCGCTGCATCAGTACTGACGCAGCTAGAAACGTGAACAAGAACAAAGATCACCCCCACGAATAAGAAACAACTCTTCTACAATCTAATAACCCGCAGATTAATAGAATTATAGGAAAAAGAGATACTCTCTCTTGTGAAAAAACTCAACATATTAATCAACTCCCTTGCCCTAAGGCTTACATCAATTATTTATACTAGCCGCAACCCTAAAACTAAAAAGGAAATAAAATTACTAACTAGCAACCCTAATTCTTGTAAAACAAGGAAACATAAAATAGGAAACCTCAATCAGAAGAAACTAGGAAACAAAATACTTCTAGAATATTTTGACTAAATTATAACATATTAAATAAAAATACTAAATGTAAATCAATATAAATAAAATATGACTTTTCTTGAAATCCACCCTGCGTCAGACTCCCCTTGTTGAAAAAACTCGTCCTCGAGTTTTCATTGCTTGAAGTAACTTGATAAAGCGTTTCTTGTCGGCATCAATTTTATACTTCAAATTAATTTTTTCAAACCTGAACTTTGAAAATTCTTCATAAAGTAAGGGAACAATTTCCTTCCAAATTCTGCCTAGGTGAGCAATTCATATATTCTTGCCTAGGGAGTCTTCGATGAATTCCCAAAACGGATCAACAAATTCATTAGCACTCTTGTCAATTGCACCGTCTTCAAGCTTTTTATAAGAATCAAATCCAATTGATTCTTCTAAATCTTTTTCTAACAACGCCAACGTAGAAACCATTTTTTCTTGCAACTCTTCTTGATTTTCTGTAATTTTCTCCACCAGTTCTTCGTCAAAAACTAGAGGCTTACTCCAATCCACTACTGGATCTGGAATATTATTTGTAGTAAAAGGCCATTCAATCGTAGCCTCCGTTGTCCTCTCCCTCGGCTGATAGTTGTCCGCCAAAGGTTTGGTGATAGAAACGTCATCCGATACCTCCTCCTCTTTCGGAAACCGAGGTATAACAAGACGACGGCAAGGTGGATTCCCCCCAACAGTTAGGGCAGCAATCTGGTCGGCTAAGGCAATCACGTCCGACACATGCTGTTCTAATTGCTGAAATCGCGCCTCTAGTTGTGCTTCTCGCACGACATCATCGTGCTCGTACACATACTCGACGTCAACTTGTCGATCATGACAATATCTTCGTGCCACGATCAATCAGGAATCAAGCCTAAGCTCTGATACCAACTGACGCAGCTAGAAACGTGAACAAGAACAAAGATCACCCCCACGAATAAGAAACAACTCTTCTACAATCTAATAACCCGCAGATTAATAGAATTATAGGAAAAAGAGATACTCTCTCTTGTGAAAAAACTCAACATATTAATCAACTCCCTTGCCCTAATGCTTACATCAATTATTTATACTAGCCGCAACCCTAAAACTAAAAAGGAAATAAAATTACTAGCTAACAACCCTAATTCTTGTAAAACAAGGAAACATAAAATAGGAAATCTCAATCAGAAGAAACTAGGAAACAAAATACTTCTAGAATATTTTGACTAAATTATAACATATTAAATAAAAATACTAAATGTATATCAATATAAATAAAATATGACTTTTCTTAAAATCCACCCTGCATCAACAAACCACAAGGAGGTTATGTGCTGAGAATCAAATATGAGGGGGCGAAACCGCACGCGGCACATGGCCTACACCACAAGGATCAAACTGAATTTTTCCCTTTTATTTTTTCTTCCTGCTCATTTTCAAAATCAGTATCAAAGATAGTAGCTTGTACAGTACTGCAGCTAGTCCATTCTTGCTATTAATCTAACTATTGCTTCTTCCAGGTCTTCCGCTACAATTTCTGAGTTTCTTGATGGCTGAATGGGTGGCAGCAACAGTGTTCACTGCCCTCGTGGGGTGTGCCAAATTTACGAACAACTGGGGCAACAATGTGGAGGAGATTCAGGATAGGGCACAAGAACGTGTCATAAAGAGGAACGCCAAAGATATCAACAACTTTGGAACATTTCGGAAGCAACTAGTGCAGATACTGGATTGGTTGACGAATAATGACAATGTCAAGAGGATTGGTATTCATGGGACACCAGGACCGGAAAACTACAATAATGGAGAACTTGAATAACTGCGATCAAGTTGCCGAAATGTTTCACATAGTCATCTGGCTCAATGTATCAGAAGAAAAGGGGGAGGGAAACTTCAACACAAAACATCTACAACACACTATTGTGCGAAGATTGAACCTAACAACGGAAAATAGAAACCCCGATCAAGTTGCCCAAAGTATATCTAAGGAGTTAGAGGGAAAGAAATACTTGCTCCTTTTGGATGATGTCAAAGAATATCTCGATTTATGTAAAATTGGGATTCCTGTTAGCAGCAACGGCAGCAAGATAGTATTGACAACTAGGAATCGTTTAGTTTGTAGGTCGATGGAGCTGAACGAGGTAATTAAAGTGGAATATTTGCCAATAAGTGAGGCATGGCAGATGTTTCAAAATGTTATAGGAGACAAAGATATCACTCAAGATCGACACATCTTTCCAATTGCATTTAAAGTGTGTGAAGAGTGTTGTGGACTTCCGCTCTTGATTACAAAAGTAGCACCTACTTTCAAATTGAAAACCGATCAATCCCTTTGGCCGGATGTATTGGACAATTGGAGGACGTGGCCTGTTAAACATCGTGGAGGCTTTAAGGAATTGTATGAAATGATGAGATATTGTTATAACGACCTGGGGGATAAACGGTCTCAGAAATGTTTTCTTTATGGTGCATTATATCCCGAGGATAGCGACATTAATCCATATTCTCTGTTGGAGTGTTGGGAAGCGGAAGATCTTCTCGTCCATAGCAATGACGAGAGAACAGAGCGTGTCAAGGCTGGGTATGATACACTACTTCACCTACAGGATGTGTCATTCCTCGAGAAAGGAAAGCGAGTTTATCACGTTACCATGGACAAATTCATCCGAAAAGTGGCATTATACATATTGGAAGATGATCATGAATGTAAACATCTGGTGAAAACTAACAAAAAACTAAGTGATCCCCCAGATGAGAAATCTTGGAGTGAGAATAATAGGATTTCCTTGGGTGCCACTAATTTGGAACGATTACCTCCTTCCCCGATATGTAGCAAGCTTTCCACCCTATTCCTACAGGAGAATAAAGTTTTGAAAGAAATCCCTTCAGAGTTCTTTAACGGTATGATAGAACTTCGAGTTTTGGACTTATCTGATACTGGCATCACGTCGTTACCATCAATATCCCTTGAAATCTTGAGCAAGCTAAAAGTCCTACACCTCAATAATTGCAAACAATTAGGGATGCTCCCTTCTAACATCGAGCGACTTGAAGCCCTTGAATTTCTCGATATTCACGGGAGTGGAATCAATGGTATACCGTCGGACGTTAAGAGGTTGAAGCGCTTAAAGCACCTGTGGGTATCCTTTGGAAATGAAAATGATGCTCAAGGTGCGAGTTTCAACTACGACATGATTTCAGAACTTTCTGAATTGGAAGAATTGGTTATTGATTTTGATTCACTCCGGCACTGGACTAATGAGGCTGTTGTTCATATGAACATAATGGAAGAAGTGGCTAAGTTGAAAAAATTCAAGAAGCTGAGGGTTTGCTTTCCCAATATGATTGTAGATGTCATAGTGGTTGCACCTGAGACTGTCCATATCAACGTTCCAGGAGCGAGAGTAGCTCTTCTAAGTTATATCAAGGAGAGTTCGTGGGAAGTGGTTAGAAGAATTGTGTCGTTCAGTTTTTACATTGGTTTGGATTTGGAAAACGGGGGATACTGCCGGCATCGCAACTTCAGTAGATACGGAAAGTATGTAAAGTATTGCAACGGTGTTGTTAGCGATACTCAAATTCAGAATGTCCTTCCGGAAGCTGAGGGATTTGAGTTAGTCGGCCACAAGGACATCAAGCAGCTATCAGACTTTGGAACCGCAAACATGGACAAGATCCAAGGTTTCCTGATTGACAGTTGCGATGCGATGGAGACCATCATAGACACTGTGGGTAGTGGGTTTCTTCCAAATTTAGAGGAATTGATCATAAAGAATCTACCGACCTTGAAAAGCATTTGGAAGAAGGGACCACCTCAATCTGGATGCCAGGCTTCAAAATTAACGACTCTAGTTATATCCAATTGTAAAGTTCTGGTCAATGTTTTTACTCCTGGCGCGATTCAACAGCTCCATGAAATCCAGTATTTGACAATTGAGAAGTGTGATAAAGTTAAAGAAATAATTCGGAAAGGTGATGCTGGAGGAAATCCGCCCCTACTACCAAACCTGAAGGAACTGACTCTCCTTGACATGAGAAAATTAAGCAGGATTTGTGCCGTTGAGTCATTGACATTGCCATCCTTGGAGAAGCTCAAGATCTTCGAGTGTCCACTTTTGCGTAAATTGCCTTTCAAGAGACGTAACGTGCCGAAACTGAATTGTATCGAAGCTGAGAAAGAGTGGTGGGGAGCATTGCAGTTGCCGAAGCAATTGGACAAAGATGTACTACGGAAAAAGACATTATGCAACTTCAGGTAATGTTTCATGTTTGAACTCTCAATGTTTTGTTGTTGTTTCATAAGCAGTTCTCCATTTGGTTGGTGGATTTCATAACGTGATTTTAAAGAATTTTTTTCAAAAAAGAACTCATGTTTTGAAATGAAAATTTTCGAAAAAGATTAGTTCTTGAAAACTACTATGAACGATGGGTTGATGTTTGGTAGGGTTTCATGTGTTCTTTTTTTTTTTTTTTTAAATCTGCAAACACAAAATACAACCGTGTTTCGCTGTGAAGGGCACAGACACCTCATCGAAAGTCAGCCATAGGTATTTTCGTGCAAATTTTGAGAGTTTTATGAATAGGTCTATGGTAAATTCCAATCACTATAAAATCTTCTAAGGTGAATGTCAAGCTAAAAAAGTCGGGCAGATACTCTCATCCAGAAGTGTCTCGTGTCAAGAGCTAGCTCTTTGGATAGGCCAAGAAAGCAACTGCTTTGGGCCCAGATTTTGGCACAAAACAGGGCACCTAAGACCTAAGTTGCTTTTGTTATCCATATAACACGAAAAGCTACATTTTGAAACATGTACGTTACACTTAACTTATTTGTGTGACTTTTTGCACTTTTTATACTTTTAGAATTTCGTATTTGTTCAAGTTTCAATCATAATTTTACAATTTTCTGATTCTTCTCGTCGAGATGAATCACGGAACTTAAAAAATTTGACATAAAACTAATAAATGGAAACAAAAAACTGAATAAAGACAACAGCTAAAAATAATAGAGTAAAAAATTAAGGGAAACAAGGCTGTAGTGGTCTGGGTTAACGATCTTCCTTCCTTCCCTAGTGTCCTATGTTCTCGAATCTAGAGTTTTGTATCTTGAAAGAATTTGTTACATTTTCTCTTTAATTTTTCTTTTCCTGCATGGCCCATGAAAAAAGTTGTAAATTGATATGTACTTTGTATTTGATTTTGCAGTTAAAAAAGTTCAAATGTCACCCATAAGTTATACACTATTACAATTGTTTCAATTCTTTTATCATAAAGGTTTGGAATAAAAAAAATTCAGTTAAAGTATCTTATTTGCGTTTAAAATTCTTCAAATCACATCTTTTTTTATTGTATACAGAAAGTGTAGGAAAGGTCAGCGCGTAGGGTGACGAGGCAGTTGACCAACCAATAATAGCTATCCACGTGGCTCGATAAGATTCAACGGACACGTCATCAGTCAACTAAAAATGAGGACTGAGGGAGAGCCCCATCGTGAGGAGGCGACCTCGCGGAAGGACATAGCAGAACTAAAGACACCCAAGCAAGGGATGCCCCGTACAAGGGAAGTACTACTAAGAAGGAGTTCACCCCTCGCGAGGCCCTCCGAGAAGAGGACCAACGCGACGGGAAAGAGTGAACACTCACACAAGTTCGCGAACCAAGCTCGCGACTATACCTGACCAAAAGGCAGGGAAGGGGAAGTCGATACGAGCTCGAAAAAAGGTCTTGGCGCGAGCCAAAGGGCTCACGACCATACCCAATACAGCGGGAATAGGGGAGAAACAAGTGGCTTGGTGGCTTCAAGGGATTAAGGGTCGCGACGAAGGGAAAACGATGCACTGGCATGGTCTAATGGAAGCTTCCTAACGGCCAGTGACATCACCCACGTTGCCCGAGTATACGGAGAGAGCACGTGTTATCATGTTATTGGGGAAATGGCTGCAGCCCCATGATTGGGTGTAGATCCCTATAAATATGAGACATTCATTCATAAATTCCAGAGAGACAGAGAGATTCATTCGTCTTAAGAGCACGGAAATCTTAGAAAGAGGAAGTGACTCAGAGCTCTGGAAACAAGGACTCTGTTCTTGCTAGTGCTCGCGAGCACATCTTTCTTCTAAGACTGTGATTCGAGGACGATGATGATCCAAATGGGAATGGACTGAACGTTGCTGCCTTCTCTTTCTGTATACTTGGCTTAATCCTTCACCCCTTTTTACACACTCTCTTATTCCTGTTCAATTGTCAGCTATTGTTCGCCTCTCCAAGTTAATTTATTGACTCAAACCATCTACCGAACCTACATAAGGCGACTCTGCTGGGGATCGAACCCAGAATCTCTGGTACTGTGGATGTGGACGTACCAAAGACCACGTGGAAGAGCAAGGCTGGAGGGATTGCTACTGCGGCCTCTGCGCAGGTCTCGCGCAGGCCACAGGGGGGTGATGGCAACCCCAAGAAAAAGAGCAGGACTTTCAAAGATTACAAGGACCGAGCACGAGATGCACCTCCATATCCTTGCAGCGTGGAAGAGGTCGTAGATCTCGTTAACGCATGGGTCGCGGATGGATGCTTGAAACTCCCAGAAATTAATGTGCAGCCTACTCAGCAAGATCGCGCAAACCCGAGGTACTGCATCTTTCACAGAAGGGTGCAACACCCTACGAGTGACTGTTGGACACTCAAAGAAATTTTTAAAAGGAAGCAAGACAACGAGTTAAGAGTTGGCGTAAACAGAGACGTTCGCGACAGGCCCTACCCTCAGCACGAGGAGGGGGCCGCGATGGCGGAATGCTATAATGGTGGGTACTACGACTTCATGTACGACATGGAAGATGATGTCGAGGAGGTTTACATGACCTCCTTCTATGATCACATTGAGGAGATTGCAAGCTATGATCAGCCCACTGTGGAAGTAAATGAAGAAGAAAGACATCAGATCTTGTCTAAAAGCCACAAGTTCAAAACCTTCTTTGATGGGTTGGGGTTTACCCCCAACGTAAGAGTGGAAATGACCAGGGCAATACTGGCATTAGCCAACCAAAGCCAGGAGGCATGTGTGGTGGAAGGTGGCTCGGTCGCGAGGACCATTCGCGAGGATTCTAACGCCATCTCCTTCTCAGACGCAGACAGGAGGGTGCCATTTCCCCATAACAGACCTTTGTTTGTCACTGCCTACATCAATGGTATGGAGCTCAAGCGAGCATTTCTGGATGGAGGGGCATCGATCAACATTATGCCCCTCGAGACGTTGAAAAGATTGAATATCGCGGAGCCACGAATCATCAAGTCATTGGTGGGGATAGTTGGTTTCGGAGGAGAGAATAAACCCTCTGGGGTACATTATACTGGACCTCGCGGTTGGACCCATTCGTGCACCAACAAAGTTTCACATCATCGAAGGGCCAACCAACTACCACGTAATCTTGGGGAGGTCCTGGATGCACAAGTATGCAGTGGTCCCATCGAGCTATCACCAGTGCCTTAAGGGCATCTGGGCTGGGAAGAAAATCACTATACCTGCCACTGAAAGGCCCTTCGAGGTCTGTGAGGCTCATCTTTCCGACGCTGTGTACTTTTCTGAAGTTGAGGAGGCCTGCGAAGCTGTAACCGCGAGTCCCATTGGGATAAAAATTCCGAAATGGGAAAATATCAAAGGCGAGTCATCAGAACCAGTCCCCGCGAAGCGCCCCACAGTGTTCGACAGATTGACCCCTCGCAAGATCACAAAGACTAGCGAAGGGGGAAAAACTGTGTACCACTTGTGACGGTGCGAGGGGTCAGTAGGCGTTTATGAGGCTTCTGACCCCCGCGATATCGAAGGGAAAGGAGAGGAGGACGAGATAATTGATAAACCTGAGCCAGCTCCGGAATGTATGCAAGATGGGCCAAAACCCCAACCGGAGGAGCTTGAAGAAATCAACCTAAGAGATGGAGAAGGCACCGCGAGGCCAGTATTTGTCAGCAAATCTATGGAACCTAATGCTCGAGCTGATTTGGTGGCTCTGCTACGCAAGTACAGCGATGTGTTTGCTTGGCATTACAACGAGATGCCAGGCTTGGATCCAAAGCTTGTGAGTCACCATCTCGACGTATTTCCAAACTCCAAGCCTATAAAGCAACCTCAAAGGAAATACCACCCAGATTTGGAAGAAAAGATCAAGGAAGAAGTGGAAAAACTCAGGAGTGCAGGATTCATCCGCCCAATCCAATATCCAACATGGTTGTGCAACATTGTGCCAGTAAAGAAAAAGAACGGCCAAATTAGGGTCTGCGAGGACTTTCGCGACCTTAATAAGGCTTGTCCAAAGGACGAAATGCCATTGCCCCACATTGACACCTTGGTTGATATCACTGCCGGCCATGAAATGTTTTCTTTCATGGATGGATTCAGTGGATACAATCAAATTAAAATGGCACCTGAGGACGCAGAGAAGACTGCTTTTAGGACCCCTTTGGGAAATTTTTACTATACAGTGATGCCATTTGGGCTCAAAAACGCTGGCGCGACCTATCAAAGGGCCATGACAGCGATCTTCCACGATATGATCCATCATTCTGTGGAAGTCTATGTCGATGACCTCGTCGCGAAGTCAAAATACAGAACGGAGCATCTGCGAGACCTCGAAGGAGTGTTCAAAAGGTGCAGGAAGTTTAACATGAGGATGAACCCCCTTAAATGTGCCTTTGGTGTCACAGCTGGAAAATTCTTGGGCTTTTTGGTGCACAGACATGGCATCGATGCAGATGAATCCAAGATCCGCTCTATCTCAACCATGCCCCCTCCCCACTCCCAAAGATCCCTCAAGGGGTTCTTGGGGAAGGTCTCCTATCTAAGAAGGTTTATCCCTGCTCTAGCAGAAATAACTGCACCATTGGGAGATCTGCTGAAAGACAAGGTCAAATTCGAGTGGAAGGATAAGCACCAATTGGCATTTGAGAAAGTCAAGAATGTCCTGGCCTCACCTCAGACAATGGTCTCTCCACAAAAGGGAAAGCCACTGATCTTATATCTCACATCTACCTCGAGGTCAATTGGGGCACTACTTGCCCAGGAAGTGGAAGGAATCGAGAAGCCAGTGTACTACATCAGCAGAAAAGTGCAAGGGGCAGAGGAACGCTATACACCAATTGAACGCCATTGCCTAGCGCTTGTTTTTACAGCACAGAAGCTTAGGCACTATTTCCTCTCGTTCAAAGTGCAGCTCGTGACCAGAAATGACCCTATGCGGTACCTGCTATCTCGCCCTGTTCTTAATGGAAGGGCCGCGAAGTGGTTGCTAACCCTCGCAGAATTCGATATCGAATGCACGGTGCCGCGAGCAATCAAGTGCCAAGCTCTCGCGGATCTGTTGGCCCAATTCCCCAGTGGGGAGTGTGAACCATTGGGGGAGTCACTACCAGGAGATGATTTCGAAGCACTAGCGGCCAGCCATGAACTAGAAAGCTGGACTCTAGGCTTCGATGGGGCAACAGGAGGTAATGCAGCTGGGGCAGGTGTCACGTTGCAAAGTGATAGCGGCGCGAAGGAGTACCTATCATACAAGTTGGCATTCCAATGCTCTAACAATGAAGCTGAATATGAAGCACTTATCCTAGGGCTACTCGCGGCCAGAGAAAAAGGAATTAAAAGACTCAGAATCGTGGGAGATTCAAAACTTATAATTTTGCAAAGTGAGGGCGTCTACGCCCTAAAGGAAGCTAATCTCGCGCCATACAGAGCAACCGTTCAAAGACTCAGGAAAGACTTTGATGATATCAGCATCATTCACAAGCCCAGGTCTGAGAACAGGTTTCCTGATGCATTAGCCACTTTGGGTGCTAAGACAGAATTTGAAGGGAGTACTGTGGCCATAGAGATCACAAGAAAGACTGAGCCCTCATTTATTGAAGAAAAAGAGAATTCCAAGGAAAGAGATTGGCGAGACCCCATTAAAACGCAGATCGCGACGGGCAATGGAGCAATTCCTATGATGGCTCTATCACAATTCACCATCCTAAAAGGGGAGCTGTACTTTCGCGGCCCCCAGGGATGGCTCGCGAGGTGCATCGATGATGCAGAGGCCAAAGAGAAAATGAAGCAAATCCATGAAGAAACCTGTGGAGAGAACGACATAGCGCTATACAGAAGAATTCAACGTCAGGGGTACTACTGGCCTTCAATGAAGAGAGACGCCGCGATCCTGCTCAGGGGATGTCCCAATTGTTCACTTCACGAAATCGAGCATGAGTGCAACTTCTCTAGCGAAGAAACAGATTGGAGGCAGAAATACATTGATTACTTGAAGGAAGGAGCCCTACCCATGGATCGCGGCGGCATTCGAGAAGTGCAACGATGCGAGAAGAGATTCTTTGTCAAAGATGACCAGCTTTACAGAAGGACCCTTGACCGTATTCCCCTCAAGTGCTTATCCAATAATGAGGCAGAGGAAGTTTTGCACAAGGTACATGAGATGGAACATCTAGGAGGTAGAAAGCTATATGAGCAAATCACCCATCTCGGGTATTATTGGCCAAGAATGGAAGGGGATTGCAAAGGCCATGTAAGGAGATGTCACGCCTGCCAAAAGCATGGGGACAAGGTAAATGCCCCCTCCGTAGAGTTACACCATATTCGAGCACCTTACCCTTTTCATACATGGGCAATGGACCTGATTGGTCCCATCCATCCCTCCTCGCGAGGTAACCAGTGGATTCTAGTGGCAACAGAAATTACTACGAAATGGGTAGAGGCAGTTCCTTTGAAGCGTGCAACGGGCGATGTGGTGGCCAACTTCATTAAGGAAAATATCATCTGCAGATTTGGAATCCCTAAGGTTATCCTCTCAGACAATGGCACTCCGTTTGTCAACAAACAAGTAAAGAGGTTGCTCGCGTCCTATGGCATTACCCAGAAGACTTCAACTCCCCATTACCCTCAAGGAAATGGGCAGGCCGAGGCTACCAACAAGTCCATTGTTAGGATTCTGAGCAAGCACTTGGATGAGAAAGGGGGAGCCTGGGCCGAGCACCTCCCAATTGCTCTGTGGGCTTATAGAACAGCTAAAAGGAAGTCTACGCGAATGAGCCCCTTCAGCCTGGTGTATGGAGCAGAGACAGTGTTGCCCGCAGAGATAAGCGTGCCTTCTGCACGTCTCGCGCTGTCCACCGAAGTAACTGAAGGGGAGCGAAGGGCTGATCTCGAGGCCTTGGATGAAAGAAGGGAGGTCGCGGCCGAAAACCAAGAAAAGTATTGGCAGTCTGTGGCCAAGTACTACAACAAAGGCGTGGTCGCGAGAGAATTCAAGGTGGGAAGCCTGGTATGGAAGTCAGTTGCTGGGGTCATGCAGAATCAAAAGCTGCCAAAGTTCACACCAAAATGGGAAGGCCCCTACGAGGTGATTAAAGCTGGAGAAAGTGGACACTACAGGCTCGCGAGGGTCAGTGATGGATTCCTCACAGGACCCATCAATGCGAAGTACATCAAGAAATACTACCCATGATATGGGCTAGCTTTGATGAAAGTGGGTCCATTTTGCAACCTTATGTCATTTTCTGTTTATTTCTCTCAAAAGACTTTACTTCTTTCCAATCAAATGTAGCCCTGGGTATTGATCTTCTACCCTTGAGGCAAAGAAATATGGATTGAAATTATGAATGAGAATACTACCCCTTTTTTATCTCGGAAATGTGTTCTGTAAATGATGTGTCAAAAGATATTCATTGGAGCATACTGAGAATATGATAAAGGAAAATGGTAGAACAAATCAGGCATCCACAGTGATGACCTTGCGGCACGAAATGTTGTCAGCACAGGGGGAAATTCCACCCTTCGCGAAGTGAAAAAAAAGTACAAGACAAAGTACTCACTTACGCTTAAGGCCTTTAAATGTTGCGAATTAAATAGGGACCAAGGAAGTTTCTTCCTTTGGAATGAAGACCCTCGCGATGGCCAATCCCCGCAAATGATTGGGAACCAAAGTAAATTCTTTGGAATCACTGACTTTTAAAAAAGTTGGAAAACAAGAAGACCTCACGAAGGGAAACCCTAGTATAACCAAATGCCAGGGCCCTCAGAGGAAACAGGTCTGCGAATAAGAGGGGAAACACAAAGCAAATAAGATGTGCACAAGGAAAATTTACCCTTTTGCTGCCCCGCGCGACCGTACAAAACAATAAACAGCAATGAGTCATAGACAAAGATCTAAAAAGATTTCATTAGCATTGATGTTGTAAATACAAAGTTTGCTTCCCCTATGAGGGAGGAGCTTACACTTCAAAAAAAAAAAAGAGAAGCAAAACCTAGCTACTTCGAAAGTTTCTGAGAAAGCAAATCAGAAGATGGAAGAACAGGCTCTGCATCAGTAAGCGAGGTCTTCGGAACAGCCTCCAGGGTTTTGTGATCCTTGACCAGCAGCTTGTGACTCTCTTCCAAGGCAGAGACCTTCTCCTTGGCATCAGCGAGCAATTGCTTGTATTTCTCATACGTCTCTTTTGCTTCAGCAATTTGGGCTTCACTGGCTTGAATCTTGAACAGGCTCGCGAATAACATCTTCGAAGAGCGAACTTGCTTTAGACGATCGCGGAGCCACTGGAGGTCGAGGCCAAACTTTTCTATGTCAGTTATTGAGGAAGTCACGTCCTCATACTTCTCCTCAGAAAAATCCCTCACACTTGTCTCTTGCAAGGATAATACCATCCCGCCAAGAACGTCGAGGAGTGAGCCACCCACGAGCCGACTGGCAGAAAAGTTTGCAAAGGTAAGGGGAAAGCGCTCCTGTATGACGCGAAGGATAGGGGCATTGCAAGTCCAGACACTCCAGCGAGGTACGCCTTGTGTATTAGGGAACAAAGAATGCTTAGAAAGTCCAGGGCCTGATGCCTCTTCTCGAGCTTGGGATTGGCTTCCATTCCCCTGATCCTCCGGTAGCTTCTTCCTCTGATCAGCATTGTCTGAAACTTTCTCGTGCGGTAGCTTCTCTCCCTGGTCTTCACTCTCGCGAAGTGGCTCTGAGTCAGAAGGATGGCTTGATGTTAGCAATTTAGAAGGGGTAAAAGAAGGAAGACGTACGATGTCTCCAATTCCTGCAAAAGCATCACTGCTGGACTTACCTTTGGAGCCTCCAGACACGTCTTCGCTTTCCCCACTCTCTTCACTGCTCTCACCAAGGTCATCCATATCTGAGCTTTCACTGACATTTGATTCGAAAACAGGTTCGGGATCAGGAATGCCTTTCTCCGTCGAGGAGGGTATGTCCACTACATCTTTGTCGCGAGGGGGCGACGGAGTTCTTTCGGAGGAAGAGGAAGGTGCGACGGCCTTCTTCACTAATCTTTTCTTCTTCCTCCTCGGGGCAACATCCTTAACAGGACTAGGGTCGCGAAGGAAGAGATCAAGCCCAGGAGAGCCCGTTGGTGAATCAATCTCTTGGGCGGGCTCCCTATTCGTGGTTGCGGTCTCCTCCTCTGACCTCTCCACTTCCTTGGGAATCTCTGGTTTATCACTAGAACCCCCGACCTCTTGTACGACCTCCTTCGCGATGTTACTCGCGATGTCCATGGCATTGAACTCATCAACATGCAAGGCATCTTGACCTTGTCCCTCAGCAAGGCTCGACGCAGCTTCCTTCTTCTCAGGCTCTTTCGAAGCTCCCGCTGCAGGAGAAACATCAGAAGTAGCTTGTTTGCCCGCACCGCGAGAAGGACTCGCGAGAGGCACGTCTTCTCCAGCATCAGTGGTGGTTTTGGACAATTGGGCCTTCTCGCCTGGAAGGAAACACACAAGTCCCATTAGTACACAAAAAAAAAAGAAATGAAACTGCAAAGCATGTATTCAGTGATTAGAAGAATCACCTTGATCAGTTTGGGTCAATGGCTCAGTTTTGGATAAGGGCTCCGCGAGGAAAAGGGAAGATTCTGCCATTGTTCGACCCTTCCGCGAAGGACCCTGAAGGATAAGAAACAATAGCAGATCAACAAAACATGAAGAGCTAAAAAAAAAAAAAAAGAAACAAAAATCTGACCCTCGGTTTCTTCGGAGCAGGCACCAGCTGAGGAGGGGTCTTGGCCTTTCTTTTGTCCTTCGTAGCAATACGCGACGGTGTAGGAGCAATCAGGTGATCCGCAGGACGGATCTTCTGGATTGGAACAACGTTGATCACGTTATAGGGAACCACAGTCCCCTTCACCCAACATGATTGGGGGCCTCGCCAATCAGAGTCCTTCCCTGGCTTAAAGGACCGCAGGGTCAAATCCCTCTTCGAGATGGGTTCCGCGGAGGGCACCACCGCTGGGGTCCGGACAAAATCCTGGAAAGATTGCAAGTTTCTCGCCCAGTATACCCTATTCTCTGGGGTGAAGGCAGCCTTGCGAAAAGAACTGGGAATGATCCTATTACCCCCATAGTTCGCCGTGAGCTCGTTATTGAACGATTTTAGGAATCGACGGATCCCCGCGACGAAGTCCACGGGCGGAGAAGGAGGCTCGCGAGGGACGCCTTGGTCGTACCCAAACTGTAGCTGAAGCCTGTCAGCTCTATATAACACCACGAGGGGACCCTCAGCAGATAGAGTTGGGAGATAGCTGGGGGTGACCCATGTGAGGAAATTCAGCTTGTGCGATCGGATATTATTACTCTGAAACTTCACAACAGTGTCATTAAGGAAGACAGCAGAGGCTATCGAACCATCCACAATCTTCTCATAGGGACGAGGGTCGAAAGAAGTTACTTCGTCACACCAGTCCTCGAACAGATGGCTCGAAGGAGTCTTGCTCCACCTCATGATCCTTGGCAGTCTCTCGCTCAGTCGAATGACGGGCATGTTTTTACCGTCGATAACAATATCACCAGCAGCATTCCTCACCTGAACGCTCTTCAAAGGAGGAAGATCGTGGGGAGTGGGGGCAGCCTTGGGAAAGTACTCGTAAAAGAAACCAAGGAGGAAGGGGATGTGAATCATGGAAGTAATCTCGTACCTCCCCATCGAACGCTCGAAATCTTGAACGGTGCGATCCAGCTGATGATAAAAGTGGCCCAGCAAAATGGGACCTAGAGGAAGTCTTTTCCCTGACGCGAGGAGGGCCGCGGGAGGTATCATCTCGCGGCGGGGTCCCTCGTGTGGAAGATCAGGAAAAAGAAAAAGGGACAGAAACTCAACAAGGAAGACCGCAAGGGATAGCGGCCCCCCATGATAAGAACTCATTGTCATGGCGAACTTCCCATCCACTTCGACAGTGGAGACGTCACGGAACCAAAATCGCTGCCAAGAGCTCCAAGTCGTCTTGTTTGCCTTTGGAGGGGCTCGTAGCTTCCCCAGGGCGTCATAGCGAGAGCCAAACTCGCCCGCCTTCTTAAAATCCACTTCTATGAACTCAACCACCGACTTAACGTCAGAAGGAAGGTGAGCAGGGTCGTAGTGATAATCGCCGCGAGTGGGAAGGGCCATGAGAATCTCTGTGTCAAGAAGAGTTGGGGCAACCTCTCCAAAGGGGAAGACAAAGGTATGGCTAGTTGTGCTCCAGCGAGACACCGCGAAGTCGAGATCGCGCTGAGGGCGACTCGCGACGAGATATCGCGAGAGCTGCACAGTCTTCAATAAACCCATTTCATCTAGGGTTTTTCTGTGCTCAGAATTGTCGAGAATCGTGGCCACCCAATCACCCCAATCCCTTGGGGGTTGAATGCTGGCCTTATACTGGACTTGAGAGAAAGGGAAATCGCCCCTCTCGATCCTCAGCCTCACCAGTGAAGACGGATCGACCATGTCCGCCTCTGAGGCGTCAACTTCGTCAAAAATTGTAAGATACTGGGCGTTGGGATTACCACTGAGAGGAACGTAATTTTGGACGTTAGCCCAGAAAACATCGCCTTCAGGCCTCAGGAATGGAGCCCTCCTCCATTCGCTAGCAGGAGGCAGTGCAGTCTTGGCCAGAAGAGCCTCTGTATCAGACTTCATGCTTTCGTGATCTAGTCATGACGTACCTGAACGGAGAAGCTAGGGTTTCGTAGAAAGGAAGAAGAGGGAAGGCTGGAGAGCTGTCTGAGATTAATACAAAAGGAATGTGGAAAGATTGAAGAAAGCTCTAACCCCTCTTACAACGGGTATTTATAGGCCAAGTACCCCTGCCTTCAACGGTCGGAATGGCTCCAGCAGTCCAATCGGCCTGCAACAAAACTTCGAAACTTGGGAAACCGCCATCTTTTGGAGGGGAATGCTAAAACGACGGGATCTGCTGACGTTGCACGCGCGCGATAGAGCGCGTATAAGACCACGCGCCGCGGAATCACGCTCGCGCGAGGGGCATATGTAGGAAAGGTCAGCGCGTAGGGTGACGAGGCAGTTGACCAACCAATAATAGCTATCCACGTGGCTCGATAAGATTCAACGGACACGTCATCAGTCAACTAAAAATGAGGACTGAGGGAGAGCCCCATCGCGAGGAGGCGACCTCGCGGAAGGACATAGCAGAACTAAAGACACCCAAGCAAGGGATGCCCCGTACAAGGGAAGTACTACTAAGAAGGAGTTCACCCCTCGCGAGGCCCTCCGAGAAGAGGACCAACGCGACGGGAAAGAGTGAACACTCACACAAGTTCGCGAACCAAGCTCGCGACTATACCTGACCAAAAGGCAGGGAAGGGGAAGTCGATACGAGCTCGAAAAAAGGTCTTGGCGCGAGCCAAAGGGCTCGCGACCATACCCAATACAGCGGGAATAGGGGAGAAACAAGTGGCTTGGTGGCTTCAAGGGATTAAGGGTCGCGACGAAGGGAAAACGATGCACTGGCATGGTCTAATGGAAGCTTCCTAACGGCCAGTGACATCACCCACGTCGCCCGAGTATACGGAGAGAGCACGTGTCATCATGTTATTGGGGAAATGGCTGCAGCCCCATGATTGGGTGTAGATCCCTATAAATATGAGACATTCATTCATAAATTCCAGAGAGACAGAAAGATTCATTCGTCTTAAGAGCACGGAAATCTTAGAAAGAGGAAGTGACTCAGAGCTCTGGAAACAAGGACTCTGTTCTTGCTAGTGCTCGCGAGCACATCTTTCTTCTAAGACTGTGATTCGAGGACGATGATGATCCAAATGGGAATGGACTGAACGTTGCTGCCTTCTCTTTCTGTATACTTGGCTTAATCCTTCACCCCTTTTTACACACTCTCTTATTCCTGTTCAATTGTCAGCTATTGTTCGCCTCTCCAAGTTAATTTATTGACTCAAACCATCTACCGAACCTACAGAAAGTATTGGAAGCCTACTCCATGGGTTAGAATTTTTGTCATCTTTTAAAATTTTATCCTATTTAAAATTTCTGTTGGAAAATATTCAGAGGGCTCCCAAATTTGGAGGTTCGCTTTGGGCCCTAAAAACTAGAGAGCTGGCACTGTGCCATATCCAGGGCCAGTGGGAAAAGCCCAATAAGCCTATGGAGAAACACAAAAGATAGATTTTTTTGCAATGATACACATAATATATACAATAAACTTCTAATAAGGGACCCTTATTTAAGTTTTCATGCTGACCTAGGGGTATTTTGGACTTTTCGGACCAAATGTTGATGATCCGATCCGCTCAATGTTTTTAAAACGTGTTTTTAATGGCCCACCCGAGGAATCTCCAAAAACAATACCCGAAATGGCTTGATCTGATTAGTTTTTGATAAAAACTGTACATGTATAATTTTTACCGAAAAACTGATCAGATCAAGGCCTTGCGGGTAATTTTTTTTTTTTTTTTTTTTTTTTTTGGAGATTCCTCGCGGGGCTCTTAAAACCCCATTTTAACAAAATTGAGCGGTTCGAATCGAAAAGTTGAAAATACTCCTAGGTTCGTATGGAAACTTAAATAAGGGTCCCTTATTGATGAATTAAAGCTTATTTAGGCAAACTGGAAAACAGAAAGTTTGAAGCTTTACCAAGACAGATATTACCAAAGAAAAATCGTATTGAGACTAACATGAACCGAAACTACAGATGTCTTCATGTTTATGTCATTCCTAACCGTCCACATTTCGTAGATCATACAACGACAACGATGCAGCTGCATGAAGAAAAGACGGTCCAAGCAAGCTTTTGAGAATTAGCAGGCATGGAGTTTCCTACTTGTTTGGTTGTGGTCGTTGGCGGTGTTGAGTCTCCTGGTGGCGGGTTATGTTATTCCATTCATCTTGTGTGCGCTCTTGTGTTTCCTTGTATGCTGCAGGAATTTTACATGTATTTCAATAAACAAAAACTCCAAAACCACGCAGTGTGGGGCTCACCCACCATGTGAGTGTGTGCAAGTGTTTTTTATGTGTGTTTGTGGTACCAGAATAGTTGTTTGATGAAAGCACTATCTGGGACTACTGGCTTATGTTTGTTTGTTGTACTATTGGCTACTTTCTAATGTGTGGATTCCATCAACGCAATTTGTGTGGCGCTAGCAAAGTTGTTTAATAAAGACAGTGGTTGGTCCGCTCTGTTCTGTGCTATTGACAAGTCATGTACATGTGTGTGCCTATTGCTCTTTGCTTGCTGCACGAGAAATTGTTACATAAATTTTTATAATCGCTGAAATTATATGAATTATTTTATGTTAAATTGAACCTCAATGTTATATTTGTGACAATAAAAGATAAGAGGAAACAATATTATCGTATGGATTAGAAAAATTTGGCGTTGCCTATATTTATGTCGATTACTTTTCTAAATTACCGTGATTTGCAAATAAATTAAACCTTTACATTTTGTTTATGTATGACTTTTTGTTTCTTTTTTATACGTGAAATTTCCCTCATTTTATGTGAATAATAAAAAAAAAAAAAGTACATTGCTATACTAAAAGATACGACACTTTTCAAGTTCTGCGTTCTAATTTCTTGCAGCCTGAGATTCTCAATGAACTTTTCATTACCCACAAGCCCTCTAGCATGAATGCCGTCTAAGTTCCCAACAATCCCCAAACATGAATAATTATTCAGTACTTTGGGGACACGTAGAGCTCCAAGTGTTCTCATCAATACATATTTGTGCAGACCCCAACGTATAATGTGTTTCGCCCATACAAATCTAGTGAAAAGAACTGTAAGGGCACCACATGTCCCAACCCACATCTCAAGACTGCTCCAACCTCTATTTTCTGGGTATCACCCTAATTATCCGAATCCATCCTCAACATAATGCCATAGAACCCTTTTCGGAAAAGAAAGAAAGCCATTGTGCATATCTAATTTGACTTGAGCAATTCACAACATAATGCGTTCTTTCGAACTGGAGCAGGTTGTTTTTTTAATTTTCTTCCGTTTGCATGAAATACAGTAGGTGGTTTGTACTCCCAGTTTAGTACTCTTTTAAATGTGTGGAAGGGGCTACAACAAAATCTATCTACCGCGACGAAAAATAGCGAGGATATTTTATTTCCTCGCGAAAGCCGGTCAATGGCGAGGAAAATATAATTTTGTCACAAAATTATAATTAGGTGATCAAAATAGGTGAGGAAATTATTTTCCCTCGCTAAAAGACCCCCAATGGTGAGGAATTTTCTTTTTTCCTCGCTAAAAGACCCCTAATGGCGATAAAAAAAATTCCCTCGCAAAAATTATCCCGCGGGAACAAATTTGGTGCCGCCAATTTTTTGGGAAACAAAGGCGAGGAAACATTTCCTCGCCAAATGTTTATTAGGCTAGGGAATATTTTTCCTCGCCATTAAACTTCAATACAAAGGCGAGGAAATATTTTGTCGGGTTAGAGCATCACTAGTGGTATACTCAAATATGGATACTCAAATATTGCCACATCACATTTTGAGTATTCATTTAATGAGTTTATAAGTTTGAGTGTCTACCCTTCTACAATGGTTCATTTGTGTCCATAATCAAAAAAATACTATTCACTCTATTTTTATTCATAAAATGGGCACAACTTTAAATTTGTACATATATATTTTTTATAATATTAGTACCATTTAAAAGATATTCATAATACGTTTAAAATAAGATCAATCTTGAACATATTTTGGTAAAGATTAAAAATTGATAATTTCCTTTGGACCCTTAATTATTTTGCTTTGATAGTTCTGAATTTCCTCGAGGTTAGTATAGTTTATGTTATTGCTGTATTTTTTCCCCTTTCCATCTATATCCTATCATAGGGTCCTTTCTGAAGTAAGATGAAGGACCTGCTATTCATTATCCGTTTTTTGAATATCAACCCTCGCAAAAAAAAAAATTGATAATTTTAAAAATTGATAATTTCAATTTTTGAGAGAAAGTGCAAAAAAATTGAGTTTTGAATTAAGTATTTGAAAAAATGAGAGAGAATGTTGTTACTTTTGATAGGGTGTGGTCCCCAAAATTTGGTTATTGAGGTTTGGTTATTGAGAAAGATTGGTAGTTTTGAGTATCCAAATGCCAAAAGTAGAGTATTTGTAACAAATATTGTTAACTTTGAGTATTTATCCAAATATCATTGTGAGCCTCTTTTGTGTAAGATGAGTATTTTTGTGTTTGAGTATACCACTGGTGATCCTCTTAGCTTCCAAAACTTAACCGGGAAACTTGAACTGTTCGCAAAAAAAATCTGCTGGGTTGGCGGGACACCAAATCTAATGGGTGAGGAAAAAGTTCGTCTCTAAAATTAAAAGGTTTTCACTTCTACTTTGGCCTAAAAGTGGATTATGGTTTTTTGGTTTTTTCGTTTCGTCTTTATTCAATTTTTTTTTTGCATTTGTTAGTTTTGCGTCAAGATTTTGTGGTTTTTGGATTCCTCTCGACGAGACGAATCTAGCAAGTATAAAATTATGGTCAAAACTCAAATTTTTTTTGAATAAAGCCGAAATACTCCCCAATTCCTTTCTTCTTTTGAGCCTCCTGCACGTGAAAAGCTCCCCGTCCTTTAGAAATCGATCGATCTCTCCCTCTTCGCTGAGCAAATCTCTCCGTCCCTTCTTCTCAAAGAGCATCTCCAACACACCTCAACAAAATACCTAGCCAAAAGTACAAAATAAGTACCAACTCTATTTTGCCTATTCACTTTTTCACTCTACCATCCCAACACTACTCTCCATTCCAACAAAATACCTAGCCAAAAGTACAAAAAAAGATGATGTGTCATTGTGTGAGTAGAGAGGCGAGCCAACTTCCCTCTCTACTAGTAGAGAGCCAAAATGCTCTGAGGCAAAGTAAAGAGCCAAGTAGAGAGTCTCTTGGATTAAAAAAAATTGGGTATGCCTAGCTATAGTAGCCAAAGGGGTGTGAGTAGAGAGTCTCTTGGAGATGCTCTAACAATTTCTCCTGGTCCTCTCTTTATTTACCGAGACAGCAACTGGAGTAGCCCTAACCCTAGGCCTTGTTTGTTAGGGGGGATATGGGGTGGGATGGGATTTGGATTTGGACGTGGGTCCCAAAATTATGTGTTTGGTAACATTAGTTGGGATGGGATATGGGGTGGGATGGGATTTTATATCCCCATCTGTACGGGATAAAAAAATCCCATGGGGGGGGTGGGATTTGGATGGGATTTGGAGTTTTGAGTGCAAAAACCGGATATCCCGAGCATTATCCCGTCGAACACAAACACCGGATATGAATTTTTCTCATCCATTGATATCCTGAGCAATATCCCAACAATATCCCAAGGATTTCATATCCCACCCATATCCCATGGGATTTCATATCCCATCCATTTATCTCCGGCCAAACAAATGAGGCCTAAGTTCCGAAATCGACAATGTGGACTGCAACGTGAGCGTCTCGCGCCGGAAGTTCTTGGAAATCGAGGTATATCTTCACCCCGCTCGTATTCTATCTCTGTCTTCTTCAGCTAAAGTGATTTCTTTGTTGGCGAAATAGTTTCATCTACTTGGTTTATATGGAAGTTTGGAACCAGATGATACTATATGTATATTTAACTCTTTGTTATTCCCGTGGGAGTCGTAAAACTGATTGCGAAGCAAGTGTCTTACTCGATTTGGGTAGTGATGAAACAATTTTTTACTTAAAAGCTAAATCCCCAAAAAAGTGGTCCAATTTGCGTCAAAATCAACGTATTCTGGGGCCAGAACACACTGTAAAGGATTATAAAATGCTACTACTTTTTAGAATGAGTGTTTTATTATATTTATTTGTGTTATTCTTTCTTTGTTTGTTTGTTAGTTATAGTGCATTCTCACAATCTGTGGCTAAGGAATCTTCAAAGAGAGGACCACTAGTGATAAAAAAAAAAGTGATGTCGCTATTTTAAGAAAGAACAATTGGCCCCTGTTGTCTGACTTTAGTTATAATACCATTGTAGTTTATCATTGTCTGACTTCTTGGCATTGAATTTGTGTGTTACTGTAAATGATCGTTCAGTGCCTTGCCATTTCAAAAAATTTATGTACCTCTTAGGTTCTAAATAAGTACTACCATCAATTGACAACCATTTGGTGCTTATGGGTAGTGGGTTTGTTTTATAATCATCTGGAAATCCATAAATCCAAAGAAGACACAAACTGTTGGGATGAAACCTGTTCTAAAAACCAAGAGAGAGATTTCTGAAGTTTTGGTTCGGACCGGGTCCCGGGCGGTCCAGACAAAAAGTGTAGAAAGCTGTCTGCAGGTTTTTGGGTGCAATTCTGAAGTTGCTGAGTTTTTGGTTCGGACCGTTTTGATTTTGGTCCGGACGGTTTTGGCTTTTGGTCTGGACGGTGGTCAAGTCGGTCCGGACCGTCCGCACGGGAAAAATGCGCGGTTTCGCGTTTTTTAGGGTTTCTGATGTATTGTGTCGCCTTACACTATAAAAGGGACACTTAGGGCAGCCCCCATTGTAACTTTGATTATTATTCATCATAGTGAAACACCCCAGCACCCCGTGGAGTACGATTAAGCAATCAGCTTAAGTCGGAACCACGTAAAATCTCTGTGTCTTGTTCTTCCTTGCTTCTCATTGTTTTTTCTGTTCTTGGTTTGTTCTTCGATTGTGTGTGTTTGTCTGTGGGTTTAAAGCGCGCAAATCCATAGCACAAACAGCGTAGATACTAATTTGAACAGAATAGGATTTACACCGCTATATATAATCCGTACGGTCAGTGGATTCATGGCATTAATTTCTCACTGTCTATGATTTAAACCACTATAATTATGTGATTTTGAGTAATTAGTTTTATACTTTTCCCGGCCCATAACTTTCATTTGGAAAAAATATCTCTATTCAGTCTTACAAATGTAATCCATAGCTAAAGTTTTCAATTAGATCATTAGCCTTATTTTTCTCACCTCTCACCTTTCTATTCAAGTAGAAAGTTATTTGAGAGTCCTGGCTAATAAGCCATTGGGCATAAAAGCCTTTGATAGCATCAGACCGCATGGGAAATGTGTTTGGCGTGTCAAAATTTGGGGTGATTTCAAGTGCCTTTTCAATAACAAATGAGTAAAATTTGGTATTCATATGGTTGTTACTGGATCGAATCATTCATCTAGGTGGATTTATTCAAAGTAGAATAATTGAAAAATGGGTCTATCACCTTCCCTCTTGTACTAATTTAACGATATCTTTTGTTTGATACATAAACTCTATGAGTCTATGTAACCTTTTAGTTTGTTAGACTCCATTAATAATACTTGGTTTAGGCTAGCATGTTTGTGTTTATGAACCTTACACAACACTACTGCAAAAGCTGGATGCAACCTCATAATGGGCTGTACGGCTGTACCCATTTGGAAAAATCATAACTGAATAATCTTCCCTGGTTACTCCCTTTACTAGCTCCTAATGTCCCTCAACTAAAGCATTCATATTTTTGCAACTTCAAGTAATTCGTCAACATGCAAGCCCATTTTTCTTTATCTCTCTATGCTGCCTTGACTGCTATATTTCATTATTAAACATTTACATGTGAAAATGTGGCCTTTTGTTGGTTCAGACGCAAACTCATCAATAGAATGATATATATAACTTCACAATTATTAAAAACAGGTAGATGTCAGCAAACTGAAGAATTGCATTTGTGCATCAAAAATTAGTAAGTAAGTTTCATAATTATTAACTGTAAGTTAGATATTTGTGTTTCGTGAAATGAAAATACGGAGAAAATAAAACACAAACTTTGTAAACAGAAAAGAGTTATAAAAATTACACAAAACAGACAAGTATACTTTCTGAAAAATATTTAGCTATGAGATGAGTAGACATATTTCAAGTGGATAATTATATTATATATTCAATATATGCAAACATGTTGATGTCATTTGTATTTTTACAGGTATTAGGGCACATCGGTAAGCTTCATCGTCAACTACCGTGCCTTCGCCCCCACAATACCAAGTTTGATACTTCGAGTGAGCTCTCTCTACCTCTATCTCCCGATTTCATGTTGTAACTTTTGTATATGCCATGTATCCGTATGTATGGATAGAACGACATTTAGGTTAAGACAAATGTATGGGTGGGAGATGAGGCAAATTTATTGAGATTTTATTTGCAGCATTGAGATTCTTCAAAATTACATCTAGATTTCTAGATACTCACACATCCTGCTATATCATGTTTTTTTTTATTCAGCTCCTTCTAAAGAATAGTAAGCTTGAATTTTTCGTTTGTTAGGTATCATTAATAGATTATGTCTATGATTAGACATGGACAAGAGCTAGATGGCATTAGCTAGGACTGCTGATGGGAGAATGAGTCAGCCGTATCATGATGGTGTAATGGCATTAGGTAATACTAGCATTGTTTAAAAATACTGTAGTGAGAAAGATCAATTGAAGTGCCCTATTTTTGAAAATGCTGCAAATGCAGCTTAGAAAAATCAATTTTAATATGTACATTATCTCCATTTTGTCTTATGTAGTTTTATGCTTCCATATGATGTGTTATTTTAGGTGCTAGAGATGCCACCGGGTGGACTCACAAGTTCACAGGCTGAGCCCCAACATGAATCAACTACTGTACCCGAGAGGGTGACTCGTTCAACACCACATCCTATGGTTGAGACCCATTCCTCATTGCCTCCCCTTGAAGAGTTGGAAAATGAGGTTGCTGCATCTAGTAGTGCTGGTAAGATGGTTAAGTTACATTATTGGGGATATTTTTACTTTAGTTTCGGCTTCTAACTATTTAAAAAATACTATTGTGCCACTAAAATAGCTCCTAGGAAACGTGCATGTGGCCATGGCCCAACACGCGGACTCGAAATCCAAGGACTTATTGACAAATATGGGAAAAAGCTACTTGTTCCCATCCCGCAAGAGCATCGTGCTCCAGTGGGGCTTTATGCTTCTAAATTAGCATCAAAGATTGGTGTTGAGGTTCGTGAACATGTACAAGACCTGAGTGTTACTGGAAGGCTGTGGATGAGGGTATTAAGGCACCTTTGTTTCAACGCCTAAAGGTACTTGCAATACCTATTTTATTTTTGTATTTACCTGGCAGCACATAATTAATGGTTACAGCTAATTATTTTACAGGATCAGTTTGACTTGGAAGGAGATCCAATTGACGTTCATAAGGCAATAGCAACAAAGTGTGGCCGGAGATTGAGTGATCACACCCACAGGAATTGTATACAAAATTCAAAAAGCTTAAGGAGACCAAGGGAGAAGGGTATGCAAGAAGTCACCCACCTCCTAAAATTAGCATGGAGCAGTGGTCTAGTTTGATTGAGAAGAAGTGGACTGACAAAAAGTGGATGGTAACCAAAACCTTTTACTGTTTTATATGGGACTTACTTCAATCTTTTGGGCACTCAAATATGTTAAAGACCTCTCTTTGATACTTGAATCAAATATTAGGTAATTGAGTTGGCCTCTGTTTGTTTCATTTGTTGTTGGTACTGCTTGTAGGCTTGATCATTGGCAAATGCAAATAACAGATCCAATAATAAAACAAAGCACAGATGCGGGTCGAAGTCTCTACCTGTTAGAGTAAATGAATACGTGCGTTTTCGTTTCTCTTTTTAAGTTTGATAAGTTCATTGGAATGATAAATTAACCTCTTGAATATGAAACTAACCAGGTTGTAAAACATGGGGGTGAACTGCCAAACTTACCGTAGTTCTATAAATCCACTCACTATAATGGCGACAAGGATCAATGGATTGCTCCAGAATGCCAGACTAACTATGTATGTATGTCAAGTAATTTGTGGATAGAAAATCAGTATATATTTCATATTACTAATCTTATTTCGATTTATCTAAAAATGGCAGGAGAAAATGAAACAGATCGAGGCTGAACATAATCAAGCTGGTGCGATCCCATTAACGCAGGAGGAGTTATCCATTGCGGCGCTGAAAAAGAGATCAAGTTACGTGAAAGGACTCGGCTTGAGGCCTTCCTCCTCTATTAGAACCATATGTGAATCTGCCACAATCAAAGAATACGTGACACGCCTCGAGAAGAAGTTAGAGGAACGAGACGAGACCATAGAGAAGCTTTTGGAGGCAAATAAGCAGCAGCAAGTGTTTAATGCCAGCATGATGGAGTTTCTCATTGAAAAAGGATACACTGGACATCTTGGGAGTGGTGGATTATCATCCAATGATTGACTGGTTAGTTGAATTCATTTATCCTTTTCATACTCTTCGCAATGAACTTTTCTACAAATACTAGATTGTCAGAACTTATTTAGTGTACTGTGTATAAAATTGACCTGCTATGGACTGCGTCTAGTGTTCCATTGAGTATCTAAGTGGGGCTTCAATAGTCTAGTGTTCCTGTGATCGTCTTTATATAACCCTGCAAATCCAAGCAATCCAGCCACGGGATTGAATCCCCAATATTGAAAACCCCGCTCAACAGGAACAACTAGTCCAGTATCTTCTTGAACTCTCTGAGTTCCACAGTTGAATTCTCCGACTTGTCCAAATACCTTTTACCCCAAATGAAAGGGAAAAAAAAACCCTTTATTTGGAGGAAATTCGAAGATGCAAATAAAAACAGGAAAAGGCCAAGGATATTTTCACTTTAGAACATCCCGAGTCATTAGTTTTATTTTTTAAGGTCAAACTCGCACGGTCTCCCGTAGTGGACATTTAAATTGGGACGGAGGGAGTATATTTTTTCTCTTGGGAGTAATTTTGTAAGTCAAATCCTTGTCTCTCATCCTTGCAAGAAGATCTGTTTTTAGATAATGTCAAAAAGAAGCTCCCTTTTATTGCCGCAACGGTTACAGTTGCATCTGGCAACGCATAAACTACGTCTTTCATGTGATTAGAATTTTCTCACAAGTTCACAACCACTGTTGTCTGAATTACACATCCCAAATACCAAAGACTTATAGTAATAAGATTCGAAGGACCATAAAGAAAGAAATATATGCATTAATGCACGCGGGACGTGATTATCACTTGTTTGAGAAGAAGCAAACTGTATATTTTTGCTATAAACGAGATGCTGCTAATAATTACTTGCCCTACGTCTTGCTTTGTTGTTTGCTAAAGAAGCAGCATCTTTATTATGTACCTGATGGCAATTGATATAAGTGTAGATGTTTGCTGATTTGTGTAGGTTTAATGGTTTATAAGTTAATATTAATAGCTGACGGTGTTCATCCGAGTGCTTTTGTGCTGCAAGCTTTGATGTTCAATTAAACCAGGAACAAGCATAACCCTGACTTAAAGGGGGTCAATTTTTTTATATCTAGGATTTAGGAGAATCAATATGCAAACTTGTTGACATAAAACAAGTGGCTCTTCATGTGGTTATATTGTTAAGGCTTACACAAACCTTTTACCGACACAGGAATTCTGATTTCTTTGCTATCCTTGTTGGTAGTTATGTACTTTTTGTCTTGATTCAATGGAGGTGACCTAGGTGATTACTAACAAGATCAAAAAAAAAAAAAACCTACGTGATTAGTAACAGGGAAAGGTGTATTTACCAATTGAGGAAAATTATTCAAGAGGAAGAAATGAAGGTTGTGACTAGGCTTTTGCTTCAACTTTTCAGCTGCCTTGTTTTGTTTTGTATTATAGTCAACTGACTTAGAGAATAAAGTTGTAGTTATGCTCTTTGGTAAGCCAAAGCCATTTGTGAAGGTGATTATAAGTATCTCTTAGGCTTACTTATTTATGACTGCTAGAAAGAACGGTCGTTTGGAGCTTCCCGGGGTGATTTTTGGGTAAACGTGTAGTAAATGGTGTGACTGACTTTTGATTTGCATCAACAAGGTGAAGATGAAGTTCTTGTTGCTACCACTACTGGTGCCACCTGTCTTCCCTTTTTTAGTTGTGGTTTTCCTTAAAAGCTGGATGATAGTTTCCACAGGTTCATCTTTCTTACCTTTTGGCTGGTTCAACTTGGTCCTCATTTTCTTCTCTCCCTTGACAACTGCTCTTTCTCGAAGTTCAGCCTGGACCTTTCTGAAAACTTCAAGAACTTCCTTCTGTACGAGCTCTGGGGTTGGCGTTGTTTGGTATCTTGGGGGATTGGAGGCAGAGGCTAATGCCTCATTTTCTGAGGACAATATATCATCGGATTCTTCTAGGCTCTCAAAGCCATCTCCCTATTTTTCCCGTCTCTGGAGAACCCGCCCTTGTTTTGCCTTGAGAAATTTGGGTTTTTTTCTGTAGTTACATACACAAGGCAGTTGTTTCTTCGGCAAGGCATGCTCATTTTCCTAGTTCAGGAATATTATGGTTTGAGACTACAATTCAATGGTCAGCGGCGATAGGAAAGCAAGCAGAGTTTTGGGGCAGGATTATGCCTCATGCTGCATTGGTTGAAGGAAGTCAATGAATTAGTTTATAGGGGTATTTGCACTTACACCCCTTGTACTTTGACCGATTTGCAGAGACACCCCTCGTACTATTTTTTTTAGGCACTTACACCCCTCCCGTTAGTTTTTCTGTCAAATTGGACGGAAAAGAGAGGCGGGAAATTTCCCTCCAACATGATTAATTTAATACCACAAATGCCCCTGGTAGCCATTACAAAAAGCAGAGCACTCTTCCCTCTCTGTTTTCCACCCCCTAATCCTCCCACCCTTAAAGCATTTTGCTTCGTAATCAAGCTATTCCAAGACACTATGTTTCTCACATTCATCCCAACAAACACATTTCAAGCATTGGCCACATCTCGCATTTGGCATACATATCGATAAGAGCAGACCCCATATAAAAATTCAATGGGTATCGAGATTTCATCACTGAAGTGTGAATCTGGGTACCATTTTTTGATCTGCTAACCCTGCACAAGCACTGAGCGCACTCCCGAACAAGTATTCATTAAGCACAAAGTTCTCTTTATGCATCTGAATAAAATACTCGATCAATTCTTCAAAGCGATCATGCTAAGCAAAACCCAACACCAAGGAGTTCTACGAACACTGGTCAGGTTCAGGCATCGACCCAAATAGCCTTGCTGCTTCATCAAGAAAACCCAACTTCAATAAAGAAGTGATAAACAAGTTCCAATTGAAGGTATTTCTCTCGGGCATTTTGTCGAACACCTTGCGTGCATCTTCCAAATAACCATCAGAAGTTTGGAATGGAGGCACGAGTCCAGTAGCTTCAACAAGGGAAAGGAGTTGAGGAATAGGACAGCATCAAAAGTTTCTTCTCTTGAAGCTTCTAGAGCGTGTAACTTATATTGAGACCCGTACACGATACCACAGTTTTCGTAACGATGGCGCGTCTCTTCAATGAGCGTGAAGGCTTCGCCGGGGTTACCGGTCGTGTGAACGACTAGTGCGGCGATTGCGGCATTGCATTCTATCTCGGCCTGTTCTTGATTGGGGTTATTGGTCGGTGGTGGTGGTGGTGGTTGTCCAGTGGCGGTGTTGGGCTGCGGAGGAGGGGGGTTTGACTTCTTCTTGTTGCGACCCATTGGAAAGTTTTCAAGAATTGAAGGTGGGTTTATTGAACTCAATTGAATAGAGAAGGAATGAGAAAGCTTGAAAAGTGTTAATGGTGAGAGAGAGAGAGAGAGAGAGAGAGAGGGAGAGGAGGAGGCTGCTGCATTTTTAGAGAGAGAGAAATATTTTTACGAAATTACTGAGGGTTAGGGGTTGAGAGGGCATTTAAGACTTTTCATGGCTTCCGTTAACGGCATCCACGTGTTGCACTTTAGTCTGAAGTTGGAGGGGTGTAAGTGCCTAAAAAAATAGTACGAGGGGTGTCTCTGCAAATCGGTCAAAGTACAGGGGGTGTAAGTGCAAATACCCCTAGTTTATATGTAAATCGCATATGATTTTGATCTGGGATTTCTAAATTTGTACTGGATATTCGAATTCCAATCACAGTATAACAGAATTCTATGAACTGAAAAGAAAATGGTACTTTGAGTAGTTCATTTTAGTTTTCTGAGAAGTACCACAATGTAAAATCTTCCATGTACTTGTCTTGATGCTATATTTCTGTTGGTTGATATCACACGGTGGTTTTTCTTCTTTTTTCACTGGAACAAGATGAATGGAGTGGTGAGCAGAAACTGCAGTATACTGATGTTGCAATACCTGATTGCTTTATTTTTTTTTTTTATGTGGAATGTACTTAGAAACATGTATTTTGTCCACATGATTGCTCATTCAAATGCTACTTTTTTTTGCCTCCGCAGTGTGTAAGATGTGATCACTTTGGAGCTCATGGACTTGCAAGAGATGATATGGCAATTAGGATACAGAGCAAAATTTGGCACCCAGGTGGTGAAGTATTTTGAGTAGGCCCAATATGCTTTTTGAGAATTCGATAGCATAAGTTGTATTAAACTTTACCTTTTGTTGTTGGGACCTAAACTTTATTTTGACGGGTTAGTTTTGATGGTTTAGACCACGATGTCATTATTAGGTGTTATGAATCGGCTATGTTGTATTGTTTTGACGTTTATGTATGCTACATAGTTTTGGTTGTCAATGGATGACTTCCATAAATTAGCTGAGAATGTGTGCAAGAAAACCTATTGCAAAGGAATTATTTTGTTGCCTATATGTATCATTGGCGAGGAAAAAATTCTCTCCGAAAAGTTTTGCCCCTAAAAATTTACCTATCAAGCAATGTTTTGGCGACAAAATACATTAAATTAGCGAGGAAAATTTTCCTAACAGATTGTCTAGTTTTGGCGAGAAAACATTTCCACGCAAATACTATTGATTTTGGCGAGGAAACATTTCCTCACAGATTGTCCAGATTTGGCGAGGAAACATTTCCCCACAGATTGTCCAGATTTCCTCACAGATTATCAAGATTTGGCGAGGAAAAGTTTCCTCGCAGATCGTCCAAATTTGGCGAGGAAAAGTTTCCTCGCAGATTGTCCAAATTTGGCGAGGAAAACGTGTTTCCTCGCAATAGGCTTTTGCGACGTAGTATAGGCGAGGAAAGTTTTCCTCGCCAAAATATTTAGCGACGAAAAGGGTGCTTTGGTGACGAAATTTTTTTGTCGCGATACCACAGTTTTGTTAATTTGAGTGTTGGCTTTGTTGTGCTCAGGAGAACACAGAGCACACGCTCAGATATCGAGGCAAAAAAAAACTCCGTTCATATATTTACGAACATATACAAACATTAAAAACTTCCAAGGAGCCACAACCGGCTCCCTCTCACTCAACCTCACCCTCTCACATTACATTGCTGCCCACGCACTCTCCCTGTCTCAACCCGTACATATATACACAAGAAAGAAAGAAGGAAAAGTAGAACGCGTGAAACGAGTAGGGTACACCAAAACCGTATCTACCGATACTATACTGTCCACCAACACTCCGGGGAATTATCTCCTGCTTCGCACACATCACTCATATGGGTGAATACCAACAAGCTTTTTTTTTTTTTTGGGTAAATAATACCAACAAGCTTTGTCTTTGGCATAGCATGATAAGCAAAAGTGGTTGTCCTTGTGCTCGAACCCTTCTGAACCAGTCTGCCCCCGTTACGTATTTTACATTTTTTTAATAACGCCGGCGTCCACCCCACTATCGGTTGCATCAACTCAACTAGACTAAGTAAGCATTTCACGACTAAACTACACCCCTGCGCTTCGCACCTGATTCAGGAAATAAAGAATGTTCGATCAAGAAACATTGCCGGGTCAGGATTTAGCCACCAATATGTACACAACAAGCATACGCTAATCTGAGTTCTCGATTGTAATGGATATTCGGTTGGTATTTACCTCCTCCAGCCTGTGGCCAAGCCGAAGAAAATATAGCGTTGAAAAATTAGACCATTGGCCACGATGGGCCATTGACTGCCATTGAAGGATACTGCAATATCATCTAGACTTGGAAATCTCCATTTCCATCCTCCCATTTCGGAAAGAGCATGATTCACTTCTGATTCAAGCGCACAGTTTGCTGACAAAAATAGTTCATGTTAGAGTCCAATCAACAAAAATCTTCCAGCCTACTTCGCATTGTTTCATCCATAATAGGCAGTAATTTGCACAAACCAAAGCTGATAGGACAAAAAAAATGCCCATGCAAACCAATGTTATCTTCCTCCTGATCTTTCCCTCTGATAAGCCAAAATACATTTCCCCTCCTTTTGGTGCTCAATGGAGTCTGGAGCAACCTCCTCAAATAGTATACACCATTATGCGTAAGAGCAAATCTATGAGAGCCCTCCCGTTAAGCTCATGAATAGATACATATGAAATCCCCAGTAAACATGTTTCAAAGACATTAAGGGCTCCTTTGGGTAAAAAAACCATTGTGGTTTATTTTTCGTCTTTATTCACAAAACTTTAAGTTTGACTAATAATTTTATACTTTTTAGATTTCTCTCGTAGAGAGGAGCCAAGAAACCACAACAAATCGACCGAAAACTAACAAATGCAAAAAAAAATTGAATAAGGACAAAACCAAAAAAACCAAAAAACCACCAAAAAACCAGTTTTTTCAATTCACCCAAAGGAGGCCTAAATGGACAAATGGTAATATGGAGGTTCTTTACTTGTTCTGGTTTTGTTTTCCAGTTTTTCTCTGGTGTGGGATCTGTTTTGGTTGTGGAGTCTCTGGTTTGTGGAGTTCTCCATTCCCTACGTGGAACTTTTTCTACCATTTGGGTGAATATTGCTCTAGTGTTACGAAATTATCCATTTGATAAAAAAAAATCAATTTGTTATTCTCGTCTATTCTCTCTGACTTCTTCCCTTGTTAATGTTATTCTCTACACATGCATGGGAACTCAAGCTCCAACTCATCAAGCTACAAGAACGTAAACCCTCCGTCTTGTACTTATATATTCATACCTACACTTAAAAATTGAAATATTTTTTGTATGTAATCTCACATTTTTTTGGTTGATTTGCATTGTTGTGTCAGACCCAGTCTACCAATATAAACATACTCTGTTCATAAATAGCATTGGGGCCAGAACATGACAACATTAAAGAGGGTTCGGGTTTTACTAAAACGGGAACTAGAAATCCCGATGAAGTTGCCCAAAGAATATCTAGGGGTGAGGGAAAGAAATACTTGCTCCTTTTGGATGATGTCAAGGAACCTCTCAAATTGCGTGAAATTGGGATTTATGATAGCAACCACGGTAGCAAGATAGTATTGACAACTAGGCTGCGTCTGGTTTGTAAGTTCATGAACATGGGCGGAGGGAGGGGCGTCAAGCGGGGTCACTTGACCTCTTTGAGGTGGCAAATTTTAATAGGATAGGTATAATATTTTTTAGAAATTTGTATGTTTGCCCCTTGTATATGGTTTTTTTTTTTTTTTTTTTCCCCAACCACTTGCCCTCCTTACCACAACTAATCATTTTTCTTCTAAACTCTCTAAGTCTCTTCACCACTGCTTGCCCTCCTTACCACAACATATCATTTTTCCTCTAACTCTCTCCAGTCTACATCACGAAAAAAAGAACCAAGCTCGGAGGCGGCAAATCTCTCACCTCTATCGCATCGAGTTGTTGTACGCTGTCATAGATATGCAAATGCAAGAGTTAAATAATTGCTTTAATGAGGTAAACACCAAGTTGCTTCTTTGTGTTGCATGTCTAAGTCCATTTGCGAGTTTATACAACCAAGAGTTTACCTGCTTGGCCGAATTTTATCCTAAAGACTTTCAGGTACTGAGCTTTTGGCACTTTCGGATCAACTTGAGAATTTCATTATTGATGTGCGGTCCAGTGTCAAGTTTTCAAACTTAAAAGGGATGGCCCAGATATCAAGGACTTTGGAACACTTTGGAATCCACTAATGAAGATATTGAATTGGCTGAGGAATGGACACGACGATAAGGAGATTGGTATCCATGGGATACCGGGGATTGGGAAAACTACAATAATGAGCAACTTAAATGACCAAGGTCAAGTTGCCAAAATGTTTGACATTGTCATCTGGGTCAAATTATCAGAAGGGAAAGGAAACAGCAGCATAAAAAAATTACAACAAGCTATTACGCGAAGACTGGATCTTACAAAGAAAACTAGAAACCCCGATGAAGTCGCCTAAAGTATGTCTGCGGTGTTGGAGAGAACGAGGTACTTGCTCCTTTTGGATGATGTCAAGGAAACTCTCGAATTACGTGAAATTGGGATTCCTGATAGCAACAATGGCAGCAAGATAGTATTGACAACTAGGAACCGTCTGGTTTGTTCGGGGCTGAAACTGGATGAGGAAATTAAAGTGGAACATTTGACAACAGATGAGGCATGGGAGATGTTGTAGGAAACAAAGATCTCATTCAAGATGCAAAAATCTCCCATGCCTCGTCTGTTGTCAAATGTTCCACTTTAATTTTTCTTGTCCAGCTTCATCCCCGAACAAACTAGACGGGTCCTAGTTGTCAATACTATCTTGTTGCCATTTTTGCTATTAGAATTCCCAATTTCACGTAATTCGAGAGTTTATACTTTGGGCAAAAGGAGCAAGTACCTCATTCTCTCCAACACCGCAGATATACTTTGGGCAACTTCACCGGGGTTTCTAGTTTTCTTTGTAAGATCCAGTCTTCGTGCAATAGGTTGTTGTAATTTTTTTATGCTATTGTTTCCTTTCCCTTCTAATACTTTGAGCCAGATGACAATATCAAACATTTTGGCAACTTGATTGTGGTCATTCAAGTTGCTCATTATTGTAGCTTTCCCAATTCCAGGTATCCCATGGATACCAATGCCCTTAACCTCGTATCCATTCCTCAGCCAATTCAATATCTTCATTAGTGGATTCGTTAGCCCCAAGGGTTTAGATTTTGATGATCCCAAACACTTACTTACTTTATGCTTGCTTATTAAATTGGGTTCATTATAAGTGACATATTCAATTGGGCAATTTCTACAATTAGGTTCTAATTTATGGACTTATGTGTAATTCTCTCATTCTATAGCTTTTGATTGATGCAGATTATAATCTTCCTAAATCCCAACCTAGGTTTTGACGTTGAAAAGAAAAAGAGGAACTCAAGCCTTCGAGAAAGAGAAAGAAGATTGGCTGGGTAGAATTTGTAGATTAAAGTGGAGGATTTTTTCAAGCAAGAAAGATTTCTCTCTCTCCATGGAAAAGGATCTTCCATTTGGGGAAATGATACAATCACTATCTCCAATAGAGAAAGAGTTCTGCCGATCAAAAAAAATCACGTAAATCTCTCCAGTCCCAATTTTTTTTAACGGTTCATAAAGCCCCTACGAGGAAAGAAGTTTGGCTGCAGAATTGAAGATGGAGAGGTCTACAAAAGGCAAGATTTTGGTGCTGATTTCTTGCAACGGCTAGGAGAAAATCTTCAACGTTCAATTGGGGTTTCAGAGTTTAAATACAGAATCAGAAGAAGGAAGAAGATACGAACTACACTTGAGAAAATTTTTCAGTGAGCTACTACTTGCAATTTCTTCCATTCAACTTAATTCTTCATCTTGATCATTCTACACTAGATTGAGTGATTGATTGTGAGCCTTATTGTAAAAGGGAGAATACCCCCTGTTCCAGAAATCTTCTTTACCCGTTTTTTGTGAGTGATTTTTGGGTAGAAAAATTACTTGAGTTAGGTTTGACTAGCGCCGGATTCTTAGCTAGTTGGGAGTGGATTCGGAGTAATCGCTCGATTGTAAAGGTTTTCTAGCACCCGCAAAGCTAGAAGGTTGTAAAACTGTTGGAGATAGTGCAGCAATTCCTGAGTAGGATACTCAGGGAGTGGAGTAGGCCGCGGAGTTGCGGACCAAACCACTATAAATCCTTGTGTTTGATTCTCTCTTCCCTACACTCTTTATTTTGTGTTTTTGCTTATCGAAATTGCATGAGTAACTTGATATATCCTTGAGCTTCACAGTAGAGTATTTCGCATATTATCCTCTAATATATAACTTGGAATTCCATTGGTTTTCTGCTGCATATTTGGACTGATTGAGCTTTCTTAATCTATTAAAATCTGTCTGGAATTGCTTTCAACTGCAGCTTGTATTATTGAGTGTCTTGCATCCGGGTTTGAGTTTTTAATTTCGCATTTTTATTGAGAAACCCAATTCACCCCCCCTCTTGGGTTGCTATCTGGGCCAACAGATTCCAAAGTGTTCCAAAGTCCGTTATATTTGGGCCGTTCCTCTTTATGACACGTTCTAGTGCCCTATCATGAATCTCCTTTGCATTGGCCGACCATCTATCCTTAATTTGAAAACCAGCTTGCATAGCCTGCAATGTCCCTGCTGTTGCCTGTATTATTGTAGCCATCAAGAAACTCTGCAACTGAAGTGGAAGACCTGGAAGAACCATATTTAGATAAATAGCAAGAATGAACTAATAACTGCAGTACTTTACAAGCTACTATCTTTTATTCATGCTCATGTCAAATATTCCTTTTCTGGTATATTAATTCACGGAAAACCAAACGGCCAATTACTGGACGCTCCACTTATGGAAGGCTAATTCCCAGGAACTCTTACCTCAATTCCAAAAAATAAAAGAAACAACCAAAACAATAAACCCAAGGTCAAACGACCAACAACCAGAATACAGAAAAAAAGACTAAGAAGCACCAAAGTACAAGCTGGGCCTAAAAAGAACATCATCAAAAGGGCACAGAAAATAGTCACAAAAGAGCAAACACAATGGGGAGACAAAATTGGAGATGTCATTCTAGAAACAGAAACGTACTGTTTGTTGATATGTATAATCTTGATTATTGTGTGTGGCATGTGTGTCATTTGTTGAGGATACAAAATTGGAGATGGGAGTTACATGAAGGTCTAACCAGAGAGAAGATAAGAGCAAAGTATTCGGTGCATTCACTAGGGGTGGAGAATTCGGTGTGCTTGTATGGTTGGGATTTGTTTTGTGTTGTGTGTAAATATATGTGCATGAGTTTTATTGTATGATTGTGTGGAAAAAAGAGAAGAGAAAGACAGGGAGAGAGGAGGAGGAGACGTGGGGAGCCTCTCCAAAGGCTCTCCCCCCACCAATGAAGATGTGAGTGCATGTGTGCATGTGAGTGAGTGTATGTGAGAGTTGTGGGTTTGTATTATATGAAAGAGTTAAAAAAAAAAATGTTAGTGTTTTTTGTGTGAGTAATTCTCTTATTTCCCATCATTGTTATCTGTGTTGGAACATTTTAAGAAAAATAAAAGAAAATACCTATTGTTGTATTTTACCCTATCATTATTTACCGATACAAAATTAGAGTATAACTAACTTTGGCTGTTACAAAAATAAAAGAGAATTATTCCTATCATTACGTATTAATAATGAAAGAGACTTTATTCTATAGTCTTGGGCAACTCGGTTTGAGATTCATCCAAATCCTTTGGGTGGTTCGAGATTCGTTCAAATCCTTTGGGTACTGGTCATGAACATCGAACAATTAAAGCATGTGAGTAGGTTGAATCTCGGGTCTAGTACATTCTATTTGAAGCTTCACGAGGGTTGAAATGTTAGCCTTAAGACAGTGTCTTAACATGCCTCTCATTCTCACAGGCTAGTTCTTTTCGATTTACTTGGTGTATTTCAACATGTAATGTGTTCTAACATTCTAATAATTACTAGGGTTGTCAAAAAAAACCCGCGAACCGTGAATCCGAACCGAACCGTAGGTTTTGGATTGGGTCCGTGGATTAATGGTCCGGACACGGATTGAAAAATTAAAAAACCGTGCTTCGCGGTTCGGTCCATGGATTTTCATAAAAGAACCGTGGATAAACCGAACCGGGCCGTGAGAATTTAATCAATACAAAAATATATATTTATATATATAATATTGGGATAAGAATTATAATTAAACATATTATTCTTAATTTTATACCCTAAATAGGTGAATATAACTGAAAAGTAAAGGTGCAAACTGTATTTAACAATTGTAATTTTGTTTGCACGTATATTAGCTACTCCCGGACTCGGGACTGGTTGTGGTGAAGACTTTTGTTTACTTGCTTTATATTATGTTGTTTCTGCATCTTTTTACTGTTGCTAGTGGTACTCTCTTGAATGTGAATCTCTTTGAATCATTTTGAAGCAATGTTGTTGGTGACTTGGTATTGTTTTTTAAAACTTAAAAGTTACTAATGAATTTGTTTCAAAAGTTACATTGAGAATGCGAATGTGAAATATGTTTTTATTTTTTTTATTTTGTGGAATGTTATAATCCGTGGATAAACCGTGAACCGAACCGTGGTTTTTTTGATTGTTTCGGAACCGGACCGTAGACTTTTGGTTTGAACACGGATTGCCTTACATTGGACCGTAGACTTTTGGTTCGGTCCTCAGATTCATACCAATCCGCACCAAACCGGACCGTTGACACCCCTAATAATTACTGTGATTAAGGATAGTTTTGAAACATAGTTCTAACAATTTAAGGCTACTATATTTCCCCCAATGTGAATTTTGGAAGAACATACGAGCAATCATAGCATGCAAAGTTTCTCGAGCACCTATATTCATTGCTTTCTCTAAGGGAGTGTTGCTAGCCTTTCTTTTCTTTGTTGGTTCATACACTTCTAAGCGAGTCCTGAAACATTTTCAGTCCCTAAATTCCTACCCTTGCTATAGCATCAAATTGGGAAGCGGAAGGTGGTCAAGGAACGGGTTTAGGCTGTGCCATCTTTTGTCGATTTTCAACTTCTTTATCTAATTTTCTTATCTCATTAAGAATATCGGGCTTACCATTCACAAAAGAGCTAATTCTTATACCCTGGTTTTTTACTAGCAACAAATGGGCTTCCACCCTAAAGTATGACCCCTGAAACTCCACATTGCAGAGGTTGCATTGACATTTTGTGTTTCCACCTCCAACTCTTGCCCTTCTAACTAATTTTGTGACATATTTCCAAAGAGGAGCATTAAAATCATCTTCAACATCAGCAGCAGTACCAATACTAAAAGGCACACTTGAACTAGAAATTGAACCAAAACTGCTTGATGCTGATGAACTTGAACTCATTTTCCTATAATTAAATTAAAAAATTAGATACACTATCATTTACAGTATATACTGACACCATCAAGTATAAAAATTAAAAATCATACAGAATACAACCCTATTTTTTTAAAAAATGACATTTTTTTACCTACAGGATGTGAGAGAGAGATTTCTGACTTTCGAGGATCTCGTTCACTTCTTAGTCACAGATCTGTAGAGACTAGAGAGAGAAGCGGGGGAGGAAAGAAACTGATTCAGTTGGAAATAAACTGATCGGCAGAGAAAGAGAGAGACTAACCAATCGAAGAGAAGAGCCGAGAGCTCGTATGGCTACTGCTGCTGCTCTCTCAACATGAGAAAGCCCTAATGTTAAAGAACTAGCGAATGCCCTTTTTCAAAATCTTAATGAGCAAAATGTAAATAGGTCAATTACACCTCCAAAAACAAACACTAGTAAAGAGACTTAAAGAGAGAGAACTTTTCACTAGTGAACTTGAGAGTAAAAAACTTTCAAAGTGGTTTGGGCAAATAGGCCCTCACCTATTTATACACACCAAGGGAGAAGTCTAGAACATTTTGTAGTAGCTTTTCAACTAATCTTCTTTAAAATTCTCTACCATCATTTATACAAGTCTAAAATTATGTACAATATTCTAGGTAAATCTATACAAGTCACCATACTTCCTTACGGTTCTAGGGAACTTTGAACCCTAAAACAATAATCAAACATTTCAAGATGTCAAACTCATTACTGAAATATGCTTCATGTTCCTCTTGGCCACTCTCATGTTATTCATTATCCAAATATGTTTCTTCTCTATTCTCCAAATTCTTTTGTTCTTCATTTCCCGAATCTTCATGTACCTCTTCCACCAACTCTTCAACCAAACTTGAACTCTCTTTTTGTGATTTACTCAAAAACTTATCGAGAGTACCCGATTGAGATTGAATTAGGGCATCTACTTTTTTGTTTCTTTTTTCTTTTTTCATGTCTAGACAAATCTTTTTTAGTTATTTTGAATTTGAAATTGGGCATCTTTTGAGTTTGAAATTGAGCCTTTTATACCATATACTCTTTTTTTTTTTGGTATTACAAGAGATACCTAGGGATACTAAAATATGGAGGCCCTTAAAATTTGTATTTTTGGGGGGCCTAAATCGGCCACAACACTTACTTTAGCTCAGGGCCAACTCTAATCTCGGGTCTAGTATATTCTATTTGAAGCTTCACGAGGATTGGAATATTAGCCTTAAGATAGTGCCTCAACAGTTAGCGTGCCTCATTCTCACAGGCTAGTTCTTTTCAATTTACTTGGTGTATTTCAACATGTAATGTGTTCTAACATTCTAAATAACTAGTGTGATTAAAGGATAGTTTTAAAACATAGTTCTAACAATTTAAGGCTACTATATTTCCCCCAACGTGAATTTTGGAAGAACAAAATCAAGAAGAAATATGATGATGTTAATTCATTTTGGTTACACTCTTGTTGGTTTTTGTGTGGTCATTCATTTATTTAATTGTCAAAACCACATAGTGAAGTGTTTTTGGACATCCAATTAAATACGAATAATACAGACAAAAACAATCACCCCTTTTTCCCTCTAACCCAGAGCGTCTCTCTCAAAACCCTGGTTGCCGCCTCTTTTCCTTCCCCTCCAACAACCCTGGTCGCCGCCTCTTTTCCTTCCCCTCCCACCACCCTCGAAAAAAATTGGACTTCTGAGAAACGTGTATTATTCACTACCTTGGGGATAAGGACATGTAGCGCTCCAAGTGTTCTCATCAAGACATTTGTGTGGACCCTAGGGCTGCAAATGAGCCAGGCTATTTTCAGCCACTCCTCGCCAAATTTCGACTTCGTTTATTAATCGCCTTTCAGAACTCGAGTTTTGGGCTCATTTACTAAACAAGCGAGCTCAGCTCTCCCAAAAGTTTTGATCCGGGCAAAGCTCGCTCGTTTAAAGAGCTCGTTTTGTAAATTAGTCTTACGGCTTGGTTAAAAAGGCTCATTTACGTTTCGGCCCAATGCGAGCTCATTCGAGTTTTGGACTCGTTAAGAAACGAACTCCCGAACACTGAAAGTTTCAGGCCGTTTGCAACTTTGGACCCAACAAAAGTGTGTTTAGCCCACACAAATCTAGTGGAAAGAACAGTAGAGGGACCACGTGTCCTTACCGATCTTTAACATCACGTGTCCTTACCGATCTTTAACATAATGTCGTAGAATCATTTTCGGGAAAGAAAGAAAGCCATTGTGCATGTCTAATTTGACTTGAGTAATTCACAACATAATGCGTTCTTTCGAACATGGAGGTAGGCTATTTTTTAATTTTCTTCCGTTTGCATGAAATATAGTGGGTAATTGTAGTCCTCCCAGTTTAGTACTCTTTTTGAAATTATGCAAAGCACAAGAAGTCCTAGAGGAAGGTGAATAGGACGACCACTTTAAAAATAAACCATTTCGATTTAACCAATTTAAATCCAAAAGCTAGCTCATGAAGTGAGGGTGCCCCCATGCTTATATACTTCATATTAGTTTGTTACCTAGGCAATGTGGGACTTCGCTTCACAAACACCACGTGCTCCTTCCTAAATTCATGAACCCACGAAAATCACCATCTCAATCTTCGCGTCACCACAGCTCCTGATCATCCGGCCAAGTAGACTAGAAGGCACCCAAACATGATGAATGAAAAAAGATTTTACTTTTATGAAGGATTTTGAAAACTAAAATCGATCTAGAGCGATCTATGGAGAGGAAAGCTCTAGATGAATAAAGATTAAAGGAGCAAGCTCAAATCACTAATAACATCAAGTTCACAAAAGAGAGAAGGGAGGAGACTCTCTCTCTAAAAAGAGGGCTAATTTTTTATGAAGTGTGTACCCTAAAACGAGTGAAAAGCATGCATTTATATGGGCAAGTTCGAAAACCTAGTGTAGACCAATAGGATAGTGACACGTAGGCTAAATAAGGGAAGCGCCTCCAAGCACATCGGAGGCGCCACGGAGGCGCACCAAAATTCTGGTGCAAAAAGGCCAAGAGGCGCCTTGCAGGCGCTATAAAACTCTAAGAGCATCTCCAACAGTTTAGCTATATTTCTAGCCATTTTGGCCAGATTTTTGAAGATAGCTAGCCCAAACAAATCCTCCACCCCAACAGCCTAGCCATAGATATATATACACCTATATCTGCAGACGAACATTGTGCATACACTGCATACATACACGAACGAAAAATGACGAAATCACCTAAAACCCAGTCGCCTTCACCATGAACGCCGTCGCTGTCGCCTGCGCTCCTTGGCCGTTGCCGTCGAAGTCGCCTAGAACGCTGTCGCCGTCGCCGTTGAAGTCGCCGGGAACATCATCGGAGTTTAAATCGCTGAAAACGCTGTTGACTAGGTTGAATAAAGGTGGAAATCAAGCTCTGAATCCAGATCTGTGATGAAAAAAGGGTGAAATCGAGCCTGTGATGACCGGCGATAGGGTGACCGGCGGTTGCGATTTCCGACGAGAGGGTAAGCGAGGCTACAGTACCTCAAGATCTGTGGCGAGGTACTGTAGCAAAAACTAGGATGGCGAGGGGCATGGAGAGGCTGCTGGGTGTGGATTTTGGGTGATTTCTCGCCTGATTTGGCCTTGCCGGAGTTTTGCCTAGGCTGTTGGAGATGGTCTAAGGGAGCGCCGACTAAACAAGGGCAAGACTAACAAACACTTACAAACCCTCATAAGCGCTACGGAGGCGCAAGGCAAACTAAGAGCAGACAACAAACGCTTACAAACGACTCGGGGGCGCAAGGAGGCGCCTCTCCATTTTTTAGAGACACGGCTCACTAAAAATGAGAAGCGCACGTGCGCCGGTCAAGCCCACAACAAACGATACCTACTGGTCAAAAATGGTTTTCATGCCTTGGGAAAAATTTAGAGTTCAAAATGCCAACAAGTCAGCGCGCTCATGCTCATTCTCCTAATAGGCTCCAACAAACCCAACCTAATGGAAAAACTAACTTCTTAATGCCTTGGGAAATACACTCTAATGCATTTAAATTAATGAGATGCAAGTAGTGAGTGAGCTCACTACATGCGTGTAGGGCTGTCCGATCCGAAATCAACGGTCCAGATAAATTGGAGTTAAAGTTAATGTAAAAGTGTTTTTTAAAGTTTAAGACGATCCGAATCATTGATCTCGGATCGGACGGCCGAGCTCACTCATTACACGCATGTAGTGAGCTCACTCACTACAAGCCCCCCAATTCCGAGATGCAAGATGTAAATGCCAATGAATATTTTATACCTTTTCGGATAGAAGCAGTGATTGGCAAGGCATTAGGCATAGACACTTCAATTCTTCGAGTGGAGTATCTAAACTCAAACCTTAAAACTCTACATCCCAAACCCCAATTGCAAAATAAGCAGATTAAAAATTCCGAAAGGCTTGACATCGAAAAATGCCAACAAAACTAACATTTTTAAATGCATGGAATGGGTAAATTGGGTGCTGGCTTCACCCATTGGCATAGCATGATAAGCAAAAAGTGACTGTCCTCATGTTCGAACCCCTCTAAACCAGTGCTCCTATTATGTATTTTATATTTTTTTTTTGATAACTCTGGTGTCTGCCCCCCTATCGATGGCATCAACTCAACTGGACTAAATAAGCATTTCACAACTAAACTACGCCATTTTCAACAGGAAAAAAAAAAAAAAAAAAAACCCCTACGCTTCGCACCTGATTCAGGAAATAATCTGGGTCCCCAAAAATTGATAACGAATGTTCGATCCAGAAAAATGCCGAGTCAGGATTTAGCCACCAATATGTACACAACAAGCATACGCTAATGGGTCTGAGTTCTCGATTGGAATGGATATTCGGGGGCTAAGCCGAAGAAAATATAGCATTGAAAAGTTAGATCGCTGGCCACGACGGGCCATTGACTTCCATTGAAGGATGCTTGAATATCATCTGGACCTGGGAACCTCCATTTCCATCCTCCCATTTGGGAAAGAGCACGGTTCACTTCTGATTCAAGCAAACAGTATACTTACAAAAATAGTTCATGTTAGAGTCCAATCAACACCTTAAATCTTCCGGCCTACTTCGCATGTTTCATCCATAATAGGCAGTAATTTGCGCAAACCAAAGCCGATCGGGAGAAAAAATTGCGCAAACCAATGTTATCTTTCTCCTCTTTCCCTCTGATAAGCCAAAATACATTTCTCCTCCTTTTGGTGCCCAATGGAGCCTGGATCAACCTCCTCAAATAGTATACGCCATTATGAATAAGAGCAAATCTATGAGAGCCCTCCCGTTAAGCTTATGAATAGATACATATGAACAAATGGTAACATGAAGATTCTTTACTTGTTTCGGTTTTGTTTTCCAGTTTTTCCCGTTGTGGGGTCTGTTTCGGTTTGTGGAGTTTTCCATTCCCTGCGTGGAACTTTTCCTGCCCTTTGCATGGGTATTGCTCTTCTATACTCAATGTATTCCTTTCCAATATATAAGGACATGCTGAAAGTTGAGATCTATATATCTTACCCAACCAAAGACCCCGGATTGTGGTTTGTAGCCCTTGGACTATCTCGGAGTTATGAAATTATCCGTTTGATGAAAAAAAAACAAATCAAAATTCGTCATTCTCGTCCATTCTCTCTGACTTCTTCCCCTGTTAATGTTATTCTCTACACATGGGAACTCAAGCTCCTAACTGATCCGAATCGTTAGAACTATGGAGATAGGAATTTGGATAATCAGAATGAGATTATAGGACTGGTGTTATCGAATTCAGATCGGATTTTTGCGGATTGAATCCGGTCCATTTGTCAGGCCTATCATACACTATCCCACCATAACCCTCCATATTTCTGTAGAGACCCATACGGTGTCCACAAAAATGATCCGAATCGTTAAACCTTGCAAAAAATGCACAAAAAGAACCGGTCTGTAAAAACTTAATTTGATCCGATAGCAAGAGATACGTGGACGAGTTGCATATTGCTAGTAAATTGTAAGGATTAAGTTTGCATCCTATTCGCCATTTATTTTACATCAATAATGCAATTTGTTCATATGACTATTGATGTTCAAACTGATTTTTAGAGCCATGTTCTTGACGTGCTCTATAACATGAGCAATTCATATCATAAATTTTGGTCCACGATCAACCTAAAAAATACAAAAATGCTAGAGGCACACAAATCAGTCACACAACAAACCACACAGGTCCTATGTGGCAGTGGGCCCCACCTTTATTAATTTTAAAAAGAAAATGAAAAATGATACAACCTTCTCTCTCCTCCTTGTTCTACGGTTCTACCTCCTCCTCCTTCCTCGTTTCCAACTCCGGCATCGGCAAAAACTCCTTTAACAACTATTCCTCCTAAATCCCCGACCATCACCAGCGGATGAACTACTGTACACCGGCTGATTTGTATTGTTTATTCGATTCAGCTGTACCCACCAATTTTTTTATTCTTCATCTTCTGGGTTTTCAAGATTGTTCAAAACCTCCTTTCGTTATTGCCAAAATGGGGATTAACTAACATTTTCTGTATGATTACTTCTCACATGTAAATTTCTGTTTTTGTGAGGTTTTTCCCTCCAAGAAATTTGTTCCAAAATAGGGATCTAGAAATTTGTCCCAAAATGCATAAAGAAATTGGTTCCACAATAGATGGACCCTGATGTCAAAACCTCCTTTCATCAACGTTGATGATCGGTGTAGATTTTTCTGATGATATATAAGCGGAAGCTGACCAGTATTCCAACTCCGATCGGTTTCACCGGCACCGGATTTGGAAACGAGTAGACAAGGAAGAAGAGAAATTAGAAGGGTATGGCAGTGTCGGTAGGGGAAGGCGAGGGGATTGGGTTTGGGGGACAGAGAAAGAGATGATTTCAGCCTTTCTTTATTTTAAAGTCAGATAAGTGGTTGGGCCCACTGAAACATGTCATGTTTCTTAGCGCGACACATGTGTGGTGTGGTTTGTGATGTGACTGGTTTGTGTGCCTGTAGCATTATTCTAAAAAATATAAGCATGGAGGGGTATGGAGAGATCAGGTATAGAGAGGAGGAGCTCATGTTAGGATTTTCGGAACCCCACAACACCCCTACGGATCTTGGAAACAATAAATCGCAGAACAGAAAAACAAGTAATCGTGCGTAATGAAAAACGGAAAAAGAAAGCGAGACACAGATATACGTGGAAAACATCAACGCGAGGAAAAACCACGGGAGCCACACCAGTCCATTATGAAATCGAAATCAAGAGTACAAGTCTTCTCGCAATCTCTCTGAGATCTGCGTTTTCTCTCGTCTCTCTCACTATTTTCTCTGAAAACGTGTTACCCTAATTATACACTAACAGCGAAATGATTAGGTCGGGCCTATAGCCAAAATCACACCCCCGGTACTGCTGAAGGTTGTCTGCACCCCAACAGCTCATCCCTTTTGCATCCCAGGTACGGACATGTATATGAAGTTGAACCCCAATAGTCATCTATTCTGAGTTCAGCATTTTACCATTCAAGTAACTCACACATTACTAACAGTAAAGGTAATTAATTAAAATTGGTGCAATCACAACTACCGATCTCCTCAGATTATTGATCATTTGCCCTTTCTATTCTTTTCAAAATTTTGGGGCTTGTTCTTCCTTCCTATTTGCAAAATTGCATATTACGAGTACGATAAATGTTTGGTATACAGGTTAAGGTTTTGAGAACCATTTGTGGACTCATGGATAAGCGATAAATGTTTGGTATACAGGTTAAGGTTTTGAGAACCATTTGTGGACTCATGGATAAGCGATAAATGTTTGGTATACAGGTTAATTATTTATGGCTTCCGTGAAATTACTAAATTTTTGTGGAATGATACATTAGAGTATTTGTCTTTCGGAGATATACTTGAATGGGCTAGGAGAGAAGTCAACTTGATGTTTTTCATTCATTTTACTTGTATTTTGTTTAGGTTAAATTCCTTAGAAACCCCCTCATCTATACTCATTTTCCCCGGAGACCCCCTAACCTTTAAAAGCGTCCCAACTCACCCCCTCATCTATTCGAAATTATAAAAACCCCTTACTCCGTTAACAGAGTAAGGGAAATGACTATTTTACCCTCATTTAAAAACCCATGTACAGAAAAACCCCTTCTCCTTCTCTTCACATACAGAAAAAACCCCTTCTTACACCACTGGTTTTCCTCCTCTGTTTTTGTGTTGTAGCATCAATGGAGAAGAACCACGTGCTCCTCCGCCTTCTCCGATCGTCGGCGAACTAAGCCATGCCAGCGCTACCATATTTTTTTTCTTGGTAAAAACCCTCTCATTGAACCAAAAAAATACCAAGAAAATCATCGTACGTACACTACAAAATTGAGGAGATAAAAAACTGAGACAAATGAGAATGGTGGATTTATACTCCCTGGAATCCGAAAGTAGATCAAAATTGAAACCAAAAAATAGATCAGAAAACCCACTCCTTTGGATTCAGAAACCATATCGATACGAGCCGGCGGCGGCATTCTGAGTGCATCCGTTCATTTGAGCATCGCCTTCAATAGCTCCGGCAAGCACCTTCAGGTATCACGTATAGCAACCTACTTTTTTTGAACCCCTAAATTGCACCCACACTGATGTTTGATACTATAAATCAAATTGAAAATTTGAAACCCCTAAAAACATCATCCACAACTCCTAAAACCCTTCAAAATCCAATACCCAGTAATTTTTCGACCACTGAAAACACTCAAAATACCCTACCCATTTCTGATTGAGGGGCGTAAAGGGATCTGCGGCAGCCGGAAAATCAGTCGAGGAGGGGCGTGAGGAGATTTGCGGCAGCCAGAGAATCATTGGAGGAGAATGACCCATTTCTAATTGAGGGGGTCTCGCCCTCGGATTTTTTCCCCAAACAAAAGCTACTCGATCTTTAGCTACCTCCTTAGGCCATTGATAACGAGAAATGCCTAATTTAATTCTTTATTGAACGGCGTTACATACACTCCCGGGACGACTACCCTCTCTCACATGGGGTGTGGTCCCACATCTGGCACCCCATGTGAGAGAGTGGTGGGAGAGTGCAGCCAGGGAGTGTGTGTATCATTTTTCTTCTTTATTATTCTCAAGAAAAACCAAATATATGAGACAAACAAATTGCTATGGTTACCCAGTGTATGCATATGTTGTTGAAGGGCATTTTGGTCTTAAAATTGCCCAAACTGAGGATATTCTCTCAGCTGCAAACGGAATTTTAACGGAAGGGGTGAAGCTAGCTAACGGATATAAATGAGGGGGTGAGTTGGGACGCTTTTAAAGGTTAGGGGGTCTCCGTGAAAAATGAGTCAGCTCTCAATTGACCCGTTACCACTTGGTCGAGATAGGGGAACAAGGAAATAAAATTGCATCTTCCCTAATACGCGGCTTTTAGGAAGATGGTAAGCGCTTGATCCTAACACATTACACGAACATAAAAATAAAAAATAAAAAAAAGCAAAGCTAGCAAGGGGGGAGAGAGAATAAAATAAAAAAGAGCATAGCTAGCAACAACTAAAGAGAGAATAGTACAACATCATCACATAATAATACATCATCATCATCATCATCATCATCATCATCAAACACAATTCCCCATAAGCATATATGGTCACATTTCTACCAGAGGCACACAAAGTTTTGGGTCTTCAGCGCAGGTAAACCTCATACAGCATAACAAATCTTAAAGAACAAAACAAATCCCAACTGTGAAGAAAAAAATCAGGCGGAAACAACAATGCAGAATACTCAACCATGTGAAGACACACATGTTGTGTAGAAAAAACTGCACATTCGCCAAAAGATAATTCCTTCTTTTGCTCCAACGGTCTTCGAAGAGTTCCCTCAATAAATCTTAAAGAACATAACAAATCCCAACTGTGAAATTAAGAAGAAGAAAAAATCAGCGCAAACAACAATCCAGAAGACTCAAACATGAGAAGACACACAAGGCATGTAGAAAACTACACGTTCATCAAACGATAATTCCTTCTTCTGCTCAAATGGTCATCGAAGAGTTTCCACCACAAACCCACCACACCACAACAAATGGCAAAACGACACGGAACATCACATTTCTTATCAGTTAGCAAAAGGCATTACTCCAAGTGCCTTGGTCTAAACGAGTCTGGAGCCTAAGTTTGGCCAACTCTTTGCGATGATGAAGTATTGTGACAAGAAAAGTGGGTATCTAGTTGGGGATCATATTCCATGATACCTTAGAGGCGAGGAAGCTAAGTCAGAAGCTCATTTGTTCTGGTAGCAGCACAATGAAAGATGATCTTTTAGTAAACACTCTGAACTCTCCACAAGTAGGGGTGTGCAAAAATTCCGTCACTAAAATCTGGTTTAGTTTTACAGTTAAACTTGCTCTATAACATTCAATGATCTAAAGAATTCTTCGCTGCTCTTATTTAAACGATCTAGTTAATCATATATTCTCGTTTTTTGTTATCTTATTGTAAATTCCTTTTTCTTTCATTTGAAATGTTTCGCCCATCCAACCACATCAAGCCGCGATTCAAAATCGCTGAAAATTTCAGTGGGACGGGTCAATTCTGAGACTTTGCGGCTTGGTAGAGGGTTCAAAATATTCAACCCGAGTATGAATTTGTTGAAGATTTGTCCCATAATCCGCCAAAACCGACCCACGCACATCCCTACAAGCATGTGTAGATACCCTTCAGTTATCCCTAACCACTTTGGCCGAAAACCATTGAAAGAGTTGACACTAAAGATTCAACAAACCTTGTTATTGGGAAAAATCCATGATCAATAGTAACTGAAAATTACCATGTCTGTAGCTTCCAACTTGCCCCGACCATGAGCGACAATCTAGTCTTTTGTTAACTGAGCCATCAGATCCCCATCCCTTCTCAACGGGATAAAAAGACGAGCCAAAAAATCTTCATGTTCCGTGCTTAGATCCGATTCATACCACTTTAGTGCCTCCCACCATTCCTTCTCTCCTTTGATTACCTTCAAGTTTGTACTGGAGACATCCATAGTGGAAAGCTTTTCGAGCTTTGGGCAATAAAAGACTACCATCCTTTCTAATTTTGGAGCAATGAATAGGCCACTCGAGACGCTGGCAAGTTCTGGCAACTCAAGAAGTGAAATCTTCTTCAAGCTCGGGAGAAAACAGCCTAACTTTGAGCCGGAACTCTTGAGACTCACGAGGCTGTCGAGTTTTGGACAGTCTTCAACTATAAGCTCTTCCAAGTTTCTGAGATTACTAAGCATGTCAATTGTGAAAAGGGTAGTCAAACTGGGGCATGTATGCAAAGCCAAGGACTTTAGAATAGACAGAGACCCTGTCCCAACTGGCCCTTTCCAAATGCTTTCCACATTCTTCATGTAGAGAATAATCAATTTCTCGAGTGATGCTAGTACAATTGCATTCTCAAAATCCTGGAAATCTCCGGATTCACTACTTCCATCTTTTCCTTGATAGAACTGTTTAGAATCAATGATGGTCCGAAACTCATTACATTCCATCACCAAGCAAAACTTCACTGCATTCATATTTTCATGCCCAAACTCTGATAGGCTCTCAGCGGTCCAATGGCGCTGTAGAAAAAAAGCATTGGAATGCTTGAATACCTTGGTAATTTCATTTGGTATGCAATTTCCATTTACATACTTCAAGCCTTTCTCCAGTTTCTCCCAATTATTGAATTCCTCTTCAAGGGCGTGGGGTAAACAGGAAATAAAGTGCTCTTCGTGACGGCCAAGTGTGAATCTGAAGTTTGCTAAACCTGGAAATATCAATGTGAGGTCTTCCAATAGTTCAGCTGTGGGTAAATACAATTTCAGGGTTCTCAACTCCTTTAAGCTACACAGATCATCTATAATAGCTTCCACTTCAACATCCCACCACTCTCCATATGGAGTCACATCAATGATTAACTTGTTCAAGCGTGAGAGATTTGGCAAGACCCTCCTTGGAATTACTGTCTGATTTGCATATCCATAGAATGATACTTTCAAGCATGTCAAATTAACTAGTTTGGCAATCTCCTTTGGTAGAAAGCGAATTTCAGTCTGTTCAAGATCAAGTACCTCAAGATTCGTGAGTCCTCCAATTTCAGGTGGTAGTTCCATTAGAAGCTCACAGCTTCTCAAACTCAATTTTTGGAGTGCTACTAATCTAGAAATAGATTGCGGCAAACATTTTATATCTGTATATGATAAGTCTAGCTCACGGAGGATAGAAAAGTGGTGAGAGATTGTTGGAGGGATCTCCACCGGATCACAGTCCAATTCTTCTAATTCTTCTGGGACAGAATGAGCTTTGTCCAATTTTTCCAATGAGATCTCCTCCAAGAGCTCCTCTTCCGACAAGTGGGAGACTTCATCTGTCACTCTTGTCAAGGATTCCTTGCCTTCTGGAGATAACTTCAGTCCTTTTTTTACTGCCTCTCCCGTTTCGTTCAACTGCACCACTTCCTCCATGGACAATACACCTCCTTCTGGGGCAGTGCCAATGGTACTCTCATGGTCGGATATACCTTTAAAAACTCTTCCCTTTTCTTGGAGTTCTGTCATCCCTTGAATCTGCTCGACGGCGTACTTTCCCAATAGTGCAGGTGAGCAGAAATTCCTTTGTCCAACTACTTCTTGCTCAAGTCCTTGCTTGTCATCCTTCAACCCAAGCGAAGCTCCAAGCAATTGTTTCCTATGTCTTTTCTGTGGCCGGCTAACTTCTGCATTTACGTACTGCGAACAAAGAAATATCAGAGGATTGTGATCACCAGAAATTTGAGAATACTTCAATAGAAACTTTGATAATTCATACTTCTAAAAGACAAGCAAGAGAAAGAAATGTAACAATGAACTGCACCAATTAGGTTGTCCAAAAATTGATGTAAATTTATTTTCCTTGCATTTGATTGTTTCCCTTCACAAACCCAAGATTCAAGCATTAGCATTACAAAAATAAAACCACAGTGCTATATACTCCCAAAACTTCAGGTGATTTGTGTATTTCTGATAAAGAAAACTCTCAAGGCCAACCAATCTTGTTGGCCGGCTAATGCAAATGGTTGGTCAGTTTGGTCCACATCATTAAGGACTAGAGGAAAACCTCCTCCATCCATCACCAACATCTTTTACATGCGCTTTTCTTTCTTAAAGTACCTGAAAAAAATTGTCTTTCCAACCGAACTAATCCATTGGGTCCTTTTGCAACATTTCGAATATCTGGAAGAAAGCAAGCGGAACATCATATCACGGAGCGAAGGTGTGTTGGGCCGGTGGGCGCCCTGGCACCCCAAATTTTGTGTATTATTGAAAATCAAATTGTTGTATACTCAAATAGATAGGGTTTAATCAAGAAAATTACTCGCAAATTGAGTTCGGTCGTCAATTCAAATAATTTTACCTTGATCTTTAACAATTTATCCTAATTGGTTCATGAAATATAACCAAAGACAATTTTGTGGGTGTTCTAGTTACTACAAGAGAGAGAAAGAACAATTTCCATAATGTACTATACACAGAAAGGAATATATACTAACGTGCGTGTATTTTTGTCAATAAAACTCTATCTTTTGTCACTTCTGCACATCCGTGATAAAATCCCAACTTCACGACTGATAATATCTACCATGGTTTGAATAGTTGACAACTTTAGCAATTGTCACTTCCTATTCCAACCATTAAACATATTAAAAGAATGCAGTTCCAGCTGACCTATCTTTCAGCAGCAGACAAATACGTTGGTTCGAGAATCCATACTTATCAGATTGTTGGCAACCCTCATGCACTTTCTAGGCCTAAAGCTTGTTAGTACATTAACAAGTTCCAAATTACTTTAATGGCTTAATGTACTTGGCTTCGTACCTAAAAGTTCAATTCAATATGGAAAATGAAGCGCAGAATATCAAATAAGATTTGACAAGAGAAGAAATAAAATTTCCACGCATATTCCAAACAAGTGACTACTTACCACATTTTAGGCTAATTCTTCTTCACTTTTGTGTTTGATAATTAGGTGTAAGAATATGTTAAAAAAAGGCAAGAAGGGATGCCACCCAGATACAAAAAGAAGGCCCTAAACAAAAATGCCCTGTACACAGCTCCTCATTCCAAAAAGATCTACAAACTCAGGCATTTCGTCAGGAGTAACATTACTCCCTCCGCTCACAACTATGCAATCCACTAAGGAAAGGCTTTTGATTACTACTAAAGAGCTTTCTACCCCATCAAAATGCCTTCCGATAGAGAGATCTTAGCTCACAGTATAGTTAGAGTTGCTAGGAAGAGATCCTTTTCCTCTTGGTTTGGTACGCTGCTGCTGTTAACAGGTGAAGATGGGTCTTAACCTTGGGTGACCCTTGGGCTAACCATTGTTCCAGATCATCATTGTTCCTTAAGCAATCTTTATGCGTAACTTTGGTCATACTTGATGGGCTTCTCTACCATAACAGCAAGTTGGGCCGAAATTACCCCGTTGATGATTGGAACCTCAATGCAACAGATTAATTTCCTGAATTCTTCACTAAGAGCATCCGAAACTGTGAAGAGACGTCCCACATCACCTGGGTACCAAGTAATATAAAATATATAAGCAAAAGGGTACCCTGACTTCATGAGCTAGCTTTTGGGGTAGAGTTCTACCCAAGACCGTGTAACAGAAACGGCATCACAACTCTCCCTGGCCTGAGGTTTTGTCGAGCCAAACCGCAGAAAAAGGAACCCAGTAGCCACGCTAGGAACCTTGCCACTTCCCCCATTGCTCGCTCTCTCCCTACGACTAAGACAGACCTTCCTTTTCGATTTTCCCTTTTAACGGCGAGATTCCTGTTGCCGGCGACTCCAGAAAGGTTCATCCCAGTGACTTTGTTTCAATGAAATTTTGGGTGCTTTGTTTACATGTGATTTCAATGAAATTTTGGGGTGCTTTGTTTACATGTGATTTCAGTGCTGGGTTTGGACGTTTTGGGAAATTTTAGGGTTTGGATTTGTTGTTGAATTTGTTTCAGTGCTGTTGGTCTCCTTTGATACGGTTTTGATTTAGGGTTTGAATGATATTGGTCCAGTGGTGTTGGAATTATGCCTTGAATTTTCAACGTTCGAAGAAAAGTGCAGTATCTGTCACGAGCAGTTTGCATTCCGGACCACGGGGAAGTTTCTGGAATTTCCGTCCGGACGGTCGAACACGGACTCTGCGCTGTTTTCTGGCAGCTACGCGTTTTGAAGGCCTTTTTTACCTAATTTTCTGTACTTTTTTTATAAATAGGACCCTTGTGGCATCTTAGGGTTTTGTCCTTTTTTGGTCCAATGTAGTCTTTAGTTCTCAGGATTAGATATTAGAGTTTTTTGTGTCACTTTCATGTTCTCGAGACTTAATCCCTAAATATCTATTAGGTGTTTCAAATCAGAGTTACGGGAATAGCTGACCCTTTGTATTCTCTCCCCGTTCATAGTGAATCCTCTCTCGCTCTTCGCCTATGGAGTACCTTCTTGCTTTGTACTTGACGGGAACCACGTAAATCTTTGGGTCTTGATTTTTCGCTTGTTTGTTTTTCTCTTACTTCGTGGCCTGTCAAAACAAACTGGTATAAGAGCTGAGGGTTCTAATCCAAGACTTTTGTTTTCCACTGTGTCTTCTTTTTTGGTGATCGTATCAATTGCAATATGACGGCTCGATACAGAGTTGAGAAGTTTAGACGGTAAAGCAGCAGCGCCAGTCTATGGTTTGTGGAGTTGCGTGTTTTGCTTGTTCAATAAGGAAAATTCAAGTTTTTGTTGGAGGAGGAGCAGATGATGTGCTTCGAGAGGTTGATGGGGAGACTACGGTTGTATTTGAAGCAGCGCCTTATGCAATTTGTATGAACGAGGTATGCCCGAAAAAGACTATTTTGATGAGTTAAATATTTTGATGAGTTAAATTCGAATTATTTCTGGTTAGACTCCTTTTGGAAACTGTTATGGAGGCCGTTTGGAGGGCTTCATGTTGGGTATCATCGTGGAGATTCAGGTCCATTATTAATCCGGTTTCAACTCAATTTTGGCATATGCGGGTTTCGCATATTAACTCCATGGGGAGTTTGTGCAAGTCTTTTATGCATCAGTAATGGATTCATTGGGTGGACGGTGCCCGTTTGAAGACTGTTGCTCGGTTGGTCCATTAACTCCAAGGCGGAGTTCGGTGTTTAGCTCCGGGTGGAGCTTGAGCGAATCTTCATTTGCATCCTTGAGGGATGTATTGGGTGGGAGGTGCCCGTTTGAAGATCGAGGCTCAATTTGGAGGCATTTACGGCAAGGTTTTCTGTGCAGCGTTTACAAGGTCAAGCAGTTGTACTTGAGCCATGTTCGTTGGTGCCGTAGGCGATCGCCCGTGTGGGGCTGCCCCGTGGGGGGTGTTTGGAGAAGTTTGTTTTGCGAGAGGATTGCTCTATGGTATTGAGTTCAATGGAATTAATGGAAAACTAATCAGTTACAAAGGGAACACCCATACATACAAAAAGTCCTGAAAAGATTTTTGAAACCATACCTGTGATTTGTGATTTGAAATTAACCCACATCATTCCATGTCAGAATTTAGTACAAAAATTTTGTTATCAAAATAACCCAAGTTACACACCAGAAGGTAATTTTATTTTTTTTTAATATTGTGCATACTGATGTTTTGTGTATAGTTTTTCATTCCAAAACATAAAACGCGGTAAGATGCATATATAGCATCAAGAATCAGTATCCAAAATTAAATTTAAAATTTTTGAGTTACCTTAGTTCCTGGAGGAAGAAGTGATCGCAAGGCTTGAAAGCTCTCATTGAGTTTCTCTCTCCTCTTTCTCTCAGATATCATATGGTACAACTGGTTGCTTGTTGGCCTGCTCCCTTGCAGCACCACCCTTTCTTGGTTTCTCAATGAACTCATTGACTTAACATATGAGATTGCTCTTTTCAACATACTTGGCCTCCTAACTCTTGCCATGATCAAAGGGCTAGAACTGGAATGGGCTGAAGAAGTAGTACCAGCTGATCCATATCTCTTAAAAGCACTGCTACCGGCCTCCCGGCTAATAATAAAAGGGATATTTTGAGCTATACTTTGTTGCGAAGAAGGCGGAGAAGTAGAAGGAGAAGAAGAAGAAGAAAGGACAGCTGATATGGCTTTTGTAATCGCGTCGTCTTCTGTTTCTGGGTTTAGGAATGGGAAATTGTTTCTGGTTTGGTTGAAGGAATGAATGGCTTGGTGGAGTGGACTTAGTAATAGTGAAGAAGTAGTAGTTGATGTTTGTTCAATAGTGATGGGATGTTGTTTGGGTGGCTCTTGGGGATAAGATGTGCTTGGATTAATACTGAATAGGAAAGGAGAGGGATCGGTGCTATCCGTGGCTAGTGATCGTAGTGAAGAGGAAGAAGATGATGGACCGGGTTGGTGATCCGGTGGCCGAGGCCGGGCAAGATGATCTAGAAATGGTTGCTTGGGGAAATTTTCTGTGATCCATTTTCTCATCTCCATTTCCAAGTTCATCACCTGTGAAATTAATTATCCCAGTTAATATTTGAAGAAAAACTCGAAAAATCTGTATTTTCAGAAGAAACGAAACCAAAATACGAAAATTGAGAAAAGTACTTTCATAAATGACGCGACAGTAACATTTTGTCAGATTTTGTATAATTGCGTAAAGTTCTTTAAGACATTTTGCATAAGAATTTGGGAAGAAATTCAGTTGGAAGAGAGATCAAAAGGTGTGAAAAGTTTATTGTAATGTAAAATGGGGTCTTACTTGAATAGTGTCAGTGGAGAAGCCCATCTCAATCTCTCCAGTCATGCACCCCATGAATACGGCAGTCTGTATTGAGAAAAATCAATAAAACAAATTAATATTCTAATTTTTTCCAACCTACAGAAGATCATAAAACAAGAGAGAGAGAGAGAGAGAGAGAGAGTTGTTGATCAACAAATTACCTTAATCATAGCTTCCTGCATTTAATTCAACAAAAATTACATCACTTAATTAGCTGAATGTTGAGACACCCAAGTTCAAAAACAGAAGAAAGGAAAATTGTCATTGGTGTAAGTAAATACTAGTACTTGAATTAAATGTAAAAACATAATTTCAAGAAAAATGTATTACCCGATAGAATTCCAACTGGGTTTCAATAGATGCAAGTCTTTGGAGCTCCATTCCCTTGAGCTCCATGTAGGGAAGATTGTTCTTGAAAGCAAGCCCCGGAACACGGCTGAAACCCGAAAAAAATTAAGAAGAAGAAAATTTACAATATTTAAGTAAATAGGAATTGTGATGATAGGGTTTGTGTGGATTGACATACTCATGGTTTTCAAGAGTGAGAACCGATTGCTGGTAATGATTGAATAGCATCTGGGCATAACCTCCCGACGACGAGCTCGGCTGCTTGATGTTCTCTTCATTGTAGAATCCATCCATTGAGATCAACCAGCTGCTGTGTATAAATTCAAATGTGTGTAGTTGATCAATGTATCCGTGTATGAAAATTGAGAGAGAGAGAGAGAGAGAGAGAGAGAGAGTTGGGGTAATTACTTGGAAGGTTGAGGCAAGTAAGACCATAGGCAAATGTAAGTGCAACCAAAAGAGTGGACAATGTTTTGGAGAAAAGTGGCACGAGCTCCTTCATCAATGATCTCAAAGATGTACTCCATAGACTTAATTAAATGATGATCACATCATGAGAAAAGATCAAAAACCACAAAAACCATAAAATAGCCAAAAACAGTTTGAGCACTCAAAGGGTACCCTTTGAGCGCTCAAACCCTTTTGACCTACAACTTTCAAAAACTGATTTTCTTGATTTCTTGGATCTTGTAAGCTCACGAAAGATACTTGGAACCTACATGAGCTCACTGGTCACCCTCAATTTGACCAAAACGTGAGTATTCACATGCTTTTCTACCTTTTTGGTTATGATCAAAGCTTGAACTTGTGGTTTGGATAAAGTTGGGGTATTGAGGCTTGATTTTTGGATTGAGATGAACTGTTTTGGACAGAGGAGTGTGAATGTGGGGCTGATTGAGTTGTGGTTTGGATGAAGGGGTGTGGATATGGAGCTAGATGATCAATTTAGACATGATCAAGTGGGTTTGGTTGATTGTGGTTGAATTGGATGAAGATGATGGGATGTATGAACTGAGAATGGCTTTTTAGAGAGAGAGTGAGTGATTTTTCAGTTGGTAACCCCTGAACAATGGATGAAGGGGTGGTTTATAGAGAGAATGAGAAGGAAATGTTGGTTTTGATTTTTAAAGGCCAATTAGGCTCAATAGGGGTCAAATTAGGGGCTAATATACGTGTAGAGGAAGAAATACGCCGGCTATACGCCCCCAAATTTGCAAAATCTCATGATTAGATGCTCTACAAAAAGATGACTGGACAGGGCTTGAGCGCTCAAAGGGTGGCTTTTAGCGCTCAAAGGGTGGGTCATGGTTTGAGCGCTCAAACCCTCAAAGGGTCTTGTGCACAATTGGTTGGTTTGGTCTGTTTTGGTGATTTGAAGGGTTTTTAGGTTGTTTTGGTAAGTTTAGGGTTGTTTTAAAAGGGTTTGTGTTGGTGTTGGATGGTTTGGCAAGTTCAAGCCTTGTTCCGAGCCTCGAGCTATGCATGATTGGTCTATTTCATCATTGGGAATGCTCGAGAGATTTTCCGGGTCAAAATCGGGGTGTCTACAACCAGTATATACTACACACTACGGAGTATTCGGTGCAGAAATACCACTCAAATTCATCGAATGGCGAGGCTTCAGCCGTAAGTATTCACTTATTATGCAGAGCACTGGCTAGTGTGCTTAGATTTGTACTTATGTAGTTAAATACAAAGCACTGGCCGGTGTGCTTTGGTTTAAAATGTGGGTTCTTACAATCCTACTCTTTTAGGGTTGTTGAATGCAGAGCCCTTGCTAGTGTGTTTTGGTTCAAAATGTGGGTTCTTAAAATCATACTCTTTTAGGGTTAAATTATAATGGAACAACAAAAAAAAGGGGAAAGAGCATTTTCAACTATGAAGCATGTGAAAACTGATTTTCATAACAAAATGGGGGACGATTTTCTTGCGGATTCAATGATTATATTAATTGAAAGAGAACTTGTTGAAGACATTGACCTAGATTCGATAATAGATGAATTTTACTCTCTAGAATATCGTAGGGTACAGCTTCAATAGTGTACGTTTTTTATACTTTCCTTATGTTTATTTTGTGAATGTTTACATATTTATGTACAAGTTTGGGTAAGCCCGTAGATTAGATTCCTGGTTCCGCCCTAGGTAGCAAGGTCAGTCCTTCATAGTTGTGTTATGAGGAGATCTTAGCAAGTTTAAGTGGAGCTGTGAACCTGTGAGGCGTGTTTCCACAGCAACCAAAAAATAACGGCTGTAACTATTTTGTCTTGCTTGAATCCAAGTACTTCATTGTGAAGTAACCTCCTTAGGAATAAAATAAATAAGACTGCAGTACTCGTTTTAAGGGAGTTTTTTGATGAATGACATTTCAGATTGTAGTGTTTTGTTGTAATATTATTGTGCTGCCTTTTTCAGGGATTGGTTTTGAGCCCCATAACCAGAGATGGTGATTTGCTATTGGGGGCCAAGGCCACCCCCAATAGAAAATCTCCACTGTGTTTGCTTTTAGTATTAAAACATCTTATGGATTGGCCACCCCTACTTTAATAGAGAACTCCACAGACCAACAATTTTGTCTCTTAGACTGAGTTTCCATCAAAGTATTTTCAATATTTTTGGTATTTTTGGACTACAAGTTGTCAAATCAGTTGATGTATATAGTCCAAGAATACTAAAAATACCGTAAATACCGTAGCGGAAACTCACCCGTATACTTTATGAAAGCATGACAAGTTATCCCCCTGAAAGAAGAATTTTAATTACCATTTTTAACTCTACTAAATTTAAGAATAATGTAAAACCCGCACTTGGGGTCTGTTTCGGCTCTGGCCTCAAGGTTCATTTGTAAAATGGAGGATGAGTTTCTCACAATAGCTTTGGGTTTGTTCATCGAGAAGGAAATTGTTTTCGAAAATTAGTTCAGATTCAGACTTAAAAATATATGACTTTCAAGATCTAAAGGGGTGTCACACTAACCATTGAAATACTATTATTTATTTACTTTTTAGTTGTTTTTGGTTGGTTAATTGTTTTAGATACTTGGAAACTTGGAACTTTCAAAATCTTGTTGTTTATGTTTCGGCCCCCCGAATATGAAATTCTAATTCCATCCCTACCCATAGCTCATGGATTTCGAGCCTTGGTTGTTGAATTCTTCTGTAAGAATCAGTCCCGAGTCTGAATCCTGCATAGTTTCGACCTTGATCCGTGTTAGTCAGATCCATTTACGATTGTCCTTGTTGGAACTTCCAACTAAGCTACATCAGATGATATCTTAATTTTTAAGGAAAAAACAATGTTTTATATGAAAAGTTTATGAAAAATAGATGTCAGCCCAAGTACGGGCGCATGATGCCTAACTTCTAAGGAAAACGATGTATTATATGAAACTAGTCAAGAAAATCAGCTGCCAAAAATCCACTTCCCAAATCCAATCAGAAAATTCCGTCCTCTTGAGTCAAGAAAAACACATTTTAACCCCCAAAAAGTTAGGGTTGAAAGTACCCCTTTGCTAGCAAACATTGTTACTAGATAAGATCGATTCATTGATGATTGGAACCTCAATGCAACAGATTGCTCTCCAAGAATTCTTCTCTAAGAGCATCCGCAACAGCAGCACTACTCCCCCTGACCGGAGTTATTGATGAGCCAAACGGCAGAAAAAGGAACCCAGCAGCCTCGCCGGGAACCTCAGTGCCTCACCACTTCCCCCGTTGCTATAGTGACTCCACACGCCCATAGACTCTCTCTCTCTCTCTCTCTCTCTCTCTCTCTCTCTCTCTCTCTCTCTCTCTCTCTCTCTCTCTCTCTCTCCACTTTTGATTCGCCCTTTTAGAGGCAGCATTCCTGTAGCCATCAACTCCAGCAAGGTTCATCACAGTGACTTTGTTTTAGTGTTTAGTTTGAGAAATTTTGGGGTGCTTTGTTTCCTGTGATTTCAGTGTTTGGTTTGGATGTTTTGGCTCGCGCTCTCTCTCTCTCTCTCTCTCCCTCCCTCCCTCCACACAGGGCTTTTGCTTTCGATTCGCCCTTTTAGCGGCAACATTCCTGTAGCCGTCAACTCCGGCGAGGTTCATCACAGTGACTTTGTTTTAGTGTTTAGTTTGGGAAATTTTGGGGTGCTTTGTTGCCTGTGATTTCAGTGTTTGGTTTGGATGTTTTGAGAAATTTTAGGGTTTCGATTTGTTTTCAATTTGTTTCAATGTTGTTGGCTTCCTTTGATACGATTTTCATTTAGGGTTTGAATGATATGGTCAAAGGTTTGAATGATATGGTCAAAGTGGTATCGGCCGGTTCAAGCGTATCGGACGGTTCGGAGTTGTGTTGGAATTGAAATCTACTAAGGAATATGTGAAGAAACCTGGACTTCATCTTCTCCTGTGACATTTTTGTCCATAGCAGTATGTCTCAATCTTCCATCATACTCCATACTTATCTGTAAAAACAAATCAAAGGATCCAAACAAACAAAAACAAAATTGAAGTTTATAGATCCGCAAAACAAAAACTAACAAATAACCGCACTACACCAAGACGAACTGAACACGAAAATTAAAGAAACAGTTGGTAGACAACAGCAAAACTCTTAAGCCCAAGAGAAATACAGCTCGAAGAAAGATAGAGAGAGAAAGGGAATGCATTCTTCCTCTCATTTCTTGAACTTTACCAAACTGACTTAAAGGCTATTTAACTTCCCTTCCACTAACACAATTCCAAACGTGTACTTAAAGCACCCAGAGCACTTGTAACTGAGAGGAGAATAAATCTCCTGCATTGCATTCTCAATCAACCACCTTCCTTTACAACATCGATATCTGGGTCAGGCCTAATGTTGGCTTCCTTTTCTCTCTTGGACAATTTTGTCAGCATTTCTAACATGTACTTATTTTCATATTATAACCTTTAGGGGTGTCAACGGTCCGGATTGGTATAAATCCGAGAACCAAACCAAAATCTACGGTCCAAGGACGGGCAATCCGTGTCCAAACCAAAGGTCTACGGTCCGGTTCCAAAACAATCAAAAAACTCACGGTTCGGTTCACGGTTAATCCACGGATTATTACATTCCACAAATAAATAAATAAAACAGATACCAGATTTCAAATTCATAGCCCAGATTGGAAAAAAAAAAAAACAAAAAAACAAATTCAAGCCTTATAGTCAAATTTCCAAAGCCCAAGTCCATTTTCAGATTCTCCCTTTACTTGAACAAATGATGCTAGTGTTTTCTGTCTTTTTAAGTTTCTGATTCTCCGGATTTTTTTGGCAATTAACCATGTGTTCCTTCAAGGTACTAGTCCCATTCCCACTCAACCATTTATAGATTTTTTTACAGTACTTACATTTAACACGATCAGGTTTCGTTTGTCCTTTCCTAGTGACTTGATCAAAATGATTCCACACTTTAGAAGTTGGTCTTCCTCTGGATTTAGGGGTAGTTACCTGACTATCATCATCTGAAATATCAATTCCTGGCTCAGACATAACATCTGCATCACTCTCCATGGCCTCATCTGCAGTCCATAGAGTGCTGACAGTAGAATGTTCTGCCTCTCCGGTGCTTGACATCTAACGAGAAGTAAGAGATAAAATCAAAAAGAAAACACGAAGTAGTATACTGAAACTTCTTGAAATAACAATGATTAAAGCTCAAAGGAACATACTTTTCCTAATTATAATATATGTAGATCTATGATCTATGATGTATGTTATTAACCTTGTCGTGGATGTTTCTTTCAATTATACCGAATCCACAATGATGCCTTTTTCCGAAGTATGTAAAATAGCTTGTTGATTTGTGGGTTTTGCTACATTATCCAATATTTCAAAGGGTTAATAATCTACTTGCCCCTTAAACTATTCAATTTTTAGTTAAATCCCCCTCCAACTACCAATTGAATTTGCTTGCCCCTTCAACTATGAAAACGTTAGTCAATTGGTCAAATCCATCCAAATTAACGGAAAAAGTAGGAAAAAAAACCCTAACATTCTTAATTCGCTACCAACTAAAGGGTAAAATAGACTTTTTCACCCAAACCCACTCAATCCTGTATTTGGGGGTAAATCGACAGCCCTAATTTATAACCCCTTAACCTACTCGATCAAAGAGAGATAGAGAGACCAAAGGAATCGATCTTCAGAGCTCTAAAGGAATCGATCAAAGAAATAAATCAGTATGAAACCAATCGGAATCAAAATGTAAGAAACAAAACTAAATTGTGTTTCCTACTGTTAAGTGTTAATGTACGCTGCCTTGTCTTATTTCTATATGTAGGTTGTTCTTATGGATGCGTTTCATACATCTTGTGATCGGGAAATTTTGCAAAGGTCCAATTAGCATTGAGAGGAAGCTTAATTTGTTGTTTTTGACATTTAATGGCAACCATGCAGTGGGTTTGCGAAGAGAAATTTAAGGCATGTACATAAACTAATTTGTTCTGTTTTTGGAAAATTTGGTGGTGATTTTGATTTTGAAGAGAATGAAAGGAACCGGATGAGAGAGAGAGAGACTAACAGAGGAGTGGGAGAATGGGGACCGATTTTTGGGGAGGAAGATGGGATTACATACATAGACACATATATTGTTTGGTGAGAGACGTAAAAGCCCTTCAAAAGCACTAGTTTGGGTAAATGTTAAGTTTTCCATCCATGAATTGGATGGAAAGTGAGGGATTCGACCAATTGACTAACATTTACATAGTTAAAGGGGTAAGTGAATTCAATTGGTAGTTGGAGGGGGATTTAACTAAAAAATGAATAGTTTAAGGGGCAAGTAGATTATTGACCCTATTTCAAATGAAGAAAATGAGCCACTACATGTCTTTAGGTTAGTTGAAATTTGACAAATTAAGCTAATGAGGGAAAAAAAAAATGTGTATCATCAAGTTATATTCGGTGCTGCTAACGATTTTAAAAAATTCACAACTGCGACACCCGATTTCTGCTATGTATCGTTCGATATGCCCGCTAACGATACACTAAAACTGCGACCGCTGTGTTTCCCGATACCGCTATTTAAAATTATGGTTTTGAGTAGCCATTTTGGTTAGGTTATTGGGGTGTTCATGTGTTTGTGACCAACCAAAATAGAACTTGGTGTTTTGGGCAGGCATTTTGCTAGGGACTGCTGGAATGCTCTAAACCTCGAAACACCTTCCCCAGCCACCCATGTTGTGGAAATTACACAATTTGATAAACCTAGAAAAAAACTACAACAAAGTAATCAAGAAGAAAAATATCGACGTGGAGGTAGTATAGTTGGTGAGGGTTACGAACCTGAAGGTTACGCTTATCAGCTGTGCCGCCGCCGGGGTTCTGTATGAAAGGGTGACGCAACAATTGCGCAGCCGTCCACCTCTTAACCGGATCCCTCTGCAAACAACGACTGATAAAATCCCTAAACTCCCTTGACGCCGTCGGCGGGGCCTCAGGCGGCTGCGACAAACAGATTTCACACATGAGACTGGCCCAATCCCCCTCCCGGCCCGCCGCAAACGGAAGTCGGCCCAAATAAAACTCCAAAATGCTTACCCCTAAGCTCCAAATATCCCCCAAATACCCATCGTACATCTGTCCGTGGCTTAAATCTATATCAATCCGTTCAGGACTCATGTACGCGATGCTCCCTATTGATGACTTACACGTATCCATCGTTTGGGATAGGATTTTGGACACTCCGAAATCGGCTATCTTCACCTGTTTACGAGAATTGATGAGGAGGTTTGAGGGTCTGATGTCTCTGTGGACGATTTTACGGCGGTGGAGGTATTCAAGTCCTGACAGGATCTGACGGGAAAAATCGGATAGGGAAGGTTCGTCGTGGATTAGGGTTTCTGAAAGGGACCCACCGTCCATGTACTCTAGGAGGACTTGGATTTCTCCCGAGTGATGGAATATGTCGTGGCACTTGACCACGTTTGGGTGGTCGAGGCCGCGTAGGATGTCGATCTCACGCCAGATCAGACGGCGAACAGAGTCTTCGTGGTTTCCGCGGATAACTTTTAGGGCGTAGAGTTTGCCTGACGGGCGGTGGAGGACTTTGTAGACGGTGCCGCCTGAACCGGACCCGATTCGGTTGATCCGATCCAACACCGGTATATCCCCCTGGAGCAGCGTTGAGGAGGCAGCAGCGGAGCTGGGAGGGAGGCAGAGAGGGGCAGCGAGGGATGTGTCGCGTTGCGGGAGGGAGAGGGAGAGGTCAGGGCGGCGCCGCCGTTTATGGTTGCGATTGCCGGGGGAGACGACGGCGGGTGGAGGTGTTTGTGGTCGGATTCTTCCCACCGGAATATCATCAAAAACATCCCCGGATAATTTTCCCGGCGAAGAGGAGTCCATGTATGTATGAGAGTGTTTTCTGTATTGGGCTTCTGGAGTGGTAAACAGAAGTGATCAACGGGAAGGCCTTTTTGAACGGAAAAATCCCGCGGACACCACGTGTGTGCACACCATTTGCACACCACTCCATCCGGACCGTCCAAACGCTTTTTGGACGGTCTGGATTTGAAACCGCTCATAAAGTATATAGTGTGCACGTAGCATTACTATTTTTTAACAGAGTAGTTATGACTTGTGAGAGTTTTTTATCTGAATATACCAAAATTAAATTTTAATCACCCAAATATACCGTTGCGAGAAACATCATCAACGATCAAGGACGCTTAGAGCATCCACAAATGGCCTAACTAAAATTGGATAATCAAAAGTTGCCACATCAATTTTTGGTTATCTATTTAGAGGTTGTTAAAAGTTAGCAATGTCAAGTTTCACATTTATGTTTTTTGTTCATAACCAAAAACAATGGACCCCATCACTTTTTCAAACTTGGATAACCAAAACTTGCTCTTTTTTCAAACTGCAAGAAATAGTTTTTCAAACTGTTTTTAAAAATAATATTTTGAAAACATATTTCAAAACAACATAGTTTTTGGAAAGAAAAAAAAATTGGGAAAATTAGTTTTAAAAAACACTCTTTTCAAAAAAAAAAAAAATGCCTTTGAGTAAAAAGTGCTATCGATAAAAAACTGTTGGGTATACTAACTGCCAAATCAAATTTTCAAACAGTGATTATTAAAAAAAATGGGTACTTGCGGTAAATTAGTAAACCAATGCAGGGATCACATTGCTGCTGGGTATACGACGACACGAGAATTACAAAATCAACAACACAGATCACTGTATTTGAAAAAAAAAAAACTGTTTTAAAAATAAAACGTTTATTAAAAAAGCTGTTTCTAAAAATACAGTTTTTAAAAATAAATGTTTGAAAACATTGTTGAGAGAGAAGATTTTTGTCATTTTGTTAATAATGGGTGTACTTGATTGAGTAGATATGGGGTCCACTAAATTTGGTTATTGGCAAAAGGTTGCTAATTTTGGTTATCCAAGAGCCAAAATTTGAGTAGTTGCTAAGAGCATCACTAGTGGTATACTCAAATATGGATACTCAAATATTGTCACATCACATTTTGAGTATTTATTTAATGGGTTTATAAGTTTGAGTATCTACCCTTCTACAATGGTTCATTTGTGTCCATAATCAAAAAAGTGCTATTCACTCTATTTTTATTCATAAAATGGGCACAACTTTAAATTTGTACATATATATTTTTATAATATTATTACCATTTAAAAGATATTCACAATACGTTTAAAATGAGATCAATCTTGAACATATTTTGGTAAAGATTAAAAATTGATAATTTCAATTTTTGGGAGAAAGTGCAAAAAATTTGAGTTTTGAATTAAGTATTTGAAAAATGGAGAGAGAATGGTGTTACTTTTGATACGGTGTGGTCCCCAAAATTTGGTTATTGAGGTTTGGTTATTGAGAAAGATTTGTAGTTTTGAGTATCCAAATGCCAAAAGTTGAGTATTTGTAACAAATGTTGTTAACTTTGAGTATTTATCCAAATACCATTGTGAGCCTCTTTTGTGTATCAAAATACTCATCTTTGAGTATTTTTGTGTTTGAGTATACTACTAGTGATGCTCTAAGAGCATCACTAGTGGTATAATCAAATATGGATACTCAAATCTTGCCACATCACATTTTGAGTATTCATTTAGTGGGTTTATAAGTTTGAGTATCTATGCTTTTACAATGGTTAATTTGTGTCCATAATAAAAAAAAAGTATTATTCACTCTATTTTTATTCATAAAATGGGCACAACTTTAGATTTGTACATATTTTTTTATAATATTAGTACCATTTAAAAGATATTCACAATACGTTTAAAATGAGATCAATCTTGAACATATTTTGGTAAAGATTAAAAATTGATAATTTCAATTTTTGAGAGAAAGTGCAAAAAAATTGAGTTTTGAATTAAGTATTTGAAAAATGGAGAGAGAATGTTGTTACTTTTGATAGGGTGTGGTCCCCAAAATTTGGTTATTGAGGTTTGGTTATAGAGAAAGATTGGTAGTTTTGAGTATCCAAATGCCAAAAGTTGAGTATCTGTAACAAATGTTGTTAACTTTGAGTATTTATCCAAATACCATTGTGAGCCTCTTTTGTGTATCAAAATACTCATCTTTGAGTATTTTTGTGTTTGAGTATACCACTAGTGATGCTCTAAGAGGTTGTTAAGTTTGGTTATTCCAATGTGAGCATTTTTTTCAACAAACATTGCTAATTTTAGCAACCTTTTGGTTTTGATTAGGCCATTGTGGATACTCTTAGTAAATATACCGTTTTCAAATTACTTCTAAAAATATGCCAAGGTGCAACTCCCAGCTGCGGCATATCCATCCCCGTCGCCTACATGGCAATCCTGCCCACGTAAGCTAATGTTGCATGCTCTAACTACGTTAGGGTTTCCAAAACCGCATACAGTAATCGCGTTTGGTCTGCATCTCGATCTCCCTACTCTCTACATTCCCCTGAGATCGCGCTTCTCTCCGCCGTCCAGCCCCTTGCTTCGCCAACTTCGACCGCCATTCCTGTGCCGTCCTTTGTGAGCCGCACTCTGTGAGACCCCTGTGTGTGTGTGTGTGTGTGTAAAATATGTATATATGTGTGAATGTATATAGTATATGTAGAAGGGTGAGTGTAGTATATGTAGAAGTGTGAAACTGTGAATGTATATTGAATGTATATAGTATATGTATAGTTGTATACATCTTGTATGTGTAATAGTTACATATAACTATATAAGTAAAATAACTCGTAATTTAACGTGATAATATTTATCCCCTAGTACCCCCAATACAGGAACACATGAACAATATACTAATTTGCCGTAAAATTGGATAAATTTCTTGTTATAGGAATGAACTGAACTTAAATAAATTATACTAACATATATGGAGTCGTTGCTGGTTTACTGGTAAGTTTAGAATTTGTTTACAGAGGAAGTTATTTGATTCTTCTTGTCATACTTATAGTAAATTATACAAATTATGCCAGGGACCCATTAATGGTACACGTTGCACAGATGGGGCACCGCTCTCATGCTGTTTGGCATGCCAAGGCAAGTAACAAGTATACGTTTGTTTTTTATTGAAATATACCAAAAATTAATACGTATTCATTAATTTAATTTTTTTGTAAATGTTAGACCAATTTGTGCCATAAAATGGTAAAATTGAAATGGTATTAATGTTGACGAACGTGACCAAATTTTTTCAGGGGAAGCAACCAGTTGACACAAAAACTATCAATGTTCAGCGTTGTGAACGGCAGCAACGTTTTCAGCTAGTCTCATTGACTTATTAAACATGCAGTTGGATCTTGGTTTGCTAATGGCGCTCGTGGAGAGGTGGCGCCAGAAACCCACACTTTCCACTTCTCTACAAGTGAATCCACCATTACCCTCCAAGACGTGGAAGTAATAACAGGTCTCCCTATCGATGGTAGTCCGGTTACTGGGACAATGGATTTAGACTATCTACAGTTGTGGACAGGCCACCAAGGCTCGAGCTTGATAAGAAGAAAGGGAATTAGGTTTCTTTGAGTGTGTGGAAAGTTCAATGGAAAAGTAAAGGTCGGCGAAAAAGTCAAAAAAAGAGTAGAATAATGGAAGTGAATTCAGAGAGAGTTTATCAGGCCAGAGTGGTAGGCGATATGCATGACGACATTATGATCGCAGACATCACTGGGTTGAGATGAAGAATATGAGTAAAAGAGAGAAAAAAAGAAAAAGAGTTGGGGTTTGGACAGGTATTTGGCACTAAAATTTACTAACTTATCCACTTCATTGTCAAATAGTGGCTCAAGTGTCTCAAAATATCCAGGCAAGTACCTAGTCAGCATTTCTATTAGATTTTGGACGAAAAATTGGGCCAAGGTGGGAATTGATGATGGAGTGCATAATGCAGGTGTTTAATTAACATTTATTGATGTTCAGGTGTTAATTAACGTCATTGTCAAATAGTGGCTCAAGTGTCTCAAAATATCCAGGCAAGTACCTAGTTAGCATTTCTGTTAGATTTTGGACGGAAAATTGGGCCAAGGTAGGAATTGATGATGGAGTGCCTAATACGTGTGTTTAATTAACGTTTATTGATGTTCAGGTGTGCATGGGACATTGCATCCAAATGTCTGGTTTTCCCTTCAATAAACTATGAGGGTCAAAAGTGTAATTTTATGAAGTTTTAGGGTCGATGGTGTAATTTTAATAAAATATAGTTGTAATATAGTAATTTAGTAAGTATATGGTTGTTTTACCAATTTCACAAAGTATAGGGCGTTTTGGTAATAAAACTAAGTACAAGGGTGCTCCGCAATTATGAGACGAAAGGATAATTTGATAAAATACCATGGTCTAAGATACCTTGTGTAAGTTTCTTATTACAACATGATTTTGATGATTTTTAACAAGTATGGCTCTATTTTTATTATATGCATCATAGTTTGGTATGTGTTAATTTGATTTTTTACATAATGATCTATTCAATATTTTTGACAAATTAAACAATTCTTATTCTAAATACGGATTGTAGGGAGCTTACAATTGAGATCACCCAAAATCTGAAGAGTGTCGGCTAGTTATTGTTTGCCGACGCCGAAATGATCGAGCTGCGAATTTGTTTGACAATGTATATAGCACGTACTTATATAGCAAATGAAATGACCTTAATTGGGGAAGGGCAAACATGTAATATTGTTCATCATATAGATAATTAAAAGCAGCCTTGTTCCTTGGTAGGAGATATGTCCATCGAAATTGAACTTGTCGGTAAAATTCTGTATTTCTTGTCTTAATCATAGCAATCTATTCAGTTACCCAATTGTCTCGATGGTTAATGATATATTCAATCATGAATGCCATTAATTATTACATTTGCAAATGGGAACATTTCAAAAAAGAAACCACCATAGTTTGACATCAATGTCTCATCGCCCCAAACTTTCAAAATTATCAATTGCACTCCTGAACTATTTTTCTATTATCAATTACACTCTTACCGTCTCAATCTGTCGCTTATTTCGCTAACGGAATACGTCGAGGTGGACACTAACGGAGGGATAAAACGTTGGAATTCCCTAACTCAAAAAAAAAAAAAAAACTATCTCTCTCTCTCTCTCTCTCTCTCTCTCTCTCTCTCTCTCTCTCTCTCTCTCTCTCTCTCTCTGTCTTTTGTACTTTTCCAAATTATACACAGAGAGGTGGACCTGGTATGCTCATTGTCAATGACCAAACCCTAAACCAACTCGCAGTTTAAACCCATTTCGGTTCAATCCAGGGACCAAACCCAGACTTCGAAAGATGGTGACGGCATCCCAGACTTCAAACGACGACGTTGACTTTGACTTTGGCAACGTGTTTGAAATTGATTTTCAAATATGAGAAATCAAGGAAAGTTCAAGGAGAGACGCTTGGGGGTTGTGTAAGAGGGTGAGCTTAGTTGGGTACATAAACCAAGACTAAGCTGATTAGGGATGAGAATAATGAACGATTAGACAAATGGGACTAAGGAGAATCTGTGGAACTAGTGAAGAACGAGGCTAGAACAGTGGAAAGAAACCTTGGCAAGATTCCCCCTTTGAACAAGAGTGAACGCTCTCCAGAGAATGATTTCTCTCTTTAGAATCACTCTCGAAGTTCGTGAAAAAAGGTCCCTCGAAAGGTGGGAGGGATGTCCTATTTATAGGGACTTGGCCTCTCGATCTTCTCTGGGCCGAGTCCACTTATAAACTCCGGACACATGTCACATAAATCGTGCACGAATATTCCTTCCGTACCGTCTAGGCCACGGCCCCGTGACACCGGCGATAATCTCGTGGGTGCCTTTTTCGCGGCGAACCCTCGTCCTTAGCCACCAATCCACAAAAAATCTCCTGTAATCCCGAGAAGCGACGCGGTCACGATCTCGTCAGTTGTGCCAAAAACGCGACCAAGCCTCTAAATGGCTTCCCCTCTAGTCCTGCCAAGTTGACCACGGCGGACTAACTCGTTCGGGTCCGTTTCGGAGTTGACGTCTCTCGTCATGTTCTTATTCTTCGGGGTATCAAGGTCGATCCCCTTGTATCATTTCTCGTATGAGGCTTGAACGGCGTAGGCCGTAGTGCCATTAGAATGTCTCTTGATCGAGGCATCCCTGTCTGTCGCTCGAAAATATGACTAAGTATGAAAAAATAACTTTTTTTTTGGAAAGTATTGATTTGGTCGATAAAAAAATCATGGTAATTGTTCCTTGGATTTTTCTAAGCACAATGGTATAATCGGATGATCTTTTTTAGTACGGGAAGGTTGTCTTTCGGCCCTTTTCTTCGGAGAAAAACGTGTTGTTTTTCGCCTTTGTACTAAAAATGGGGGGGATGAGATTTTGATATGATTGGAATTTCAAATTTTTGGCAATGCCATTGTTTCTGAAAAAGGGGTACTTTCTTATTTTCATAAATAAATTAAAGTAAAGAAAATAAGCGTCAAATGACCCGGATCGGAACCCGAGGTTGAGGACCCAGAGGTGAAAGTTTCGGGCTTAAGACAACCAGAGTTGCCACAAACTGGGGGTTGGATTGATGTTGCTGGGCTCCGGGGTTGAGGGCCCGGAGCTGGGGAAACTAGGGGTGATGACCCGTGGTTGAGGGCCCAGAGCTCGTGAACCCGGGGTTGAAGGCCCAGGGTTGCTGTCCCGAAGTTGAGCGTCCCGGGGGTGATGACACGGAGTTGCTAGCCCGGACTTCGAACTATTTTTTCTTCGTTAATCTTAAATTATCGTCAACATGTCAAATTAGTATTTTTCCTTCTACAGGTTGTAGTGGTACGCCAAAAGCGCGTATTTGATCCAGAGGTAATAAAAAGGAAAGACTTCAATGTCGTCTTCGAGTAAGAGGCCGTAATCGTCGTCTGATGAAGGCTACCGGCTCTCACTGACGGCCCGGATTAACCTCCCTGGACGATTTTTCTCCTCAGGGTTTTGAGGCCATGAGTTTAGTTGAAGGAGTTAACAAGTATTTATGGTGGATGTGTCCACTTTTGTGTCCAGTTCGAGTGGGGGTGGTAGTGGTAGTGGACTAGTGGTGGTGGCAGGGGTGGGGAGAGGCGGTGGGTAGGGAGGAGAGAGAAGAGAGGAGGCAATGGAGGAGAGAGAGATTTTTGAGTTTTTTTTTTTTTTTTAGTCAGGGAATTTACATTTTATCCTTCAATCAGTGTCCACCTCAGCGTGTTCCGCTAGCAAAGTGACAATTTGAGACAATAGAAATGTAATTGATGATTGAACAATAGTTCAGGAGTGCAATTAACAATTTTGATAGTTTGAGGGGCGATGAGACATTGATATTAAAATATGAGGGGTTTTTTTTTTTGAATTTTTTCCTTTATCTAGTATTAATCACAGTCAACTATGTTAACCAAATTGAATGCTGTAATTTTCTTAAATATTACTCCCTCCGACCCTTTTTTAGTGTAGACATTTTCATTTTGGGTTGTCCCTTAATAAGTGTGTGGTTTGAAAATTTAATGAGTAAAAGTTTGTACAATTATCATTTTGCCCTTTTAAAAAGTTACTGGGTAAAGAGTTAATGAGTAAAAGTGGAGGATAATTTTGGAAAGTAGAGATAAAAGTTGATGTGAAAAAGTGTAAAATGGAGAAAAAAGTTGATGTGAAATGTGTAACGATGATGTTTTTTTAATAAATTGGATTTACGAAGTAACACACTTAAAAAGAGACGGAGGGAGTATCCTTAATTCAATTGAAGGTCCTACACAACCATGCAAATTATTGGTTTAGCCTTTTTCATCAAATATTCTTAGAGAATTGATATTGACACTCCCTATTTTTTTCTCTATTAGGTTAAGTTACTAAACCACCATTGTACTTTGATAACAAGAGATTAATATAATTGTAAAATACAAGGGTAGTTTAGGAATTTCACCTAATAAAGACAAAAAAAAAGGGAATGCCAATATCAAAATGGGTAGTGCCAATATCAATTCCCTCTTCTTATAACAATCAACTTATAGTGTATATATATATACACCAATGATCTAATAAGGGATCCCTTAAATGGGATTCAATGCGGACCTCACCTTTCCGAGCCAAATTTTGACGATCCGAACCGCTCAATGTTTTTAAAATAGCGTTTTTAACAAAAACTGATCCGATCAAGCCCTTCCGGGTATTTTTTTTTGAAGATTTTCCGCGTGGACCCTTAAAAATGCATTTTAAAAACATTGAGCGGTTCGGATCGTCAAAATTTGATCCGGAAAGTTGAAAAAGGGCCAAGTCCGCACGGAATCCCATTTAAGGGATCCCTTAAGGGATCGGGACTGTATATATATATATATAGAGTCCGGTTCTAGTCCGGGAGTCCCGGATCCGGGACTCCACTTCCCGATATTTTTTTGACGATCCGATCCGTCCAATGTGTTCAGAAGGTGTTTTCCAAGGTCCACGCGGAAAATCTTCAAAAAAAAATACCGGGAAGGGCTTGATCCAAGCAGTTTTCGCAAAAACTTTATATTTACAGTTTTTGCGAAAAACTACTTGGATCAAGCCCTTCCCGGTATTTTTTTTTGACGATTTCCCGCGTGGACCTTGGAAAACTCCTTTTGAACACATTGGACGGCTCGGATTTCCCCAAAACAATTTGTAAAAGCATCAAAACACCGAAAAGGCCTCAATCCGGGAAATCCGGGATCCTTGACAGGATCGCCGGTGTATATATATATATAGAGTCCACTTCTAGTCCGGGATCCGGACCTCCGGACCTCCTTGATCCGAGTTTTTTTTTTACGATCCGAGCCGTCCAATGTGTTTACAGTTTTGCGAAAAATGCTTGGATCAAGCACTTCCCGGTATTTTTTTTTGAAGATTTCCCGCGTGGACCCTTGAAAACACCTTCTGAACACATTGGACCGCTCGGATTTTCAAAAAAAAATTTGCAACACAAAAAATCAATTTTTTCTTAAATCCGGGAGGAGTGGATAAGAAAATCACACTATATATATATTTCGTAAATTTGTAAGTTATCGAAATTAAAAATTGATTGTTACTCAAAAGTAATGTAATCAAATACAGTAACCACATTAATTGAAAAGTTAATTTTTGGCGGAAATATTTAGTTTCAAAAATTATTAATATATATATATATATTTACTCATTTACACCGGCGATCCTGTCAAGGATCCCGGATTGAGGGTTTTTCGGTGTTTTGATACTTTTAAAAATTGTTTTTGGGAAATCCGAGCCGTCCAATGTGTTCAAAAGGTGTTTTCAAGGGTCCATGCGGGAAATCTTCAAAAACAAATACCTGGAAGGGCTTGATCCAAACAGTTTTTCCCAAAAACTGTATATTTATAGTTTTGCGAAAAACTGCTTGGATCAAGCCCTTCCCGGTATTTTTTTTTAAAGATTTCCCCTACGGACCCTTGAAAACACCTTTTGAACACATTGGACGGTTCGGATCATCAAAAAAAATAACGGGAAGGTGGAGTCCCGGATCCGGGACTCCCGGACTAGATCATTACTCTACTAATTTATATTTTCATTCAACTATTTGGTTGCCCATTACAGAAATGCTTAGTAAAAGGACAAACGATTGGGCGAATAAGACTTTAAAAAAGTGTGGTTTTATAAATTCCAAAGAGTTAAGAAATTCCGCCAAAAATGATAAACTTGCTATTTGGAGAACTAGTTATAGAGAGAGTAGCATAAAACGTAATAAATGTAGCCATTTTTTTGTAGTAAGTAAGTCGTGCTTATCTTTTTGCAAGTGTTAGCATAAGAACTTGTAAGTAAAGTGAGTGTTTATGGTATTTAAAGTTGCGTTTTTTAGCGGGAAAGACACAAAACTATGGGGTGATTCGGTAAAAAAGTGATTTTTTGGTTTTTTCGTTTTGTCCTTATTCAATTTTTTTTTTGCATTTATTAGTTTTGCATTAAGTTTTCGTGGTTTATGGATTCGTCTTGACGAGACGAATCCAAAGAGTATAAAATTATGGTCGAAACTAAATTTTTTTTGGGCTTTATTCAAAAAAATATTACTATTGACCATAATTTTAAACTTTTTGAATTCGTCTCGTCGAGACGAATCCATAAACCACGAAAACTTGACGCAAAACTAACAAATGCCAAAAAAATTTGAATAAAGACAAAACGAAAAAACCACCCTTTGCTTTTTTTTTGCCAAAGCACCCCTATCTCGTTTTTACAAATCCACGTTACTTTTGTTAAGAGTTATTTTGATTTGAGGATTTTAATTTACCAAAAAGTCAATCTGGAAGCCCATATTTAACGGGACATAATGCCGCCCGAAACTAGGGATGGTGCGGTCCTTGAACAGACAGTATGAGTGTTGGGTCGATTATGGTTGTCCGTAATTGCCTGATGGGCCACAGATGGGCTCAGATCTGTTCAGTAGCGGACAATTCAGATTTGTTTTGACAAAATGCGATCTTAACCGTTCATAATCAACCACAAAATAACTGATCAGCCAGCACCCATGTTGTCTCCGAAAAGACAGCACCCACCCCAGTTCCCATGCCACTTGGGGGCATCACAAAAAAACGTGTGCTTTAACGATGCTCAAATCCATTCCCAGGTTCCTGATTGTAGCCATGACTAATCATTCAGCGGTGGCGTAGGGTTCTCTCACCCATTTACATAATGACGTATTATCCTACATCATTCACTTTTGTTGGGTTTTGGTGGCTGAGGAACCAAAAGTGTAGCATATGGCAACATGGTACTCTTAGTGTACCCAATAATTAGTCCATATCCACGATGTTGGTCGAAAAACAAAAGTCTCGTCTTTCTGAACTTTACTCCAGAGCTGGAGAGACTTTGAGAGCAAAGGTTTGACCAACAATAGTAGACTTGTGGGTTTCTCCTCTTTAATAACTCCCTAATGACGATTTCTATAGATCTGCGTCTATAATCTCCGTCTATGATTCCCCAGGTAAAATTCTCTCTCTCTCTCTCTCTCTCTCTCTCTCTCTCTCTGTGTATTTACGATCGACTAGTGTAAATGCATATCAATATCTTGCTGGGATCTTTTAAGAATTGAAGTAAGGTTATAGAGTTGCAAAAAAATACTTGTAAGGGTAGACTGGGAGATGATCCTGGCTGGCCGGCCCTGGAGCAAGGATAAAAGGCCCGGGCCGAAACGTGGTAATTATAAATATTAGTTTTTATTATCATAAATAGATGTGCAAGCATCTCCAATGGTTGTATTAGCTAGTGTATTAGTTGGGTGTGTTCAGAATTTCCAAATTAATACTAGTATGTGGTTTAGGTACTAAATGATTGTGCCATCTTATCACTTATGTATTAGAGTGCGTTACTTTTGGTGTGTGCTATTTAAGTTCAAATTCAACCTCATGTAAGTTGCAAACAATAAATGGGCCCCACCTATTTAAGTTCAAATTCAACCTATGGGAAAATCAATTGGCCAAATTTTTTCTTTTCCACATTTATTATAAGGTTTTTTTTGAAGTTGTTAAGAATAAATAACACGCTTTTTAAGTAAATCACTGGAGCACTCATCTACGTAATAAACTAACAATGTCTTAACACGCAAATGCGGGACCCATCATTAACTTAATACACCATTTAGCACATGTTTTGACACACGAATTTAGAGAGGCCCATTGGAGATGCTCTTATATCCTTGATGGGGCAAAAGGAATGGAAGGATTTGCCAACATAAATGTGTTGAGAGTACTTGAGACTGACTGAGAATGAGTTGAGGTCATGAATAAGTTCTTGGAGAAACACCAAGAGAATTGACAACTTGAAATTGTTTCTGGAATGACACATTTCCCCCACTGTTTTCTCCTTTGTGACTCTGCTCTTTGCCCTTTTGAAGATGATGTTCTTTTTAGGCCCAGCTTGTAGCTCGATGCTTCTTGGTCACTGTTTCTGCTTCTTGTTGTTGGTCGTTTGACCTTGGCTTTGTTGTTTTGGTTGTTACTTTTTTGAGCAATGCCACTTTGAGCATGTGATTGGTTTTTGGTTCTCCATGAATTGATTTACCGAGGAAGAAATATTTGACATGAGCATGAATTAAACACAGTAGCTTGTACAGTACTGCGGTTAGTTCATTCTAGCTAATGTTTTCTCTAAATTTTCTTCTTCTAGGTCTGCTTCCACTACGGGTTCCGAGTATCTTGATGGCTGGAACAATAGAAGTATTAGGGCAAGCAGTAGGAGTAGTGCAGACTCTTTCCCAGGCTAAGGAGGTACTTTGGGATCCTCTCAAAGTCCGACTTTTGGACAATGTGGAGGAGATTCGTGATGCTTTAAATGAAGCTTTACAAGTTTTAGGTTCTGTAAGGAAGGACTTTGAGATTGAAGTCGAGAAAAATAAGTTGAGGGTGCCATCTAGATCATATGTGGAATGGTTGCGCCGGGTGATGGAGATTGAAGGTCAAGTGAGAGATTTATTAGCCGAATATAGCAATCAAAGAAACGAAGGGAGATGGTTTTGGTTTATTTCTCCATGCCGGAATTTCAGAGAAAACATGAAAAAAATGCTCGAGAAAGTAATCAATCTTTTGCAAGAGAGCAAAGAAATCGGAGATAAAATGTTGGTCGATCGCGCACCGGAAGCTATCGTTAAGAGGAAGGGACCAGATATCACGTCATATGAAACACATCGAAAACCACTAGAGAAGATACTGTATTGGCTGGAAAGACACGAGGTTAAGGGGATTGGTATCCATGGGACAGTTGGGATTGGAAAAACTACAATAATGCTCAACTTGAATAATCATGATCAAGTGGCCACAATGTTTGACATGGTCATCTGGCTCACAGTATCGAAAGAGGGGAGCAGTGAAAATCTAGGAAGAGAACATCTACAACGAAGTATTGCGGAAAGGCTGAAACTAACAATCGCAGGAACTAGCAATGCTTATGAAGTTGCCCAAAGAATAGCAACAGAGTTGAAGGGAAAGAAGTACTTGCTCCTTTTGGATGATGTCAAAACATATCCAGATTTGGATGAAATTGGGATTCCTATGAGCAACAATGGCAGCAAGATAGTATTGACAACCAGGCTGCGTCATGTTTGTGAGAACGAAATGGTGGACAAGGCGATTAAGGTGGCATATTTGTCTCGAGATGAGGCATGGATGATGTTTCAAGATGTTTTAGGTAGCAAAAAACTAATTGAAGATCGAAAAATAGGGCCCATCGCATGGCAAGTGTGCAGAGAGTGCAGGGGACTTCCGCTCTTGATTGAAAAAGTAGCAAATACTTTCAGATTGAAAAACACTGAAAGCCTTTGGAGTGATGGACTGAATAGTTGGAGGAAGTGGCCTAGTCAAGAATGCAAAGGCATTAGGGAAATGTTTGAGTTGATGAGATTTTGTTATAATGACTTGGGTGATGATCGGTACAAGAATTGCTTTCTTTATGGTGCATTATATCCCGAAGACAGCGACATCAACGAAGATTCTTTGTTGGAGTGTTGGGCAGTAGAAGGTCTTCTTGGCGATGACATTGATGCAAGTGACGTAATTGGGTATTCAATACTGAGTTCCCTAAAGAATGTGTCATTGCTTGAAGAAGGTAAGAGTGATTATTATGTTACCATGGACAAATTCATCAGACAAGTGGCCTTGTACATATTGGAAGAGAATCCTGGATGTAACCATCTGGTGGAAACTAACAAAGAATTAAGAGAACCCCCAGATGATAAAACTTGGAGAAAGAAGAGAAGGATCTCCTTGGGTGACAATGAATTGGATCAACTACCGCAATCCCCCAACTGTAGCATGCTTTCCACACTATTCCTACAGAAAAATTTGTGCCTCAAAACAATCCCTCCAGCATTCTTTAAGCATATGAGAAAGCTCCGAGTTCTGGATTTATCTCATACTGGAATAACATCATTACCATTATCTCTTTCAGTCTTGACCATCCTAAAAGTCTTGCACCTCAACAATTGCAAACAATTGGAGGAGCTCCCTTCTCACATAGTGAAACTCGTACAACTTGAATCACTTGATATTCATGGGAGTGGAATAACTAATATACCGCCGCACATTGAGAAGTTGATCTTCTTAAAGCGCTTGTGGGTATCCTTTGGAAATGGAAATGACACTACAGATGTGAGTTTCAACTATGACATGATTTCAAAACTTTCTGGATTGGAAGAATTGGTCATTGAGGTGAAATCACCCCAGCAGTTGACTAATGAGGTGGTAGAGAATATAATGAAAGAAGTCGCTACGTTGCAAAAGTTCAAGCGACTGAAGGTTTGCTTTTCCAATAGGATTTTAGATGTCATAGACGTTGCACCTACGACTGTCCATATCCTTGTTCCAGAAGCGAGTATTCTTCTAAGTTATATCAGGAGGACTTGGTGGAAAGTGGTCAGAAGAATTGGGCCATTCCGGTTTTTCATTGGTTGCCAGAACTCGGAATATAGCCAGAATCCCAACTTTGTCAGATATAAAAAGTATTTCAAGTATTGCAATGGTGCTGATAGAAATACTCCAATTCTTGAGGTCCTTGCAGAAGCCGAGGCATTTGAATTAGTCAACCACAAGGACATTAAGCAGCTATCCGACTTTGTAACTGCAAACATGAACAATATCCAAGGTTGTCTGATTGAAGGTTGCGACGCAATTGAAACCATCATGGATACAGTGGGTAGCGAGTTGCTACCAAATTTAGAGCAATTGTTCATAAAGGATCTACCAATGTTGAAAAGCATTTGGACGGAGGGACCGCTTCAACCTGGAAGCCTAACCAAATTAACCACTGTAGTTATCTCCAGCTGTCAAACTTTGGTCAAGATTTTTCCTCCCGGTGCGATTCAACAGCTTCATAAAATCCAATATTTGACAATTGAGAAATGCGATGAAGTTGAAGAAATAATTCCAGAAGCTGATGCTGTTGGAGTCGTACTGCCAAAACTCAAGGAACTAATTCTTCTTGACTTGAAAAAATTAAGCAGCATTTGTGCCAATGAGTCATTGCAGTGGCCATCCTTGGAGAAGCTCGAGATCTTCAAGTGTCGAGGTTTGTGTAGATTGCCTTTCAAAAAAGGTAACGTTGCAAATTTGAGACGTATTGAAGCAGAGGGGAAGTGGTGGGGAGCATTGCAGAATCAAGAGGACAAAGAAGGGCTTGAGAAATTATGCATCTTCAGGTAACCTTTCATCTTTGAATTGTCAATTTTTTGTTGATGTTAATAAGCAGTTTTCCACAAGATCTTTCGGAAAAGTCATTTGGTTGGTGGGTTAGTAATTTCTAAGGAAAAATCTTCTTGAGAACCGACGCTAGAGATGTCTTCTTGATTTTGTCATTTCCTAACCCTCTGTATTTCGTAGATGACGCAACGATGCAGCTCTATGAAGAAAAGACGGTCCTAACAAGCTTTTGAGAATTAGCAGGCATGGAGTTTCCTGGTTATTTGGATGCAGTCGTGGGTGATTTTGAGTTTCCTGGTGGCCGGTTATTCTGTTCTTGTTTATGCTCTTGTGTTTCCTTCTCTGCTGCAGCAATCTTACATGTATTTGCTTTTGATAAACAAAAACTCTAAAACCATGCACAGTGTGTGGTAAGCCTCTGTGTATGTATGTGTGCGTGCTGCTAGCATAGTTGTTCAATAAACGCAGTAGCAGCTGGACTAATGACTTCTGTTTGTTGTGCTATTGGCTGCTGTATATGAGTGTTTGTGTAAGTGTGTCTTAGTTGGTTGGATTACCGTTTTCCAGCAAATAAAGGCACTAGTTGGACTATTTGTCTAATATTCGCAATAAATGACATCAACTTCCCATGTATACGTGTTTGCCTGTTCGATGCCCGAATAATTGTTGTGTAATTTTTTTCGCTAAGTTACCTAGAATTTGTAATGAACAAAAATATATGGATTAATTTATGTTGGACAAAAAGGTGTCAATACCGGCTGAGCAAGCGTACCGTTTTCTCTATGGTTCAGGTATCGGTGGGTATCTCAGCACCGTTCCAGTAACTGCAATATATTTTTTGATATATTTGTGTGTAGCTAAAAAAACTTAAAGTAAAGAAATAAGACAAATTCTAACACTTTGATATACCTTAACATTAGTCCAAATTAACACAATTAACTTATTATAGACTCCAAGTTTTGTTAAAAATTTTAAAATTCAACCCTATTTTTTTTGGCAAGGCAAAAAATACAGTTTTTTTTTTTTTTTTTTTGTACCGGTCAAGATTATGGTGCAAGCCCGTATCATCTTGTAGAGGCCGGTATGCCCAATATCGACCAGTATTAGTCGGTATGAAACACAAAGGCACACGTAGTATTTTATTTCTAGTACGGTACGGGATCGACAACACTACTTGGACAAATTGAAACCACAATATCAAATTTTTGAGACAATAAAAGAGGAGAAAAAAATAATCTTGTCGTACATATTAAAATATTGTAGCCTACATATTCTCGTCTGTAGCAGATTACTTTTCTGAATTACCACGATTTCAAAACAAAAATCAAACTATACTTTTATTTCCTTTGAACATTTATTTCTTTTCAATCTTTGAAATATTACTCCGGTGAAATTTTTTAGGAAAGTTATGCATAAAGAAGTACATTGCTATATAAAATATGACAGATTTCATGTTCTCCGGTGGAAGAGAGCCATTGTTCATTTAAATGCACGGAAGGGATAAATTGAGTGCTGGCTTAACCTTAGGCATAGCATGCAAGGAAAAAAGTGATTGTCCTCTGGCTCGAACCCCTCTGAACCAGTGCCCCTATTTCGTACTTTATGTTCTTTGATAACTCAGTTGTCCAGTCCCGATTGGTTGCATCAACTCGACTTAACGTTTCACGACTCAACTATGCCATTTTCTACAAAAACTTACCCCTTCCTGTCGCAACTGATTCACGAAATAATCTGGGTCGCTGAAAATTGACAGGGGAGATATTGTGATAGCTGATAAAGAATGTTAGATCAAGAAACATCGCCCAGTCAGGGTTTAGCCACAACAGTATGTA